>CM031917.1:50981827-51017168 GCA_018703695.1 Prunus fruticosa
ACTTAACGAGAGTAGACGGTCAAGCCAGTTCGCCCACTCTTTGCACTTAAGTTTGAATCCCTTGTCTCTGTAAATTATATTAATTTATAGAATAGTTTAACTATGAAAATACTTGTAGGATGACTGAAAAATGCATAGAGGGCGGGTGACTAAGCTAATTCAATATTACTAACAATAAATAACTATAGGCTTTCGAAGCAAGATTGCTATGGCTTATCAATTCTGAAACATGCTGAGCATAAAATAAAAGAACATGCAGATATTTATTTTACGTGATAAAAACCCCACCTTTGGGGAAAATCCACGGGACTCCTTAGTCTAAAGCAGATCCACTATAGAATGAAGATTACAAGAAGTACTCAAACACTTATCCTAGATGCAATCTAGATAAAGTTTACCAACTTCTGTGTAACTCAACTTCTGTCACAGAATGACCTTCGACACTCCTTATGTTGAACGCAATACTGGTCATGATTGCTTCAAGCTCGCCGGAGTATAAACGTCACAACAGTTTCGGTGCCCTTAACCGTATGAGTCACCAACATGCATATGTATGCAATATGAATGATGAAAGGATTAGATAAATCGCCAAGCACCTAAGGAGCACTTGATGACTTACCGAAAAGAAATAAGCACATCAGCTTTCACAAAATAGATTCAATATACTCAAAAGTTTAATACGTTGAAAGCCTACTGTTTGAAAAGAAAACCCTTCATTTTATTCAAGACAGGTTTTCTCTACCAAGAGAGAAACCCAAGAGACCATTACTTCTATTCAACTAAGACTTCCAAACCTGATCCAAAAAGGTCTCTTCATTGAGACGCCAAAACAGCAGACAAAAAAAAACTATCCAATTATGAATATAAATTCTGATTCAATATGGACTCTTAGTGATGACACCAAACATCCACTTTTATAAAGAAACACTTATCTCCTAAAACAAGTTAATTAAGAGATAAGCATGGTGCACGTCACTATAAGAAATGCTAATATTTAAACTTAAATCACAATGACATTGAGAATAACTTCAACTATAAATCCTATTGTGAATGCATGATTATGTCATGATTTACCTGAAGTCAAGTTTCTCATATTGGTCAAGTCATGCCATGGAAGTATGGGATTGAATGAGTTGTGCCAAAACGTCCGGTAACAATTCTTCACACACTAATTTTCAACCTATTCTAGAATCTAGGAAATGCCAATAATTTTCGTACTAACAAACTATAATCAGCAAAGACAAAACAACTAACCAGAAACAGATGTTGAATTTTGGTCTTGTCCATGTCCTCACTGTTCGCTTCACTGATGTTCAAAAGAGTATCCAACATATCATTGGTTGTGACATAATCATGGGCTTTTCTTGATGCCAATCTTTGACTAATCATGCGGTCAAAGAGCTGTTCCATCTTGTTGAAATGTTTGATCATGCGCCGCCTAATGCCCTGGGGGTCAATTTTCCTAAGGACAGGAAAAAAGTCCCCCACGTTTGGGGTCCCTGCCCCTTCCATCAAACCCCACACAGTCTCCTTGAACTCTCTGGCCATCTCGCTACTTGGGTCAGCCAAATCCACTGAGAAAACAGTACGAGACAGCAGATTGAGCGTAGTTTTGAAAGCGGCCCTTCCAATATCTACCGCCTCACCATTGACCGCGCTTTCGTTGATCTGAGATATGAGCTCTTGCACTTTTATGCGGCGGTTGGGTTGGTTGGCGTTGAGGATTTTGGCGGCGAACAATTGAGAGTTGCATATTTGTCGAAGGCTTCTCCATTTGGCCAAAGGTGGTATCCATGGCAGGCTGTCCTGGCGAAGGTCACAGGCTTGGACAGCATCAGGGATGGTTCGGTTGGACAAGAATTGGTCGTGGGTTCGGAGGACTTGTTTGGCTGTGTTTGGTGAAGAAACAACCACCGTTGTTACTTGGCCGAGTTGCAGAGTTATAATGGGGCCATAGATTTGAGAAAGCTTGGTGAGAGAGAGATGGGGTTTGTTGCCAAGCTCTAGAAGATTGCCAATGAAGGGGAATGGCTTTGGTCCAGGTGGGAGAAGATGCCTTTTGGGATTGGCTTTGCTTCGCAGAGCTTGAATGATTGAGAATAACAACACAAAGAAAAGGCTTAGCAGGACCATACAAAAACTCAAGAAATCCATTCTCTCTCTGGTTCTAATTGCACAAAAGTTGTTAAATTGAACTATTATAATTCGAATAAATCCATTCTCTCACAGATGCACATATCACATGTAAAATAGTAAATGACATAAACATTGCAACTAGACATGTCTGCTTTGAAAAAGGATGGTCCTAAACTGCTTTTAACATGAAAAGAAAAATGCAAAAAGACAAAAAAAAGTACAATTTCCTGTCAACTCAAAGGACTTTTCTCATAAATAAAAAAATGTAGATACATATTGCAGTGAGTCAAAGAATGGGTAGCTAGAATTCACATAACTGATGATTGGCCCCATTGAATTTTTTAGTCCCAGTAGGAGCAGTCAATCTTGAAAATTGAGATGCGTGACGCAGGGAGACAGTACACACATGCATTTGTGTAGGGCTGCACACGGGTCGGGTTGGGCCGGGCCGTTATGGGCCCAAATCGTATGCCGAATTGGCCAAGTTGGCAGGCCCAAATGGTAAACCGTGCACCTATGTATTAGGCCCATTTTCAACTTAAATTGGAAACCCGAATTTGGCTGGTCGGGTTGGTTGGTTTTAGAAAATATGCCAAGGCCCAATAACAGCAACAATTGAAGGTGTTTTTTTTTTTTAAGTTTTCCAGGCCCATCCTTTTTTTCAAAGTTTTCCAGGCTCATTTTTTTTTAAAGTTTTCCAGGCCCATTCTGCTTTTTCCAGTTTCTCCAGCTTTGAATATCTAAAGTTTATCATCATTCAAATACTAAAAAAACCCTTAAAACCTAAGAAAATCATCATCCACCACACATGTCCAAATAATCCAATAATTATTAGGACCAATGCAGATTGTGAGAGTAATCTCAATCACAATCTGCATATTTGCAAAGTTCAAAAGAAAATCCAAATGAAAACAAATAAATTTCCATTACATATGCACAAACAATTCCATGAGTTTCACACTCATTAAATCAAATTTGCACCTCTCCGCACAAAAAAAACAATTAATAAATATATGAATTAATAACAAATGAGAGAGAACATATCCTCGTAGAAATCCATGCCATGAGCAGCAATTTGAATCACATCACTTAATTCCAACTTGGCCACTACATATATTCTCTACCAATTGAATCAACTATGCTACAAAATTTCAACTCAACAGAATCGAGATATACGAATCCCATATGCATTCTGCTCCTTTAAAAACTGACAAAATATCCCTTAATCAGCACCCCATCAACTTCACAAAAATACCAAGCCCAGATCCATAAAACCCAAAATTTCACAACATATAGTAAATGAAAACCCACAAATTACAATTGGATGATCACTGAGGAGCTACCAGTCACAAAATACAAGTAAATCGGCAGAAATCCAACAAAATAAGCAACAGACAAATCAGGTGCCCAGAATTTTTCCAGAAAATCTCAACTAGAAAGAAAAATACCCATAAACTTTCAAAAAATTTCAAGCTTTCATTGAATCTGAAGAACAATAACAACAACAACACCAGAAATAAATGATAAATCAAAGAGGAACAACAACAAAAATTACCAGAAATTACCTAGAGCAAGCCAATCGTTTCCTATGATCCCAAAATCAATTCTGTCCACAACAAAGTCAGATAGATAAATAGAATTAACAAAAATTGTCAAATCCCTAAATTTTTTAATTAGGGTTTACACATATTCATACCTTGAACCGACAATAATCGAGAGAGGGAGACTAAGAATGACTGAAAGAGAGCGAGAGAGACTAAGAGAGAGCGGCGACAGAGAGCGAGAGTGGCTGAAAGAGAACCATGTAGAAACTGGGTGAGGGAGACGAGAGTCAGAGCAAGTGAGAGAGAGAGAGAGAGAGAGAGAGAGTGGGTGACTGAGAGAGAGCGGGTGAGAGAGACGCAACGGCAACCAAATTTGAACCCCTAGTTTATCCCAACTAAATTCTCCCAAACACTTTCTCAAATGCAAATGCCAGTTGTAGAGATTAGAGAGTTTCATCAAAATTGCTCATTATTTTCTCAGACATTGACAGGTAAGAAAAATGGTACAAAACCATCCAGCGGTGGTGTTTGGGTTTCTATGACAAGCTTGGTTTTGTTCTTCCTCCAGCCACTCTTCCAGTTGTGGTGTTTGAATTTCTATGACATGGATGCATAGGTTGACACATAGACTATATGAGCTTGGCATGTGGAATCAGAGCTTGGCTTGTGGTGTGGGAGCTTAGTGCCCACAAGTTTAGCATTAGAGAGAGATTTGTCTAATGATACAGGAACATAAGTCCCATGCTCCTTGAGGCTTGAGGTGTAGAGGAATGTACTCATCGTCTTGGAAGAACAAAGTGCTTGACAGATATATAATTTTTGCATGACCAAAGCAGATGGTGGTTAAAATAACATATGTGTTGCAGCTTGCAAATGAATATAATTAATATTTGTTAATTTTAAATGGATGTCATCCAACGAATGAATCACACATCAATATTAAGACCAACATAGGTAGCTTTCAGTAACACGCAAGCATGGGATGCTTTGGCAATAATTAAATAATGTGGTGATGCTCGTGCTTTTGGTAGTGTGTAAATGCCTAGAATTTGCATTCCTATCAAAGTGAAAGACAAAAAATAAAGGAAGCTGAATAGTCCAACTTCACTATGTTGGTATTGGCCTAAAACATGATATATCTATATATATATATATATATATCATGAAGGAAATTTATCAGTACATGTTTACATTTGAATAGATGACATGCTCGTGCTATTTTTGCAAGTATAAATATAATGGCATATGGCATGATAATATATATTTTATTGTGAAATCTAAAAAGCTAGGAAAAAATGAATTTTCTTATCTTTTTTGTTGGCCTCCAACAGAGAGCATGTGGATTGTGGAACCAACATTGGTATAGAGAGTTGGAGCATCCTCTGGAGGCAGTGCAAAAGACGGAGACGATGCAAGCAGTGTTCCCGGAGAGGACTTGTTCAATTTTGTGGTTTTGTGCAAGATATGGCTACATTATTCTAGAGTTAGCCAAGTCTCCTATGTTGGCCAGTGATCGGTGCATAATTACATATCATTTTGTATCCTTCTAACTTATGATTTTGTTATGTTTTTGAGTTAAACTTGTGCGTTTAATAAGTTTTGTGTTTGTTTCAGTGTAATAAGCTTGAAACTCATTAAATGCATTTTGGAGACAAGTTAGCTCAAAACGGTGTTGCAGATCAGTCAACTTCACGAATTGGACTGTACTTGCTCAAGAAGAACCAGATAACGAGCCATACATCATTGGAAATATGCGGAAGTCTAGTTTCTGGAGAATTTTACAGTTCATGATTCCGAGTCTTCTAGAGAAAGTTATACAAGTTTTGGCAACTTAAGGTCAAATTCGGCAGCAACTGCGTTACTGGGCCAAAAATGACATTTGAAGGGCTTTCCGATTTTTCCTTGAGCTGTGCTGCATATTATTGGAAAGATAATTCAAAGAGCTTCAAGATCCAGATTTTTTCAGATTTTGGAGGAGGGAGGATCAAGCCCAAAACAAGCCCACAAGCTGACTACAATGAAGTCAATTCCAGTCTATTTTCGGCAGTCAACTTGCAAGGCCCAAAACGTATATTTGTACTGCTCAGATGGGAATACATTCTTCATAAAGGTTGTTCCAATGGGTGTCTATTATGACATATCTAAATATGAGCCCCATTGGATACATATTGAAACCTCAGGCCTTCCTATACCAAGCCTAGTTCAGAAGAATCATTTTTTCCAGCAATCAAAAGAAAACCCACTTGGGTTGGCAGCAAAAGGCAGCCACAATTGAACACCTTTGAAATCCCATGTGAAGAAAGCTTGAGGTGCAGCAAAAGAAGTATGGGATAGGATTGATTCCAACCACACTAACATAGACAAGATGATGTGGGAGTTATGGATTGTATTAAAGGAGGAATGGTGGTATTGGATTTCATCATGATGTTCCTCCCTCTTAGCCCTATAAATAGAGAAGTCTTCAAGCTTCAAAACACACCCCCAAGGGGGGAACTCTCAAACACTTTTCTAGAGCTCCCCTTCCTTCTCTCCCTCAAATTCTCTTAGTTTCTCTTTCTAATTTTCAATTGTTGTAATGAAATCTTTGTGCTGAAATTCTCCTTAAGTTTTTCTTAGTTCCACTTTACTTTTCATTGTTATGTAAATTCTTTTCTTTAGTTTCAAGTTTGATTAGTTTCCAAGTTTCAATTATGGTTTTTGTTCTTATTCATTATGTTTATAAGTTAATATGCTAGTTTGAATGATTGATCACCATTTAGGCTTGCATGTTAGCTATCTTGGTTTGAATTAAGAGTATACACCATGCTTTAATTCGAATTGAACTATGAATAGGAAGAGTATGTATGGACATTCAACAACAGGGATTAGATACATACTTGGTTGGTTAAAATTTTCTTCTATGCTTAATGGATTCCTAATGCTTAGTTTAGGTTAGACAACAGATGATCAAATTAGGGAATTAGGAATTCATGGTTAGGACCAAACACCATGGTTTAATCATACTTTAGCTAGAATCAATCCGTTAATCTAGTTGAACTTGGGAACTTATCTGCTTGAGTTATTTTCTTTCCTTTCTTTCTTGTTTTATTTATTTTCTTTTTCATTTCTATTTTGTGTAGGGGAAACAAATTGGATCATTCAATCACCAATTCTCGTGGGATCGACCTCGCACTTACATATGCTATACTACCAAACGGCTCGTGCACTTGCGAGTATCACAAGTTGAGGATGCAGCTGAATCCATTTTGGTGCAGCTAATTCAATGCACGCAACAGCCAGAGAAGATGGCTTCTCTTTATCAGATGCTTGCTTGGCTTGTGTTTGGCTCTTTCTTTTTTGAAAAATTATTTGCTTGGCACGAAGTCCCCAAGTATTTTGGGGTTTGCATGTGTAGCTTGCTCAATGGCATGAACAATAGCATTTATTGCTTCTTTTGAGGCATCGATGAAGTCGCCAATTTATGTGGGGGTCTTTTTTTCCAACATCCTAACGAATGGGCTAGGCTGCCTTAAGGAGCGAAAATGGGTGAAATTACCTCATGTGTCTGAGTTCAAAGATCAAGCCCCAAGAATTCTTCGAAAGGATAGTGAAACCTTAGGAAACACCCGGTTACCTTCACCATCATGAGTTCAACATAAACAGAGAGAGAGCTATGAATTCCTAGGAGAAACAGGGGTTCTAAGGAAAAGGGAAGTGATTCTAAGAAGGTTGGCTAAGGGGGAGAGAGATGAGGAGGAACGATGGGTGATTTAAGTAATTTCCAGGCTTAACGAAAAGTCCTGTCAAGATCTGGAATAGCTTGCTAGGAGAGGGAAAATGAGGGAGAATGGTGAATAGAGCACGAATTTGTTGGGTTTTACAGGTGAGAGAGGAAGCTTGCTCTCCATATATGGATTGGATTTTTGTTGGGTAGAAGAGGCCTCATTTTATAGCCGATGGGAGCTATCCTTTTTCCAAGAAACCCTAGTGGTTTCTATCCAATTTGGATAAGCTTTTTCCTTCCTTTCTCCTCCCTACCCTTGACTTATCCTATCCTGGTAAAAATCTCATCTACACAACCTCATGAAATCAGGGATTTTTGGGAGCTCAATGCTCTTCCCGCAGCTGCCTGAGCTGGAGAACTCCCATTTTCAGCTATCTTTCTTCCTTCTTTTCTCCCCTTTTCCATGGCTAGATCTAATGAAGGGAAAAAAATAGGTAGGTACACTGGTCTGAAGGGTGCCTTGGCTCCTAGCAACCTATGCATGCTAATACCACATGGTTCTTTGCGTGCTCCACCTTGATGTTCGTTATTTGCCCATGTGCTGGAGCCTCCCAGCAGCTCACACCTATGGATAGCTTTGGTTTTTATCGTTGTTTTTGTCTCCAGCCATGTGCTGGAGGCTTATAGATATTTTCTTAGTTTGCTAGGGCTTTCTTAAGGTGATAGGTAAGCCTATGTTGCGTCGATTCAGCTGCACCAAAATGGATTTAGCTGCATCCTCAACTTGTGATACTCGCAAGTGCACGAGCCGTTCGGTAGTATAGCATATGTAAGTGCAAGGTCGATTCCACAGCGATTGGTGATTGAATAATCTAATTCAGTTTTCCTACACAAAACAGAAAAAGAAGAAAGAAAATAAATAAAACAAGAAAGAAAGAAAAGAAAATAACTCAAGTAGATAAGTTCCCAGTTCAATTAGATTAACGGATTGATTCTAGCTAAAGTATGATTAAGCCATGGTGTTTGGTCCTAACCTTGTATTCCTAATTCCCTAATTTGATCATCTGTTGTCTAACCTAAACTAAACATTAGGAATCCATTAAGCATAGAAGAACATTTTAAACAACCAAGTATGTATCTAATCTCTGTTGTCGAATGTCCATATATACTCTTCCTATTCATAGTTCAATTCGAATTAAAGCATGGTGTCTACTCTTAATTCAAACCAAGATAGCTAACAAGATAGCTAACATGCAAGCCTAAATGGTGATCAATCATTCAAACTAGCATATTAACTTATAAGCATAATGAATAATAATAAAAACCATAATTGAAACTTAGAAACTAATCAAACTTGAAACTAACGAAAAGAATTTACATAACAATGAAAAGTAAAGTGGAACTAAGAAAAACTTAAGGAGAATTTCAGCACAAAGATTTCATTACAACAATTGAAAACTAGAAAGAGAAACTAAGAGAAATTGAGGGAGAGAAGGGAGGGGAGCTCTAGAGAAGTGTTTGAGACCTCCCCCCCTTGAGGGTGTGTTTTGAAGCTTGAAGACTTCTCTATTTATAGGGCTAAGAGGGAGGAACATCATGATGAAATCCAATATCACCATTCCTCCTTTAATACAATCCATAACTCCCACTTCATCTTGTCTAAGTTACTGTGGTTGGAAACAATTTCATCACATACTTCTTTTGTTGCACCTCAAGCTTTTTTCACATGGGTGCTCAAAGGTGTTCAATTGTGGCTGCCTTTTGCTGCCAACCCATGTGGGTTTTCTTTTGTTTGCTGGAAAAAACGATTCATCTGAACTAGGCTTGGTATTGGAAGGCCTGAGGTTTCATAATAGACACATATTGGAACAACCTGTATGAAGAATGCATTCCCATCTGAGCAGTAAAAGTGTACGTTTTGGCCCTTGCAAGTTGACTGCCGAAAATAGACTGGAATTGACTTCATTGCAGTCAGCTTGTGGGCTTGTTTTGGGCTTGATATTCCCTCCTCCAAAATCTGGAAAAATCTGGATCTTAAAGCTCTTTGAATTATCTTTCCAAGCATATGCAGCCCAGCTCAAGGAAAAATCGGAAAGATCTTCAAATGTGATATTTGGCCCAGTAACGCAGATGCTGCCGAATTTGACCTTAAGTTGCCAAAACTTGTATAACTTTCTCTAGAAGACTTAGAATCATGAACCGTAAAATTCTCCAGAAACTAGACTTCTGCATCTTTCCAATGATGTATGGCTCGTTATCTGGTTCTTCTTGAGCAAGTACAGTCCAATTCATGAAGTTGACTGATCTGCAGACACCGATGAGCCAACTTGTCTCCAAAATGCATTTAATGAGTCTCAAGCTTATTACACTGAAACAAACACAAAACTTATTAAAAGCACAAGTTTAACTCAAAAACATAACCAAATCATAAGTTAGAATGATACAAAATGACATGTAATTATGCACCGATCAACCTACTAAGGGAATGGGCTAATCTTTTCAAGTGATGGGCTATTTTATTAAGGTGATGGGCTAATTTTTCTAGAGTATTGGGCTTCTTTTTTCTCTCTCTTTTATGCTTACCCACATATTTGGACTCAAGAAATGGGCTTGAGTTTTGGGCTCCCAAGAAACCCGAAACTTCCATTTCTCAACTCATCAATGGGCCTCATGAAAGCTTGTTACCATCCATACCACAACCCACTCAGGCAAGTCCCGGGTATTTGCGTTGCTTAGGCCCACTTAAGCTTGTGCATGGCTAGGTGTAAAATAATGATCTTTCGCTTGGCATGGCATGTCGATTGGCGTGCTGGAATTTTATCCCCTTTAAAAAGGGACATGAGGCTCGCAGAATAATTAGCATGGGCTCGTAGAGCTAGTGCATTTTATAGACTCATCTCAATTCTTAGCGTGAGGGATTATTTATTTGGCATGGCATGTGAACTGTGGCTCGTGCGAGCGTGTATGACGAACTCTTGCGTGCTCCAAACCAAGTCTTTTCTTAATAAGGTAATGGGCTGGGAATTTATTCGGGCCCAACTGTGGATTTTTTGGGCCTCAACAAATTTCAACATCTCCAAATTGTCTTGAAGACACAAATTCTTAATTAGTGGGTCACACTTACCTATTAGTTTCCAAATCATTGCCCAACTACGTTGGCTTGATCCCATTAAGGGTACGTAGGCAGTCTAGCATCCCAATAAACACAACCGCAACCAAACTTGAATCACTGGTTACATCAACCAAATTCCCACAAATCAAATATCTATCTCCACACAAATCATTTTCGAACTACGTTGGTTTGATCTCATCAAGGGTACGTAGGCAGTCTAGCATCCTAATAGCGCAACCGCAACCAAATTAGAATCTCTGGTTAGGTCAACTAAATTCTCCAAATCTCAAATCCAAACAGAATCTCTGTTTTATTCTTAACCAAATTCACCCCAAACACATATCAAAATCGAATCCCTAGTTTATTCGGCTAAATTCACTCAAACACTTTTTCAATCAAATTCATTCAAATTCTCCCTTTTGCAATGAGTCATATATTCATTGCAAATCTTTGAACTATGAGTGGCTTGATTCCCGTAAGGGATACATAGGCACCCTTATGTTCGACTTAGGGGAAACGTAAAACCAAAGACACACATTATGTTTCTTTATGATGGAATCAAAGGGTGTTCCCTTAAAGTAAGGGATTGTAATTAAGAAACACTACGTCTTGAATGGGTCGAACCTAAAATAATAAAAATCCATTATTTAATTAGTTATGGTGAAATTATGTTGCAAGGTTCACATTTTTCTTCAACATTATCAAACGAGTTAATAAGCGCACCCAACATCAAATTCAACATTCTCATCGCCAAAGGCAACCCATGACATATTCTCCTCCCGCCACCAAACGGAATAAGCTCAAAGCTCTGGCTGGTAACGTCGATATCCAATCCCAAAAACCTTTCAGGGATAAATGAGGTAGGGTTGTCCCAAATGCTGGGGTCTCTGCCGTTGACCAACACTTGTGCACCCTTTGGTACAATGTAACCGTAGATTTCTACGTCCGCTTGGGCTCTGCGAAGGGAGAAGAAGTGGGACAACTGGGTGCAGCCCGGAAGGTCTCTTTGATTATGGCTTGTAAGTAAGGGAGCCGAGTGATGTCTGATTCCTCCACTGGTTTTCCTTTGCCAATGACCTTCTTCAGCTCCTCGTGAGCTTTTGACAGCTTTTCAGGGTTGCATAATAGCTCAGCCATTGCCCATTCTAATGTCTCTGAAGTTGTTATTTGGCCAAGTTGTGTAAAATTGGTATTTGATATATTTTCTGTATATATTTACAACTCAAATGATACAAGAATATAAAGAGGGAGCGGTAGGCTACATATGGTAAACTTCTATTAGTCCTAAATTAAAGCAGTTGACTATCTAGACAAGGAAACAAATATTTACAGCTATTTCATATCTTAACACTCCCCCTCAAGTTGGAGAGTGTATATTGTAGACTCCCAACTTGCCTAAGAGAGTGCCAAAAGAAGCCTTGCCTAAGGGCTTGGTGAAAATATCTGCAACTTGTAGAGCGGTAGGCGTATAGGTAGTGGACACTAGGCCGGATAGAATATTTTGTCGAACCAGGTGACAATCAAGATCAATATGTTTGGTTCGTTCATGAAACACAGGATTCTTAGCAATATATAGGGCTGATTGATTATCACAATGCAAGGTTGCTGGTTCCAAATGCTCAATGCCAAGATCTTGCAATATAAATCGTAACCATTTGAGCTCACAACACGCATCTGCCATGGACCGATATTCTGCTTCTGTGGATGAGCGTGCCACGGTATTCTGTTTTTTGGTCTTCCAGGAAATCAAGGAATTACCTAGAAAAGTGCAATAGCCTGTTCCTGATCTTCTGGTAACGGGACAACTCGCCCAATCTGAATCACAAAAGGCTCGTAGCTTGAGATTATTTTTGTGCAGGGAATAGAACGCCTTGTCCTGGAGCTTCCTTTAGATAACGCAATACACGAAGGGCTGCATCAAGATGAGGTTGGCGCGGCTCGTGCATAAATCGACTAAGGACGTGCACAGCAAAAGTAATATCAGGTCGTGTTACCTGAGGTAAATGAGGCGGCCTACGAGCCGTCTATACCTGGAAGGATCCTGTAAAAGCTTTCCATCAATGGGCTTGAGTTTCAAAGTCTGCTCCATAGGGAAAGAGTAAGGGCGTGACCCCAAGAGTCCAGCATCATCAAGTATGTCTAGCGCGTACTTGCGTTGTGAAATAAAAATTCCCTCCTTTGATCGTGCAACCTCAATGCCCAAAAAATATTTAAGATTTCCAAGGTCTTTAATGCGGAAGCGTGTATGTAGAAAATCCTTGAGTGATTGAATGGCCTTTGGATCACTTCCTGTAATAACAATGTCATCCACATAAATTAATATAATTGTAAAAGAGTTATTAGCAGACCTGGTAAAGAGTGAGTAATCTGCTATAGACTGAGTGAATCCGGCATCTTTAAGAGCACAAGTAAATTTGGCAAACCAATTTCGTGACGCTTGCTTCAACCCATAAAGGGATTTGTTTAGCCGACATACTAACTCTCTCCCCTGTCGGCGAAGACCGGGTGGAGGAAGCATGTAAACTTCTTCGTCTAAATCACCATGGAGAAATGCATTTTGTACATCGAGTTGGTGAAGTGGCCAATTGCGCAGAGAAGCAACGGCAAGCAAACATCAGAAAGTGACCAACTTAGCGGTGGGAGAGAATGTCTCTGTATAGTCCAAGCCTTCTTGTTGTGTGTATCCTTTGGCCACGAGACGAGCCTTGTAACGCTCAATGGAGCCGTCAGAGTTATACTTAATTTTGTACACCCATTTGCAACCAATTGGTGTTTTCCTGGAGGTAAAGTTGTGAGAGACCAAGTATTATTTTGTTCAAGCGCCTGAATTTCCATGTTCATGGCTTCTCGCCATCTAGGATCTGTTGAAGCTTGGGCAAATGTAGTGGGCTCAACATCACGTGAGATAGTTACTACAAAACAACGGTGAGTAGGAGATAAACGATTATAGGTAAGAAATTTCGAAATGGGGTAACGAGAGCCTGTACCTTGTGCAGGAGGTGGATCCGAAGTAGGCAACGAATTGGAGTGAGAAGACATGGCGTTATAGCAATGAAAATCACGAAGTAAAACAGAAGGTTGTCTTATTCGTTCTGAGCGTCTAGGAGGAAGTGGTGGGGTTGAGTTATGTAGCAGTGCGTGAGGTGGCGACTGTGAGGTAGGTTCTGAGATTGTGCTTGATTGTGAGGTAGGTTCTGAGATTGTGCTTGATTGTGAGGTAGGTTCTGAGATTGTGCTTGACTGTGGGGTAGGTTCTGAGATTGATGGTGGGCTAGTTTCTGAGTTCATGCTTGATTGGGGGCATGTGCTGATTAGTGTTGGAGCTTAACCTGGAATGTGATTGGATGGGTGGTGAGCTAGGTGGCTGAGTTGTTGTGTGCGGCATTGGTATGGGCACATAATCAGGTTGAGGTAAAGGGAGAACATGAGCATTCGGGACTGGAGTGGTGCCAGGCATGAGCAAAAGGAAAAATATTCTCATGGAAGACAACATCACGGCTGCTAAAAAAAAATTTTAGTTTCTAAATCATAAACACGATAAGCTTTTTGACCAAAAGGATAGCCCATAAAAATGCATTTACGTGCTCGTTGATCAAATTTATGAGAAGGATGAATATTAGTGGCATAGCATAGACAACCAAAAACACGAAGATGTTTATAGATGGGTGGACGATTAAACAAAAGTTCATATGGGGATTTACCAGATAAAAGTGGTGTGGGAATGCGATTAATTAAATAGGGCAGCGGTGAGAACACATTCGCCCCAAAAATTAAGAGGAAGATGTGCATGAAACCGGAGGGCTGGACCCATTTCCAAAATGTGACGGTGTTTACGTTCTACGACCCCATTTTGTTGAGGAGTAGAAACGCATGAATGTTGATAAATAACTCCAAGATCTGCAAAAAAGTCTCGCATAGAATAAAATTCACCACCATTGTCTACACGTACTGCTTTGATTTTACAATTAAATTGGGTGGAGACAAAGACAAAAAAAGATTTAAGCAGACCTTGAGTATCAGATTTGTAATGCATCAAATAAACCCAAGTGCAACGTGTAAAATCATCAACAATAGTTAAAAAATATTTTGCTCCCAGAATGAGAAGAAATTTTGTGCGGACCCCAAATGTCACAATGAATTAAATCAAATGGTGCAAGTGCTAGTAATCGAACTCAAAGTAAATGGAAGTCTTGTTTGTTTAGCCAAGGGACAAAAATCACATGGTTTATTAGAAAATGAAATATCAAAATTTTTTGTAGCTAGAAGGCGGAGACGAGCATCAGAGGGATGTCCCAACCGCATATGCCAAAGATTTGGCGGAGTGGACACATGATGTGAGGTTGGTGATGGTGGTGGATGAAAGTAATAGAGATCGCCATGTCGCCTACCCAATCCAATCGTCCTCTTCGTGTCCAAATCCTGCATAATGCAATGTTGAGGGAAAAAAACAACACAACAGTTAAGTGCATTTGTGAGTTTGCTAACAGACATCAAGTTAACATTAAATGATGGAACACAAAGAACATTAGTAAGATGTAAATGAGAATCAAAAGTGATTGTGCATGTTGATTGTATAGGGGCCTTAGCACCAGTGGGCAATCCTACAGGAGGCATGGATGGTGATGATATATTGGTCAAAAGCTTACAGGAATTGGTTATATGATCCGTAGCCCCCCTGTCTATTACCCATGCATGTGACAAATTAGATTGACTTTGAGAAAGTAAACAGGTGGGAAAAGACAGACCGGTAGAATTAACTTGGGGTTTTGATACACCTTTGTTACCTACAGTTGCAATAATCCGTTTGCATTGCTCGAGTGTAAGGTGTGGCGCAATGGTCTGCAATTGATGGATTTGAGAAGTCTGAGGGTTTTGCTCCAGAAGGATTCTTACACTGTTGACGTCTTTGGCCATGGTAGGCTACGATGAGATGGGCGTAGATGCAGAGCCAGGGTATCCCAGATACCATGTAAAATTGGTATTTGATATATTTTCTGTATATATTTACAACTCTAATGATACAAGAATATAAAGAGGGAGCGGTAGGCTACATATGGTAAACTTCTAAATTAAAGCAGTTGACTATCTAGACAAGGAAACAAATATTTACAGCTATTTCATATCTTAACAAGTTGCAGGGTCATAATGGGGCCATAGCGTTGTGAAAGCTTGGTTAGAGAGAGATGGGGTTTGTTTCCAAGCTCTAGAAGATTGCCAATGAAGGGAAATGGGTTTGGTCCAAGTGGAAACCTTATGGGATTCGATGATCTTCTTGCAAAGGAATAATAGAGGGCATGGATTGAGATCCATGCAACTATAAGACACAATAGTATGAAACGCAAGAAATCCATGTCTCTCTCTCTCTCTGTTTCTTCTCTCCCAATTCATATCTAATTTTCTGTTAATATTATGCATTATATATGTGTATATATTTTAGGAGACAGATAGGGAAAGTCAACTATTTATACTATTATTTAACAAGCTGGCCTGCGTGACATCAAGAAAATGAAGGTATATATCTACTAGTTTATTGGTATAGTTCATGCTGGTGAATTATTAACAAAGGAAAAAGACAAGGAAAAATGCATAAAGTAATTTCTTTTTTCCTTTTTTGGTTGAAAGCATCAAGTAATTTAATGTTTAATTAGAAGGGAGATAAGACGAAATTGTTTAATAATTTCGAATAAAATTTTCTGGTTCCTACGTGTCAAGACTATTCATAATCAGGTAAAATTTCCGATAAGATTTTTGTGTTCAAATTTCCGATGAATTTCAAAATTCAAATTTCCAGATAAATTTGGGTTCAAATTTCGGATGAATTTCAAAATTCAAATTTCAGATAAATTTCAAATTTCAAATTTCGGATGAATTTCAAAATTTAAATTTCAGGATAAATTTTAAATTTCGAATGAATTTCAAATTTCAGATAAGATTTTCATCCAATCAAATCAAGCCACGTGGCATCTCTATTCGGCCAAAATTTTCTATAAATTTCGAGGTTGAGCTCATACCTCTCACACCACATCTTTCTACATTTTCATTTCTGAGAGTTTAGAATTCATACTCCATTCTCAAATGGAAGATTTTAGGAGATGCTTGGAGAGGCAAGAGCGAGAAACAAATGAGAGAAACCGAGAGCAGATGAAATCAATGAGTTGGAGAGACAAGTCGATGAACAAGTTGTCATAGCAGTGGCTTTGCAAGATGAAGAGAAACAACGTCGCCGCGTGGCTCAGAAGTCGTTGTCGCCGGAATGTGGACAGACATAGGTAGTCTCGGGGTAAGAATCTTTTGGAAGATTATTTTATCCCAACTTGTTTGTACTCTGATGTTGATTTTCGAAGGCGATATAGACTGCAATCGCCATTTATTCAATAAAGTCATGCATGATATTTGCAATTATGATGCATACTTTGTTCAAAAGTGTGATGCTGCTGGGGTTGTCGGACTTCTTCCGGAGCAAAAGCTAAGCGTTATACGAATGTTGGCTTATGGAGCATCTGCGATTCAGGTGGATGAGATTGCCCGGATGGGGAAGTCCATTACGTAGGCCTTGGTAATATTTTGTGATGCAGTTGAAACTCGGTACACTGGGGACTACCTTAAGGACCTCTCCAGGGACCTCCAACGGCTTCTACAAAAAGCAGAATCTTCGAGGATTTCCAAGAATGATTGGTAGCATCGAACTCTCATGCACTGGCAATGGAAGAACTGCCCAACTGCCTGGCAAGGTGATTACGGAAATAGAAAAGGCCAAATAAGTATCATCCTTGAAGCTGTTGCTGGCTTCGACACATGGGTTTGGCATGCCTTCTTTGGAGTAGCTGGATCCCAAAATGACCTCAACGTGCTGGGTCAATCCCCCCTTCAACGATGTTTTGAGAGGCCAAGGCCCCAATATCACCTATGAAGTCAACAATACAGCCTACCAGACGGGTATTATCTACCTGACGGCATCTACCCGAGGTGGACCACATTTGTCAAATCCATTCCGAATCCCGATCCCAAAAGCAAAAATTATTTGCTACCTATCAAGAAAAATCAGGAAAGATGTCGAAAGGTGTTTTGGCATCCTTCAAGCTCGGTGGTTGATTATTCGAGGTGCAGCCCGTATGTTTGATGAGGAGGTCCTCAGAAGCATTATGATGACTTGCATCATCCTCCATAATATGATTGTGGAGGATGAGTATGATTATGAAGCTAGAGAGGTCTACGAACTGGATCCCCATGAACACGGCCTGATATCGAATTTATGAAACTCCCATGGGGCCAAGTGGAGAACCGTTTGAGCCGGATCCGTTGGTTAGGGATGGTAGTATCATGACCCGTATGATAGATCGATATGTAGAGATGCAATCTTCATATATTCATGAAAGGCGTCAACTTGACTTGATGGAGCATCTATGGGCGGTGAAAGGCAATGAAGATGAATGATGGAGAATAGATGCTTTGGTTAGGTTTTATTTATTTATGGTTTGGTTTTTTTTTTTTTTTGTTATGGTTTGGTTGTGGTTTGTTATTATTATTGTGCCTTGTTTGTATTTTTTTTTTTTTTATTATTATGCTTTGGTTGTGGTTTTTCCTTTAAATTATGT
Organism: Prunus fruticosa; assembly: GCA_018703695.1. Lineage (NCBI taxonomy): Eukaryota > Viridiplantae > Streptophyta > Magnoliopsida > Rosales > Rosaceae > Prunus > Prunus fruticosa. The sequence goes on from CM031917.1 coordinate 50,999,918, forward strand.
TTTGTTTGATGTATGGAATATGTTGAATAAAAATGTATTTTATTGAATGCTTTGTTTATTAAATAAAGAAAGCCAATACAAGTCATTAAGAATTACTACTACTAAAATAAAATACATGAATTACAAGAACTTTAATAGAAAACATGAAAAATACAAATACATAAAAGTACATAAAAGGTATGCCAACTAATTTAATGGTTTTGATCATTTAACCAATCGTGTTGCTAGGCCCATCATCCCCGGAAAAGTCTTCTTCTCATAACATCTCTTCGTTCTAGCTTCCAAAATTGTTTTGTTTCAGGGGACATATGGGTTGTATCCATTGCCATGGTTTCCCGATCCGTCTTGTCCGTCTCTTTTTTCCGCAAATACTCCCTTTCTTGTGCATATTGTACTTGCATTGCCATCTCGTTCTCTTGGCGTTTCAGCTCCAATTCAACTCTTATGGCGCTCTGCCTTGCAATTTCCTCCAAAAATTTTGATGTATTACTACTTGAATTACCCCCTTTCTTTGCCTTCGCAGCCTTTCGGCCAATGGGCCTCGGCTCCTTTTCGATGGGTGAGTCTTGACTCATAGGGGAATTGATAGGTGAATCCGATGGCATTGAATCACGGAGTGGTGTCTCGTTTAACATAACGTCGGACCCGTGGGAATGATTCTGAAGCGTTTGCAATTTTTCACCACATCCCAACATTCATGATGGTTGAAACTTTTTTTGCCTTGCCCAATTGCACCAAACCACATATGTGCTTGAATCATCTATTAAAAAAAAAATAATGGACATTAAGAAATATTTAAAATATATTGGATATCCAAGTAACAAAAATAAAATAATGGAAATGCAATTAACCTTACAAATATATTGGAAGTGCAAGAAATATTAACAAAATATTGGAAGTGCAAGAAATATTAACAAAATATTGGAAGTGCAAGAAATATTAACAAAATATTGAAATGCAAGAAATATTAACAAAATATTGGAAGTGCAAGAAATATTAACAAAATATTGAAAGTGCAAGAAATATTAACAAAATATTGAAAATGCAAGAAATATTAACAAAATATTGGAAGTGCAAGAAATATTAACAAAATATTGAAAATGCAAGAAATATTAACAAAATATTGAAAATGCAATAAACATAAAATATATATATATATATATATATATATATTAGGACATTAAACTTAATAAAACTCAAATTATAAAATACTTACCTCGTTACTAAGATTTTCCCCGTTTCTACGGTTGTCCATCGCTTTGGCCAAGGCATCCCTCCATTTTCCCAACTCTTTATTGAGAATTTTCCACCTACTAGACAATGTCATTTCCGTATCAGAGCGAACCCGGAATTTTTTCACAAAATTCGGCATGAATTTTTTTCCACATATGAAAAAATTTCATTTCATTACCTGTCACGGGACAATGACAAATTTGGAGCCAAGCCTCACATAAGGAAACATCTTCCATGATGCTCCACGCCCTTCCAATTTCAATTGAAGAAGCCATAAATATAAGAAATAAAAATACAATTTGAAAGAGAGGAAAATGTTGAGTAAAGAGTGAATAATAGTAGAAGTATAGAAAAAAATGTATGAGGATTGGTGTTGAAAGTGAAGGGTATTGAAAGGTATTTATAGAAAAAAAAATTCAGAATATTTTGGTATTTTTTATAATAAAAAATCGATTTTTTTCATAATTTTATTGCCAAAAAAATGCCAGCCATTGGATTGGAGGAGAGAAGAGAATCGGAGCGCCCAGGGGTTGACAGCTGGCTTCTGCCCGTCGGAGCTCGCGAGGGCTCGACGTCACGCACGCGAGTTGAAATTTTTTTGCCGTTGGCGCTTGAATCGCACGCGCCAATCGGAAAAAAAATTTCAACTCGCGCGCGATGTCAAGGCGCACGTCATCAACCCTCGGTTTGGGTCTCGTGCGGACCTGGCCTTCGGGCCAGCCCCGAGTTCGTGGGTCCCACTCCCCCCCCCAGCCTTGGGCAAGCTCCTTTTTTTTTGCCTCCCCCCAGCCCCGGGCTAGGCTCAACGGTGGAATTGCTCTTAGTCATGGCAAGGGGGAGCTAGGGCGGCCACTATTCACGTGAATAGTGGTTTCCCTTGCAAATAGTATTTTGTGTTTTTTTGTAAGGACCCTTAGCCATGGCAATTACTATTCATTTTTTTGTTTTTTTCACAAATTTTTTTACCTCAATAATTAATTTAGAAATTTAGTGAAATACCCATTCCTAGACATAAAATTATAAATATACCTTATACCATTCATTATATATAAACACACCCAAAATAAACCCAAAATTTTACAGCTATCGATTTCTTAAATTCAACAGCTATGTTTGATTACTATTTTGCCCTTTTGCTTTGTCTATTAATCAACTCAATCTTCATCAACCAGCATCTTCTAACTTTTTTCTTCTTCTTCAACAATGGCGAGGTTCATTGAGCTCTGCTTCTGGCTTTTCTCCTAGTCCAACTTCATCCTCTCCACCATAGCTCTCGTCGACGCCATCGCCGCAACCCCCGTCGATTCACCTTCGCCCAAAATTCCATCGCTGATTTTCCTTCCTCCATCTCCGTTGCGGATGCTCCAATTAACGCACCACATCCTTCTTCACCTTCGGCGCCACCGCCATCATCTCCGTCTCAATCTTCGTTGGCCGACGACAAGCCTTCAATTCCTTCTCAGCGCCGTCGAATCCGAGCGAGGTCAACCACAGCAACCTCCGTACCGAGACGTAGCTAGAACTCCTCTAGAGAAATGAGCATGGCAAGGAAGGCAGAGATCGCACTTGGAATGATCGTTGGATAACATTCTGGACTCAGGACGGATATTGCCACCAGGAGAGAGATTTTTAAGAACTACTCATAGTCTCTCCATACGCAAAAAGCTCTTACATGTTACTGAAAATTTTAATTTCTTGTATTTTTTGTTGTTGTTAATTTCTGTGTTTGCTTAGTGTATGATTGAATTGAGGTTTTGGCGATGGTGATATGGTGATTCAATTTGATTCTTCATTCTTTTGCACACCAGTCGGTGGGAGAAGTTGGTGGTTGTTAGAATTTTGGGATGAGGTCTTGGTGTAAAATACTTAATTAGTCAATATGAGTTCTTGGTGTAAAATACTTAATTAGTCAATATGAGTCATTGATGTATTGTCTTTTCTATTTTAGAATTCATTATGCATGTTTTTCTCACTGTTGTTGGCTTGTTTGGCTCTATATGTGTATGCTATCTAATGTTTGTGAGCAAATTGTCATCTAAGTTTAGTTTTATGTAACCTGATTATGTAGGCTTATGAGGCAAGCTTTCAACATATCTTTGATGCATCACATGCCATTTCTTGTCTTGAAAAAAATTTGTAATATTTGTTTAAGGCAATGCTATTTTGCCGCTACCTAAATTGCTTCAATGGGTCTGTAGGTCATTAAAGCAATTAGCTACCTTATTCCTTTTCTAACAGGGTTAAGGCATACCTGCCCTTTTGCAGGCTTCTGCCTTACCCTGCATAACTGTGTTTACTTTAGTGACTTGAGCCACTGCAATTTTGGAGAGGAATGCCAAAAATACCATATGGCAGTCTGCATTGGCGCACCCTAGCTGGGTAACAATTGCAATTTCTTCTCTAATTATGCTATGGCTATTGGAAGCATGTTAGACCACTTGTTTGTATAGGCCATAGGATTTGTTTCATCTCATTGTAGCCCTTCTTTGTCATATATATTTTGTATATTTTTTTTTCTTTAGAAAAGAAACAAGAAATTGAAGTGTCAATATAAAAGGAAACAAACTGGATAGAACATAAGAGGACAATATTAAAAACTTACTCTCATTATGTTGTCTTTCCACTGGAAGAAGTGAGATTAGAGTTGGAAAAAGTTGCATCAAACAGGAATTAACAAATGAATTTACATTTACTTGTAAAGTTGAAGGATTAGCAAAAGGAATTACTACTTTTTTGGAAAAAATTTCCAAATTGATGATGATGTGAATTAGTTAGTGGGAGAAAGATCATCATGAGTTTGTATTATTATTAAGGAAGAAAGAAAGAGAGTGCATGCTTTTTTCCTTCCAGTTTTCCACTATGAGTTAGCTAACAATGATTTTGCATATAAGAACTTAAACTATATATTTGTATTGTTGGTGTGGCATCTTGCCACTACATCTTCATTTTCTTTTCTAATACAAATTGAACAAGAAGAAAAAAAAATGATAATTAATGTTCTTGGATTTAGATTCTAGGTGATCTAGGTTCTCTGTGATTTTAATGCGCAAACCATTATTTAGTGTTGACTTGGTTTTGATGTTTGGTACTCGCTTGGATTCTTTATCGTACCTATTATGCAAATGAAATGATGAGTTGTTAACTTCCAGTAAGTGGTATGTAAAAGTTGTTATCCCGCCCATACCCTGCAATTGAGGATTTCTATGACATAGTATTAACAGTGTACTTTTATAACATAGTATTAACAGGTTTTCTCACAAACCATGTCTCGATATTTTGCTCTATATATAGTTGTGCACTTGAAGTTTTATGATATGCATAATGTGATTTTTACTATGAATATAGTTCTATGACATAGAATTAACAGTGTACTTTTTTTCTTTTTCTTGTAAAGGTATTTCCTTTTGCCTTTGCGATTGTTTGGTGAAACCTGGACAATCGGAGGTGGTTTCTGAAGGATATTGGATGTCTGCTAGGCTTTTTTGAGTTTTTTTTTTTTGAATTTTCTATGAAAATCGGATTACACAATGTACTTTTATGACATGGTATTAACAATGTATTTCTATGATATGGTATTAACAATGTACTTCGGGCTTGCTGGCTTTTTTGGGTTTTTTTTTTTTTTAATTTTTGTATGAAATTATATTAACAATGTATTTCTATGACATGGTATTACAATGTACTTCTATGATATGGTATTAACAATGTACTTTGGGCTTGCCTGGGCTTGTTTTGGGTGTTTTTTAAGTTTTTTGTGTTAGGCTTGTTTGAAGTTAATCAATGGAAGTCATGTAATTTATAGGAAGCTTCACACTCATTCTTATGGAGTAAATGGTTTTTGGGTATGTTTGTAAAGTGCATTCCATGTAGGGTTTTTTTTTATAATTTCAACCCCTATTTTTGGTATACTACTAAAGCTTGGACAAAATTTTTTTAAAGGATTTTTGGTATGAGCCTAAAAATATGAACTAAGTATTTATTTAAAAAAAATCTGAACTTTTTTTGTTTGTTTTTTTTTATTTTTTTCTATTTTAGAAAAAAAAAAATTGGTTGACATGGAGCAACCTCCGTTTTGGACCTCAGGCTAACCTGACCTTCGGGCCTACCCGACCTGCTGGGACCACAGCCTGCCCAGGCTTGGGCTCACCGCTGGAAGCTGATTGATTTGTTTTTCTCCCCCAGCCCAAGGCTAGGGGAACCGATGGAGTTGCTCTTAGCCTTCTTTGAGGCATTTTTATCAAATAATTTGTCCTCATTCAACAGAAAATATCACGAAAACTTGACATTTCATAGACAAAACTGAGTGGGGCTAGTGACTTCACTAGCTCCGTACTGAGTGGGGCTAGTAAAAGTATTCTTTTTCTTTTTTATCAAAAATACCCTAAACTCCCTTAGAACTTTTAGGAAAGAAGAGTATGGGGGACTTGAATTCGGCCCACAACTTAGCCAACATTAAGGTATTGACCTTTTACGTACACATGGGCGTGTAAAACCTAGCCAACTTAGCCAAATGCAGCCCAAGTCTCAGCCATCCATTTGCCCCTTAGGCCAATGGGGCTAAACCCAAATTCTCATCTTCAAAATATAACTAGTCATGTATTTCTCGAACTAAACAATTTTTTCCTCCAACCATGGAGACGATAATTCAAGTGATAACTTTATTAAATTGTTTTAAAAAGCTTAACTCCTAATTTATTTTTTTTCTCCTTAATTTTTTCTTGACATTATTTTTGTTTCAAACTTTGGTGAATTAATTTTCTGAAGATTTTACAACATTTTATTTCATAGAGTTTAATGAGGATTTATAGAATTTGGGATGTGTTTTGGGGTTAGATCTGATTTAGAATATTTTATTTATTTATTTTAGCTGTTGGATTTTAATTTTAACCGTTGGATCATTTGTTTTTTTGTTGATCAAGTCACTTTTTAATCACAGTCGTTGGTTTAAACTAGCCATTACATTTGAAATAAATAAAAAATTCAATTTGGTTGTTTGAATTGCAGCCTTTAATGGCAACAACTACAAGCCCATCTTGCGCCACGCATCAGCAACTTTCTCTTCAAGTAGCCGACATGGCTGGCCCACCTCCTCAATTTTTTTGCTTTCCTTCATGTGTAGCAAGTTGCCTTCAATTTAGGGCCCACAAAATTTCCGCCCGGACTGGAAAGCTGGGCCAAATACCCCCCTTCCCCCCTCCCCCAAATAAAACAGTCTACCCAAAATTCTACCCTTCCCTCTATGCATTGGGGATGAAATTGGGCCAAATTTTGGGATTTTTTAGGTTTAGCTCCCATGGTTGGAGAAGCCTTACTGCCTTGCTTTAGCCTTCTTTGAGGCTTTTTATCAAACAATTTGCCCTCATTCGACAGATGACATCATAGAACTTGACACTTCATAGGTGTAGACAAAATTGAGTGGGGCTAGTGCCTTCACTAGCTCCGTACTATATCTGCCACTACTTGCAGGTAAAACTCCTCTTCTTTTAAAAAAAATCAAAAATACCCTGAACTCCCTTTAGAACTTTTACTAAAAGAAGAGTATGGAGGACCTGAATTTGCCCACAACTTAGCCAACATGAAGGTATTGAATTTTAGGTACACATGGGCGCGTGAAGCTTTATTCTCTTGAGGCCTAAGGCTCGAGGTCTTGAATCCAATGGACTCCAAGTTTCTTGTCAACGGCGGAGATAGGAATTCTATCAAGGAGTGTTAACTTTAAATAACTCTTTGATATACTTGAGAATTCTATCAAAAGTGCCAACTTTAAATAACACTATGATATACTTGAGAATTTATTATAATTATTAAATTTATATTACAAATTTGGTATCTTAAGTAAGCATAACCCAAATTCTATCAATGTAAAAATATCGGAAAAGTAAACAAAGAAAAAATATTGTCAAAGTTGATCTTAGATAGAATGAGAAAATCAAATTAAATCCATGGCACACACATGGTTCAAGGTTTAGGAGAGATTGGGTTTCAAATTGCATTCTTATATTTGGTAAATGCATACTCGGAATATAATTATGGACTCCAAATTTGTGCTTATTTCTTATGCCCTATGCCCCATTCCGATTATTTGCATTAGTTTCTTCTATGAAATTGGTTGTTTTGATGTGTTTAGTGTGAGTTTTGTAGGAAATCGTTCCTAGGCGTGAGTTGGGGCTAAAAGGAGCAAAATATGGTGAAAATGAGTGAAGAAGATAGAAATTTGGAATTAGCAACTTGCAAGTCAAGAAACTACCTATGCACATAGGTCGACTTTACGGATTTACCTATATGTGCTCAGGAAGAATCAGATAACATGCCATATATCGTTGGAAATCTCTGAGAAGTCTAGTTTCTAAAGGAGTTTACCGTTTGTGATTCGGAGTTTCTAGAGGAAATTATATCTGTATTTTTGTACGAGTGGTTCAGGCTGCAAACGTGTGACTACGTTCTGTCTGCTTTAGCCAGTTAAGTGCAGGAGCTCGAGCGGGTACAGCACTAATTAATCGGCCGAATTTTTGGCCTTTTTTGTTAGTTTTCCTAGGGTTTTTGGGAGTTTTAAGTTTTCTAATCCTTGTATTATTAGAGAAAAGTCCTAGGGCCTATAAATACATCTTTTAGATTATATTTTTTTAGGAGAACGCTAGTGTATTGTTCAATATCTCCAATCACCCACTTCACGTACTCACTCTTCTTAGCCGTTCATAGCTTTCAAGATTTTTGAAGGAGAGTTCAACTAGAGTGGATTCATCTAGGGTTTTTTCTATTTGAATTCAAACTTTGTATTCTATTTTCGTTAGTATATTGTTTGTTTTTAAGATGGCTTTGGTAACTAAATCTTTGCTAGGGATCCATGTAATGTAACATGATGATTCTATGTTATTACGATAATATCTTATTTTTAATCAATTCATATTCCTTGTTTCATTCATTATTATAATTGTAATCTTGATACTTGTAATTTGCCATTATAGGTATTTTGGATTGTCTAAGACAATATTGGTTGAGGGGTTCATCCATAATCGTATATGCACTATGAATGAATGAGTTGTTGTTAAAGCGGAGTTCAAGCTAAGACACTTCTTGGTTCTTGATTGTTCTTCGTAACTTAATAGGTTTTAAGGTTTTGGAGCTTGAGAAGGGGTTTCAATTGCATTTTTGATGTTTGGTAAATGCATATGGTAATATAATTATGGACTCATGGGTATGGCATTCCCATATAGGGGGAATTTCATACCCTTGATAACTTTTCATTCCTAATTACTACAGGAACCAAACATAAGAATGAGAGATAATTGCATTTTCCTAGTCCTCAATTCTCAACATTCCCAAACATACACTAGTAAAAAAAAACCCCTTGCCGTGACCAACTTTCGAGCGACAAAACAAAATTCGTTCTAAAGTCACTTTGAGCGACAAAACTAAACTTCGTCGTTAAAAGTCTCGTGACTGAAATTTTGCGCAACGAACACACATCGTCGCACAAAGTCACTTTCCGCAATGAAAATAAACTCGTTGCACAAGACTCTTGTGCGACGACGTATTTTCGTCGCACAAAGTCTTTACAAAAATAAATAAAATAAAAAATTTACTTTTTAAAATCTTTGGATGACTTCCCGCACGACGAATTTCTAAATTTCGTTGCACAAAGTATTGCACTACGAAGTGAAATTCTTCGTGCAAAATCTTTACAAAAAATAATATAAATAAAATAATTTATTTTTAAAATTCTTTGCATGACTTTGCGTGATGATTACTAAACTTCGTTGCACAAAAGTATTGTATTACGAGTGTGGTTTGTCGTGCAAAGTCTTTACAAAAATAAATAAAATATTTTTTTAAAACTTTTATGACGTAATCCAAATATTTGTCGTAAACCAATTTGTTTTTGTTTTTTTATTTTGTATGCATAACTTAAGAAATTAAACCGCATATATATTTATTAAGTAACTTAAGAATATTTGCATCAATTTTTGTTAGAAAATATATGATTGTAGTTCGGATTAGGTTTGTTAGAAAATATATATTTTAAATTGACGATTCCAATTAGTTCATTGTATTCATATAGGGTCAAGGAGTGTGTAGCTGTAAGAAAAAATCATTAAATTCCAAAATTGAAATAACTGTTAATCGTGATTTTCGTCTATAACCGTCAAAATGTTTTGTCCGATTACTTGATCTCTGAGAGTGTTTATTTTTTCCGATATTTGGCGTATATGATCTTTAAATGTATAAACAAACAACTTTGACTTGCGGATCGCTAGAACTAGTTTCTCAGAATGTCGAATGCCATCAAAACAATATATTCACTAACAATTAAGTGTTTATTTATACTTTTGTTAAATATACCACTAGTGTAAATATTTTAAATTGAAGATCAAATTCAGTCATTGTATTCATATAGGGTAAGGAGTGTAGCCCTGTGAAAAAATCATCAAAATTAGAGTTACAATAACCGCTAAATCGTGATTTTTAGTTTATAACTCGGTCAAATGTTTTGTCCTCATTACTTGATCTTTGAATGTTTATTTTTTCCAATTTTTGGTGTATATGATCTCGAAGTATAAACAAACAAGTTTGATCTCTGTGATTTGAAAATATTTCATAGAATGCGTATGCCATCAAAACAATATATTCACTAACAAGTTAAGTTTATTTATACTTTTGTTAAATATAACATAAACATTTTTGGTATCCACTAGTGTAAATATTTTAAATTGAAGATCAAATTCAGTCATTGAATTCATATAGGCTGAAGGAGTAGCTGTAAAAGCATCAAAATCAGTTGAAAAAACCAAATCATTGATTTTTCTTTTATAACCGTCGAAATGTTTTGTCCCGTTACTAGATCTCTGAATGTTTGTTTTTTTGCGAATTTTGGCGTATACGATCTCGAGTATATACAAACAAGTTTGACGGTTGGATCTTTGAATCGTGTGTATATATATATATCGTTTAATCGTGTGTGTATATATATTTATTTATTTATTTATTTATTTATTAAGTAGCTTTAAATTTATTTATTTTGTATGTATAACACTTAAGAAATTGAATAGTATATATATTTATTAGTAGCTTTAAATTTATTATTGTAGTTAGGATTGGGGTTTTGTTAGTTAAAATATATTATTGTGGGTTTTATGTATAAAAAAATTTAATTTGAAAGGAGTAAAGTCACATTTTCAGTGAACTTTATAATAATAATTTTTTAAAATATATATATAACAATGCGGTCATTGTGCAAAAACTACAGCGCGACGCATTAATGTAAAAATGCGTTGAGCAAACCAATTATTATTTTTATTTAATTATACATTATAAATTTTAAGATGCAGTTGTTTTCATAAGTTTTTATTATTTTTTGAAAACTTTGCTCAACGAATATCAATATTTCGCGTAACCCTTATTTACTTATTTTTATATTTTATATCGTTAAACTAAATTATTTTTACAAACCCGACCCAAATTCCACTTTGGAATCCAAGTCGAACACCTGTGCTGTTTCCAACACCTGCGGGTGTCAACACATTGACTAATTTTCCCTTCTTAGCCAAAATCCTAATCTTTTTAGATTCCACATCTGCAGAAAATCCGAAGAGTTGCTTGGATAACTGACTCTTTCCAAAAATTTCACCTGTTGGAAGCATACATATATACAATAAAACATCTACAACTCCCGGCATGCTTTCAACTTACATCCAAACAACTTAACCAACTTACCGGCCTCAGTTGCTAACCTTCTCAGGGTCCCTCCTGTAAAAATGAGCTGGTACCGAGTACCTACTTTAAGCCATCATAAATATTTAATCAATAAAATTGCTCAACACAATAATTTAATTAAAAACCCTGACCCCCGGCTTATAAAAGTGCGTGTACTTAATTTCAAGACCAATCCTATCAGAGAATCACTAAACCATGTACCAATCCTTTGAATTTTTCTGGATGCATAAAAAGGCCCCTGAGGAGTAAAACTCCCAAACAACACTTGATAACGAGAGAGGAGTTTGTCTCCGTCATACTATGTGCAGAGGTCTAAACTTATTGAATAACCACTATTTTTGGATATGTTGTAGAGAACAGGAAACTAAACCATTTTCAAAGAAGAAACCTTGGTTATCTGAGCAAGGAAAATCGACATCAAGAGTGAGTAAGGTGCTGTAGAATTTCAGAGGAGACAGAGGACTTACTAACTTTGAACAAGGTTCAGATGGTTATAGCACTTAAATTGCTGTGAATTTTGGATATGTCATAGTTCTATAATTAAGGAACAACCTGTATAAAGAAAGTGTTTTTGAATGATCAATAGAAATTGACACACAAGAAGAATTCGAGCCTACCCCAAGACAGAAGAACAAAATAAAGAGGGCAACACTTCAACCAGCCTAGATGACTACACTTCTTGGATGAAGCTCCAATTTTGACAGATTATAGCCAAGAAAAAGATGAACAGCTTTGATGAAAGGAGAAGGAAGCCACTAGATCAGAGGAAGACCACATGCAAGAGTGAGTAAGGGCACACTAGTGAAACTAGCAAAGGGAAATGAAAGTGAAAGACTAGTCTCACCTTGAACCTTATTTAAGGTAGATAGAAATCTCCGTTTGCCTTGGAATTTGGATATGTTGTGCAGATGTCGACCTAAGAAAGATTTTGAAGGGATGATGAAAAAATCGGTACATAAACCACATGCAAAGAGAAATCAGATACTTAAACACAGAATACAGGACGAGAGATAGACTACCTGTCGTACTCCACTGGGGTTTGAAGTGTCTATATTTCTCCAAACTTGGCTAATTTTCGGATATGTCCTACTCATGAGTTAGACAAACAAGTTTGAAGAATGAACTATTCCGTTTAAAACTAGGAAAGTCGATGCTTTTTACTCTGAACAGATCAGTAAGCTTAGGAGGTTCTGAGTTTGGGATTAATATGGGTTTATGGGACTGTGTCGAATGAATAAGAGAATATTTTGGGAATTTGTTGGGCTTATATCCAATATTGGTAACTCTAACAAGATACGTGGTCAGGTGAGAAAACAGATTTTCTGGTCTTTTTCTAAAAACCATCTTTGAACGTTCAGTCCGCCACCAACAAATCCCTTTATCGCAGCTCTTCGTCACAACTCTCTTATTCGAGCCCACTACGGTTCCAAGAAGTCTCGCTTTGACGTGCTCTACATAATGGTCCAATAATAATTTTCAAATTCCTTCCCCAAACCAAGCTTTAGATCCTTGCCAAAATATTTCATGGAAATTCTCTAGTAATAAATAATAATTGAAATTTATTAAATATCGAGTTGTTACAATTTCTTTATTTTTTAATATTTTTATTTCTAAATAAATAATTTTATTTTTTATTATTTATTATATGTATTGATAAATATTGCGCTTACGAACCAAAAATGGCGGGAACAAAATGGGGACGTGGGATTTTTTTGTGGTTGGGCAAAATTTCAAGAATGATAATTTGTTTGCGCAAAACTCTTAAAACACTTTGGCGCGACCAATATAATATTTCGCGCGCAAAATATACTCTAAAAATTTGGGTGGGTACCAAAAATGATGCGAGAATTTTCTAAAAATTGGAAGTTACTAAAAAAGGGGAATTTTAAAAAAAAAAAAATTAAGATTTTGTATTATGATATAATATTCGTCACGACAAAGTGATACGGTTTTTTAAAACCAAATAACTCCTCCAACCATCTTCTCAATGTCTTCTACTATTACCTCTCCTCTCTCTTCACTCCCCAAATTGAACCATTTCTCTCACACTTACTCCTCTCACTTAGATCTCATTTCTTCACTATCTCTCACTCTCACTCACTCTCTCATCTCCCCTTCACTATTTTCACTCTCACTCTACTCTCTCATCTCTCTCACTATCTTCTTAATTTTCTCACACTCACTTCTCCCTCTCATTCTCACTCACTCAAAATCTTGCCAAAATGTATATTCTCTTCAAATTTCAAAAAAATTCATTAATATGTGTTTTTGGAGTTAGTTTTTGAGTTTGTGCGGGTTTTGGGGTTGAGTATAGGTGAGGATTGGAGTTTGGGTTGATTTGGGTATAAGCAATTTCTTAGGTAGATCATGCCGTTTGTTATTTTTTTGTTATTTGACCATATTTGTTTTTTTTTTGTAGTGAACGTTCGAGAATTTCTACGGCTAAAGTTAAGGATTAATACACTATCGAAACATATCCTCCGCCACTACCACCACAATAGGCGTGTATTAGGATTTTATTATTGTACTTTGTTAATTATGTGTACATTTTGAATATTATATATATTGGATAATTTGACCACTATTTTTCATATGTAATTTTAATAAAACAAAATGTCAAAAACCTTGTATTAACAAAATATTTCGTTATCAAACTATTAATTAGTTTATTTCCTAGTTAAAAAAAAATTAAAAAATCGAAATATTTTGTCCAAATAATATTTTGAGAACGCGTGTGTCGTCGGCCAAAGTAGCTCTGAGCGACGTTAGGATTTGCGCACAAAGTAGTTTAGGTTCGTCGCCCAAGTAAATCTGCGCGGACGAGAATAGTTTTCGTCGCGCAAACCTTTTCTTCATGAGCTTTGAGCAATAGATCTTGCGTCTACCACAAATCGTCGTAAAGTTTGCTCGAAGAAATTGTACTTTGCGCAACAAACTTATTCGTTGCGCAAGATTTTTTGTAGTAGTGATAGGAATGAACATCCTCCATTCCCACCTTACTCGGATAGAAGAGAAGTTTATTTTGAGAAAGTTCAATTTTGTGACTGAAACTGCTTTAGATTGTTCTAGGGACTCCAAACATAGGGCAATCCGCCACGAAGTGGCTGTGATGGTTGCAGTAGCATGAATACTCAGAGCGGTGGCTGATGGCGATGCGATCACGAAGTGCTCTGCCATTTTCTCAGCTTGGAGATGAATGTGTGGTACTGTGAGAAACACAAGAGTTGTAGAAGGAACGAATTTTTGTATATATATATATATATATATATATATAAATTGTATTGTTTATTTTTAAAAAGGATTTAAAAACTTATATTGTATTTTGGTAGTTAAAACTTTTAATTTTTAATTTTTAATTTTTAAAAGTACGGGATTTTTTTATTATTGTAAAACCAATCTGCCCCTGCACAAATGCAGGTGAAGTTTTTTTTTAAAAAAAATCGACACTAATTGAGTAATTGTTAAATTGCTTCAAATTGAAACTATATGGGACAATAAATTATCAAATTGAAACAATGAGGATCTTAATGGTAAAAATGACTTTTTATCATAAACAAAAGACTCAATTCCTTTTGAAATTGTTAGAAAGCTGTTTTCCTCCATTTGAACATTGACCATGTTTGAAAAAGTTTGGGAAAAGGAAAGATCTCAATCTTGGATTGGAAAAGGTACTCACCTCTGGTTCAGATGAGCAGGACATCTAATAAAGATGAATATGACATTATATATATACTAGTTGAAATGTCATGGTATAATCCAAGTCATGTTGCTAGAATCTTGGAGATTAATAAATAAGATTTTTTAGATAACATGAATTATCAAAAATTTATATTGCCGAGTGTTTAAAAATGGCAAGGAGATTAAATTAAGACATAGCTATGTAGTTATTAGAATTTCATATAAATTAGAATTTATTTTAAGTAAGTTAAAACTTACAAAGGTTTGATGTGGAACATTATGAGATGGTGTTAAAGTCCAACTTATTAAATCATCAATGGTAATAAACTTAACTCAACACTTGATGAAACATCATGTTCTTGAGTTCAATCAGCAAATTACATCATAGGAGGCTGTTGCAAGCACTAAATGTTTTAAGAAAAAAGGAGAACACTATTAATATATTTTCCATCCAAGGTTAAAAGTGCTTGGTAGGGGTATGATAAAGAAGAAGGTGGAGTATTTACTCTTAATAGACATGATTGAAAGTACTTGATTTACATGGGTACTACATGTTTACCTATATGCAGTGAGAGGGTGGTACCACCTTCTATGCCACTTAGGACTTGTCACTAAGCACCCCACTAAAAGTGGATATAGTGTACAGCAGGCCAATCCACATGTCAGTCAATTAAACACACAAGGGGATTAAAGAATTGTGCGTAAAGATGCACCGGTTAATCACAATAAGAATGTAGTTTCAAAGTTTATTTATTTAGCATTACTTGATTAACTTTATATGTTTTCACTAACCTAAGATTCAAATCCACAAGACATCTTAGTTTATTCACAAAGTCTTTCAGGAATTACTCAATAAACTTTTACAAAGTTGCTTCAAAAACCTTTAAAAAGTTATACTAAGTTTTGTTTGATTTCTTTGAAATGTGGAGGATTGTTTGAACTTTTTCAACAAACAAAGAAAAAGCGACCAGTCGTTTTAGAAGGAAGTTCAGTTTGGTTCCTTGCAGAAATGAATTGTCCGCCCGAGAAAAAACGATCGGTCACCTCATGTCTGGGTGCGTTTTGAAGTCCCTTTTAGTGTTTAGATGTGTTTCTTACTGAAAAGATCGTATTTAGATATATAAACGATAACACTTCATATACACAATTCAAATATAAAGATATCTTATATGAAGAGATGTGATCTTCTAGAGAATCTCTTTATTAGAGGCTGTATCAATAAATATGGTTTCTGAATTAAGGGTTACACAATTCAATAAGGGACACATATATCTCTATAAATAGAGGAGAATTTCTTGGCAAACCAACATAATTTCAATCTATTTCTATCATAACTTCTCTCCATCATATATATTTCACAAGTAAAAACCTTTTGAAAACGCTTATATAATTGCAGCAATAGCTTCTACAGATTTTATTGTTATATTCTCTAGTGTGTTTGGGTTGTCTTTATCTCGTGCAAACATTTACAACATATAGCTATTAAACTAGGCTCACTGTATCCCACTGTTTATTTGCTTAACCTCTTTGCATAGAAGACCAAGGCAAATAGAGTTGAAAAGAGTGTATACATACACACCTCAAGCATCTTTCATCCTCCTCAGTCATCTCATCTTTCTTAAACACTTCTTCTTCTAAGCCATTCCCACAATATTTTTAAACACAAATATCCAACATCAAGAGACAATTTCCTCTTTTGGGATTAGAGAATGATGCTCTTCGGTTAGTTCTATTGTGAGTAACTCTATTGGTACTGCCTCTCTAGCCTGACCAGTTAATTCATGTTAGAGTGATCACTATAATATGCTGCGAATTCTTTTAATTTGGAATGTGGTTCGCTGGGTACCTGCGTTAATGGCCTTTTTTTTGCTACTTCTGCTTGGGATTTTCTCCGGTTTCAACTCGAAATTATCCTGCACGTTGTTTGTTTAACCAAAACATCTGAGAATGAGTTCATTATGTGGATGGCCATCAAGGGAAGCTACTGACCTTGAAAAAGAATTGCTGGCTTATCGTCCTTGTTGTGACGTCTTGTCCCAGGCTCTGTCATGGCCCTCCCGAGTCCATTGATCATGTTTTCTTTAAGTGTTCCTACTCTGAAGCCATTTGGCGTCAAATTATTTGTAAGTGTAAGTGTAAAGTGGTGGGCATTCCTCATTTTATTGCTCAATTCCTTGGGCTTTCGTGGGAATGAAATCGGCTGAGATCGTTGTCAAGAGACTTTGTCTTGCTGCTTCTGTCTACTTCATTGGAAGGAAGAAATTGTAGGATCTTAGAAATCTTTTTGCCCCTGCTGTAACAATCAAGTTAGTTTTGAATTCCGTTAGGAGTAGGCTTTGCTCTAGTAGGATTTAAAACTTTCTTGATGCCTTTCCTTGTGGAGGACTGGAATGTTTCCATTAACTAGCTGCCTTTAGGGTTTCTTGTTTTTATTTATTTTTGGAGGCGTCTGTCTTTTCGATGGGGACCTGTCCTTTTATTGTTTGTTATGGGTTGGTCTTTTAACCTTCTTGTTGTCTGTTCTTGGGGCTTGCCTTGGTTATAAATTCATTAATTACCATAAAGAAAAGTGTGTAAGGCTTACTGTCTCTAGCCAAGGCTCAGGTCTTTAATCCAATGGCCTCCATGT
>CM031917.1:51017268-51065826 GCA_018703695.1 Prunus fruticosa
GATCGCACCACTTGGGCACCGCATCTCTAAGGACAGTGGCATGCTCCCGCGACGTGGCAAGTGCCACATCGCAAGATTACAAATAAGCGCTACCTCCCACTTTGCCCTATAAAAATGGATAAAGCCATCTTAAATAGACAGCAAAATGGTAAACAGTATGCCTAATTGATCTGAAAGTAAACCTTATTACACCCAGAAAACTTCTTAAGATTCGGAGAGCCTTAGAGGGTACCACACGGGTGCCCTGTTTCCCCACCTTGAAAACGTTGTTCTCTTCAGGTCACGCTCCCTCCAGAGGCTTCCAAGGTGCCGAAGGCGACAAAATTCCTAAGTTGACCCTCTAAGTTTGGAGAACCACTTTTTGGCGTCAACGGTTTGGCGCGGGTATTTGTGGGAATCAATTAAACAAATCGAACTTCCATCCCGAACATATGGGAACCAATGAAAAAACTTCGATTCGTAATGCGGGGAGGATTTTAATACGTTTGGCATGTCGAAATGGTGTCAGCCCGCACCCCAC
Source organism: Prunus fruticosa (assembly GCA_018703695.1). Lineage (NCBI taxonomy): Eukaryota > Viridiplantae > Streptophyta > Magnoliopsida > Rosales > Rosaceae > Prunus > Prunus fruticosa. Next base: position 51,017,789 of record CM031917.1, read on the forward strand.
CTGCAGTCCACGGGACGCCCGACCTTGGGTTCCCGAAATCACTGAAATGCGGAGTGCTTGGCCCAAGTCGTGTCCCTTGGCAGGATCATGGTTGGGCCCAAGAACAAAACAACTTCTTGTCAGTTTTGGGTGGACGAGTGCGCAATTGCTTGAACAGCGGCCGCAGGAATACACGCCGGACGGTCGTCCGGAGCCTGCGGGCCGTCGGCAGAGGAAGGCAAGCGGACCGCGGGCGCGACGCCTGCGCCGTCTGAACGGTTGGTAGTTCCTGCGCGAGCCGCGGCCCCGCCGGCCGAGCCGAGTCTGTTTGGGATGTCGCAGTCCAGGCTGGTGGGTGGAGGAGGGCGGGCGACATGCAGGATGCTGGGGCTGCCAATCAGATGAGCGGCACGCCTTGGGCTGCCGCCAGAGGTCTGGGGCAAAGTCTGAATACGGAAGGCGTCCAGTTCTGGAGTCCACGGCGAGTCTAACCAGAGTAAATCCCCTCCCACACATCGCACGTCCACCTCCGTTTGGGCAACGCCAACGACGTCTCCGAGGTTAACATTTCAGTCCCTGGCGCGTTCGGCACATCATGACGACAAGGATGTCCCCGACGCACCCCGCCATGTGGCTGCTGGTGCGGAGGATGCTGAAGATGAAGGACGCAGAGCGCGCGCTCGCAGGTCAGGCGGACTAGGGAAGGCTCGAACAAGGCACTTGCGAACGCGTGAGGACTCACGGCGCGGGATCCGCGGGCCCCTACGCATAAAAACCGTCCTCGGGGGTGGAAGATGCAGCCTGGCGCACCTCCACTGTTCCGGATAAGGGATGGGTGCAGGAAGGTGGCCTGGACGGAAGGATTTTGTGCACACGCCTGTTCCCTCTTCACTGGCTTGAGGCGGCTTGTATCGGTTCTCCAAGTTGAAGGAACGTGGATATACTGACAGTTTGAAGTAAATCTCCTTGAAGCATCTCATGATTCCGAGCGGACCGCTCTTCTGCCAACGGTCTGTCCGTTCGCAGGGGTGGCGGAGGAGCTCCGCGGTGTGCCGCACGGTTCAGCCATGGATGCTCTAGATGTTACAGATCCCGATCGCAGGGCAGCCTACGCGCCTCAAAAGTGGCCTACGTCATCACACTCCGGTATCTCGTACATAGTAGCAATTGGCGCACCATACGACGACTTGGTGGAAGTAGGCGCAAGTCCACGCAAAGGCCGAGTACTTGGATTGATCTTGGCCTCGGCTCGCAGGGTGGTACGTGAGCCGAATACTGCGTCCAAGGGCATCGACATGCCGCACGCGGCGGGAGTTGCAGAACACCTGGCGACAACAAGGCGCAAAGATGCAAGAGGTTTCCAAAGGGACAGCCCAGAGAGAAAGGTAAGGCTCCGGCAGGGATGACCCACCGGAGCGCCAGAGCCCCGGCCCATGACCGGGATCGAGGTGTTGGCCCTGCTCAATACCTCCTACGGCGCGTGTGCCGTTGGCAAAAGAAAAAGAGATCATCAGGAACCCTTAGTTCAAAACACCAAGCGGCAGGATGGCGGATAGGCGGAAATCCCTCCCGTACCATCAAACGAGCAGGCCACGTCCAAAGGCTGCATAAGCCTACGAAAGATCGTGAGAAGGCTCGTCTAAGGAGGAGAGGCGCTGGGATCAATATAGTCACCGCCACAACCCGCGCAGCAAGGGACGGCAACCGGCAAATCAACATGATCCGATAGATGAAGCAGGACCCTTGCAGAGAGATCTAACCGATCGATGAAACGCAGTATCCAGGGCGGCCCGTGCCTGAGGTCATCGGCGTCGGAGAAGGCGCACACGAAGATGCCGAGGTTTAGTGGGAACCTATCACTTCTCTAAGGAAGGAGGAAAGGGAGTCGTGCTTCCGACGCTGACGACCCTATGATCATCCGGCCGGAAATGCCGATTGAGATGTCGGAAGAATCCTAATCGACATCGCAGGATCGGTAGACGTCATCTTTGATGCCTTAGAGAACACGGGATGACCAGACCAAGTCAACACACGCTCGTCTCCTTAGCTTTCCTGGAGAGCTTGGTCCAACCGTCGCGTGCTGAGCTGCCGATGCCTTCCAACACGCTCCAACGAGGACAGTGGTCTCGACAGGTTCCTTTGTGGTGGGCTTTCCTACGGCATATAACGTTATAGTCGGCCAAACAACACTCACGGCAATGAAGGCTCACCTGCCCCCCACATGCTACTCATGAAATTCCCAACCTGCTACGGTACAGGAGGGACCAAGGCGTGACCCAGATAAGCTGCCTACGCCTGACCACAGCATTGAGATCCGGCCAAGCCTCTGGAAACAAAAAGAAACCATGAGCTTTTGTAGACTCCCAAACGTAGCGAGCCGGTGGGTGACCCTAGGGAGGATTACCAGGCAGGCGGCACAACCTCCAGAGGTTCTCGAAACCGTGGTGGTGGGCAAAAAGTCGGAGGACGCGGTGCGTAAGGATCGGCACCCTGCTGAAACGCCCCCTTGGGTGCCAATGAGTTCATCCGAGTCCTTCGACAGAATTCAGAAGTATTTTCCTAGGTCTTACAGACGACTTGCCAGGCATATCCCCGACGTCATCAAGCCACAAGCTAAGCGTCTAGACATTCAAACCCGGTAAGGCAAAAGGCCGATCCTCTGGTGCCGACGGTATAAAGCCATGAAGGACGAAGTGGACAAGCTCATAACAATGGGCTTCGTCAGAGGCCATGTCCCCGCGCTGGTTGGCAAACTCCGTCATGGTTACGAAGGCAAAGGGTGGACAGCGATGTACCAACTTGACCGACCTCTTCGATAAGGCCTGTCAGAAGGATAACTTCGTTACACGCATCGATTAGTTGGGGTTAGACGCCAAGTTAGACACGAGTTGCTTTGGCTCCATGGATGCGTACTCTTGGATACAACAGATCTCATGCACCCTCCAACGGGAGTACACAGGACGTCATAACGGACAAGGGCTTATCCTTCTCAGCGTCATGCCGTCGAGTTGGAGGATGCGGGGGCGGCACTAGGAGACTCGTGGGGAACCAAATTTTAGACACAGACGGTGGCAGCACGATGAAGGTATACGTAGATAACATGCTGGTGGAGGGAAAACGGCAGGAGAACATCTGGCAAACCTTTCCCTCATGTTCGGCATCTTGAAGGAGTCCGAACGAAAACTGGACCCGACGAAGTGCGCCCTTGGCGCTGTCTTCTGGGAGGTTCCTCGGTTCATGGTGAGCCAGGAGGGGCATTGAGGCAAACCCAGGACAGAATCAAAGCCAGCAACATAATCGACATGGAGGCTCGAGGAAGACAGCGAAAGGACATCCAAAGGAGCATTCCCGGGCAGAGTGACGGCCCTCACTAACTCTCGTCTCTAAAGCCACAGGCAGGGTGAACACGATTCTTACACAAGGCCTTGAAAGGGGCAAGCATAATGATCAAGTGGAGCTGCAGAATGCGACATGGCGTTTTGAGACTTGAAGGACTAAGTGGCAGGGGCGCAGAGTACTATCTAAGCCCCTACCGCTGAGAAGTTTTGTCTGTATATCTCTGGAGTATCCGTCAGGCTAAACGTGAGCTCAGTACTCGTGCAAGAACACAGAGGGGCGGAGCTTCCGATTTTCTCGGTCGTAAGGCCCTGCAAGGGGCGGAGTCTCGGTACCCACGATATTCATCGTACCTGACCTACCAGTCCCCTCGCAGGTTTTCCAAAACCCAAGCTTCCGGATAGCCGCTGATTCAAATGGGCGATTGAAGCTAGGACTCGACGTAGTTCAAACCCGGAACCTCCGGAGAAGGGGCAGGGCGGTGGCGGCTTCGTCGCCGGAATCGAACGCCCTAGAGACATACGGAACCACAAGAAGCACCATCCTTGGTGGGCTTGCCCGGGCGGCCTCTTGGGCCAGTCCGTTTCCTCTCGAACCTACATGTAACGGCTCGCGAAATGAGCAAGGATGCGCCGGGCTTGTGCTCGGGCCCGGATGGAACCAAGTCGGAGTGTCCATCCGATTCGCCTTCAGAACGACGTAACGCGAGGCTGGGTGCAGAAGCCCTCTAGCCGACCTTCGGCTTGCCAGAGCATGAGGGGCTAGGGTTGCCAAGCATTCAGGCGAACTCAGAGCTCATCGTAAGCACGGGTCACTCCGATTCACGCAAAGGGTGCGTCTATGATAGCCTACCTCTGGGCATCCCTCCAGAGTGCTACGCAGTTCCTGGCTGACGGAATTTCCAAGGTGCCAATAACAAAATAGCCATGCCAATGCATTAGCCCGAATTCTTCGGCAATAGGACGACAAAGTCGCGACAATCCCAACGAGTTTTAGCCCGACCAAGCACCGCCTCTCTTGACGTATGTACCAGGCTCGGTATGGGGACACCTGGATGTCACCGATCATCCTACCTAGCCGAACGTTAACCTCCAGAGGACAAAGCCCAGGGCAAGGGAGCTAGGCTCCCGATCGACAAGGTACATCGTCATCAATGATGTCTTGTACAAACGCGGCTACACGACCCCCTAGCATGAAATGCATTTCCCAAAGGGATGCACGAGTGTGTCCTTCGGAAATCACGGTGGTGTCTACGGGGAGCCACTACGGTTCCAGGTCCTTGGCCCACGAAGCCTTACGAACATGACCTGCTTCACACGTAAATCAGTACAAATCCTGTCACGATGGTAGAGGAATCCGACAAGTGCCAACGCTCGGAAATGTTCCAAAAGGCTTCCCTCCAGGAACCGCTAACGCAGATCATAAGCCCATCAGCGTTTGCTAATGGGGACTTGCCCTAGTGTAGGGCCCCATGTAGGAGGCAAAGAGGAAGGGTTAAGTATGCGAGTCGTTGCGGTGGATTATTTCACAAAGTGGGTAGAAGCGGAATCCTTCAGGCCACCATTCCTGCCGCAAGGATCGGAGGAATTCGTCTAGACCAAGCGTCTGTTAGGTTTGGAGCATCAATTAGCAATCATCCGACAACGGCGGACAGTTTGAATTGGAACTCTTGGGAACCTCACTGGCCTCAAAATGAACCTATTTCGCCTCCCGGGCTCGCCCTGGTGAAACGGGCAGTGGCAGGAAATAAACAAAATTATGAGAAACTCCTGAAACGGGCTGACGGCGCTAAAAGGTGCCTGGAAGGGAGAAACTCCCGGAGCTTTGTGGGCCGTACCGAACGCCTCCGAACCTCCCGGAGTACCCATTAAGCCTTGCATTCGGCTGAAGCTTTCTCAGTGGAAATGGCAAGTCCAGCTCCCGACGGCGGAACTCGAAGCCAGAAGCCAGGAACGCTACGCTTGCGCGGCCTCGAACCTAGTCGGAAACGCGAAACGGCGTCTAACCTCGAGACGAAGCCTTTAAGCAGCGCGTCTCTGGTGCCTCGTTGGAGAGTTAAACCCCTGCTACTTAAGGAATCTGGGGGCTTGGGTGGTGCGCAAAGTTTCGCTGCAAGACAAGACCCCAACAAAATAAACCCTGGGAACTCCTAGGAAGGACCCTATGAAGTCGTCGGTCTGCCTCGAATTCCGGTGCCCTAAGGGCTAGGAGGTCACAAGACGGGAAAACTCGCCACCCAATGGAACGTGGATCATACTAAAGAGCTATTTAAGTAAACCCCCTAACCAAGGGTAGGGGATTTATATTTTTGCCTACGGCAAGTGGATATAAAATGGGATTGGCCAACAAGCGTATCTCTGGCATCACTTTTGAAAAAAATGTTGACGGTGGTGCTCATCATTAGTAAGCAAGCCCAACTTGCTGGCAATTAAACTGTGCTCTTTGCCATTCATACCAGCACGTCAGGTTCAGAGCCTGGGCAATCGACCATGCAGTTCTCCCACGGCGTTTCTATGGGTGTAAGGCTCTGGGCCTGATCCCTACCCGATGTCTATGACACTTGCACATTTATTAGCGATTCCTTTCCGGTCATTTGGCCTAGGCATCCTCCGTTCTCACCTGCGCGATAGCATAAAGGATCAAGCTGGAACGCGTTTTAGTTTCACGATCACAAATGGTATTAAGACAGTTAGAAGTGCCATGGCATTTAGATGTTCGGAATGTGGTACACATACAAATATGATACAAAACAAAAAAAAGATAAGGGGTGAGGCTTCGTCTTCTCGGGCGGCAGGGCATGGGCGGTAGGCCATGCTCAGCCACCAGCCTGTGCAATCGGTGGAGCATCCTGGGCATATGAGCGTAGCCCAGGAGCGTCCTCCCCCTCAATCCTCGATCATCTCCGTAAGGCAACATACGGGAGTGGAGGGGCGCTCGGCAGCCGAGAGTTGAGATTATGAGCTTCTGCCCGGGTTGAACGGTGCTGAGCGGTGAGTGAGTCCCCATCTAGACGCCACCTCCTCGTGCAGAGTTGGTAAACTCTGGGAGGAACGGTAGCTGATGGCCTGAGCAACGCGGCCTTGAATCTCGGACGCCTTCGACCTCTCAGAGGCCTCGAGCACCGCTTGCCGGCACCTTCGCCTCTTGAGCATTCTCGCCGCCCGGCTACGCGCCGTCCAAGGCCTCGCGTCTCGGCAAGCTTCGCCTCGTGCGCCTCGGTGTGCCGGTCGGGAGGCTGCCCATCCCCTGCACGAGATGGGCGTGGTCATTGGAGGGTTTTTCACCGGCCTCATTGACCTTGAGCGGCCCTCGTCGTCGGGCCTTTTGTTTGCGAGCTCGGCGCGTTAAATGGCCCTCTTCATGCACAACCACATGTCCATCGATGCATGAAAAAAACAACCCCGCGTGTCTTAGTGTGCCAAAAGGTCACAAGCGAATAGGAGAGGAGCGGGAAAATGGAAGGTTCCGTTGACACTGGAGACGGAAGGCACGCATACCTCTTCAGGAAGAACCTCTTGGAGGCTCGCCGATCTGGAGAGATGCGTCTACGACCCACGTCATGTGGTTCGCACTGGACCGTCTTGGAAGGGCACGCGAGCGTAACCGCCTTGGTTAGCCCATCTTCGTCCTCGGCGGCAAGGGGTGGCACGGGGTGGAATTCGGACAAGCGCACCCTCTTGGGAGTGGAGGCGGCGGCGTGGGTCTCCGTCGATGGCGGCTTCCTGGCGCCTGGAAGAAGGCGGTGGGCACCTCGCAGGTCCTGCGTAGGCTAGTTCATCGCACCTGCCTGAGGTTGGTCGCCATGGAGGTTTTCCTTGATTTGGACGTAAAACTACTGATTTGGTTGGCCTCCCCTATCCTCTCCGCGAAGCTCGGGCTGCGGCGTTGTTTCTCCCCTTGGACAGCACTGAGAGGTCTAAGACAGCTTCTTGGCCTGGCAGTCTTCCTGGCCTAGACACTACACATGAACAGGACACGTGTTCACGGAAGAAGTCAACGAAAGCAAAGGAGGAAGTCAAAGTGAACTTTCTCGGCAGGTTAGCAATCGAGCCTTGACTAGGTTCCAGGACTAGAGAGGAGCTGTGGGTATTCCCCCGAAGGGTCCTCGTCCTCTTTCGGTTAAACTGACAAAATCTCTCGGTGAGTTCCGTAGGCTGTTTTCAGCTTGCCTCCAGAAAATATAATAACAACAAAATTCTTAGTCCAAAACACAAAAAATAATGGGCTCCCGATTCAGTATGGCAGCAGCCTCCGGCAACGTTGAAGGTCGTAGGAGTGTGGAAGCGAACGGGAACTCCGGGGCGTTGCCGGATCGGGGAGCAACACCCGCCGGTCCCTCAGGACTTCTGGGGAGAAGTCGGCACGACGTACAAAAAATGGCCCCTTTGTGGGAAGCCCTGGCGCGGGTCGCCTGAACCCGGCCCGCCACATGATTCTGCTCTACTCAGACTTGGTAATGCCTCTCAAATGGCAAAGTCCTCGTGGGAAGGCCCGTGCCTCTTGGGCAAGCCCGGAATGGGGCACGTCACCCATTGGTGCAAGCCCAGAGTTCGTGACTGGCCGGGGCGTGTTCCCAGTTGACCGGTTTCCTCTGGCTGGGGGCTGCCAGACGGTAACCTGGCCTGCCTGAAGGACGTCAAGTGAACATGGCGACCTCGGATTCCTTCATTTTGCCTGAGAGATTCGGATCAGTGGGATCCTCGTCCCCTCTACCCGCTGTTGAATGCTGTACTCCGCACTGATCTTTTGCAGCTCTCGGTAGGTGGCTATAGGCGGGGGTGGCTCACGTGAAAGCTGCTATGCTGGCAGCCACCCTTTGGAACCCTCAGTCCTGCTCAGCTATCGTCACCTCGGCCTGGGCTCGACTGAGGGAGACTCTACGGCCGAGGTGGAAGCTCTCAGAATGTGGATCTGAATCCCTCGGCATCCTAACGCCCTAGGCCTGGCTCGGGTCCAGGCCCCGCCCAACGTCCACCTCAGGCTCGGATGCATACACAACCCGACATGCCGACCGTCTTTATACACCACGGCCCGAACGGCATGGCTAGCATCACACGCCCCTTTCGGAATTGCCGTGAGTACGCCGGAGTCAACCTCTCGCCAACCACTTCGACTTCGGAATCACTCCCACTATCGGCACCCTGGGCAGACTCCTCACCCTCGTATCCTGGCCCTACTGGGGACTCATCCTAAAAGCGTTGGGTGGCTCTGATATCCGACTCGCTAGACATCCTACAAAGCGAAGGGAGTAAAACTAAGGTCATGCAAAGAACTATCCTACCGTTGCCTCATCTCTCCCTATGGCAACTAGATCCCGAACTACACCCCACTTTAAAAAGTTCTAGTTGGTTAAACCAAGGAAGGACGTATGCGTGACGAAGGGGAAGGAGATAAAGGTACCGAACGGGTCCTTGTGAAAATTGAAGTCGAGAGAGTAAACGTCACTTCGTTTTCGGAATGGGGCAGGGCCGGAAATCGCCTTGGTCTCCGTTTGATGTTGCCAGAAGTGGGCCCTTGAGTTACCGTTTAATGTTGCCAGAAATCGCCTTCGTTAGGGTTGAATGTCACGGAAATCGGCTTCGGCAGAGCTCTCGCCTCGCTCACGTATGCAAAGTGATTTTGGGCCTGGGGGAGTCACGCTGCAATATATTAGGCGAAGATGGCAACGGTTGACACCTGGAACCAAACGATACATTAAATCCGCGTCAACGTAACTGCCACGCCACCGTGTCACGCATGAGGCGGGCCTTCCTGGCAGCACGCTGGAGCAGGAAGACGGAAGCGTCGCTAGGTCCCGTCACCCCAAAAGCGTGGAAGACCGGAGAGTGAAAAGTGGGGACTTGCCCCAGGTTGCTAGCGGCCGGGCAGATTCTGGGCACCCAGTAAAGGCGTCACATCCTGCGAACGGTGGCGCGCCCGCACGCCTCGCGGGCTCCGACGCAGCGCGCCCGGCAGCGCGGCCTGGACGGGCTGCGAACGGTGGGACGCCCAAGCCCTCCTCATCGGGCTCCGGAACGCAGCGCCACACAGCGCCCTCGACGCAAGCTCACGAGCGGTCAGGACAGCCCAAGCCCTTCCTCGTGGCTACCGAACGGCAGGGCGCCGGGGGGCTGCTCAATCGGAGCTCCCGACGGTAGGTGGCTCTGTAGAAACCGGACACCAACCAGTCCCAAGGAGAATCGCTCGGAGACTTGGGGGACTCCTGTTACACCCAGAATAGGGCGTCGATAAGAGCAAGACACGTGGGACAAATAAAAGCCTGGCGGAGGTGCCTCAGCACCCGCTGCCCGATCGCACCACTGGGCACACGCCTGTCTGGACTCCGTGGCATGCTCCGGCGCGTCAGTCGGTCACACGTGGCAGATTACAAAAGGGCTACCTCCCTTGCCCTATAAAAAGGATAGCCATTCTTAAATAGGTCCGCGCAGAATGGTCGCCATCCTGCCTCATTAAATCTGAAAGTAAACCTTTATTACACCCCGAACTTACTTAAGCTTGGGAGACCTTTGAGGGTATCACGCCTCTGCCCCCTTGGCCTTGGACGTTGCCTCTTCTTTTGGGGTTAACGTTCCCTACCAAGAAGAGGCTTCCAAGGTGCCGAAGGCAACAAAAAAAATTCCTAAGTTGACCTTCTAGAGTTCAAAGAACCACTTTTTGGTAGAAACATGTTGAAATAGTTACAAATCCACCGCCGCCCTCGAATGAATAAGCTTGAGTCTGCGGCTTCAATTTTTCCAAAAAATTAATTAGTTGTTAATCATATATGATGATGCTGATCTTGACTCTGAAAGGTGAGATTCCTTTTTAGCTAGGTCTAATTTTAAACCACCCCTGCATCTGCATGCTTATCACGTACTACGAATTAATCTTATATATTCATAGGCCATTTCTTCAGGTCTCCTACAATGAACCCTCCTAGCTAATACTCTAGCTCTTCGGGTTTTGTTCCGATTTCTAAGAATCAATCACGTATCTTTAAATTTCATCATGCAATGTTTCATCAGTTTTAAATTACTCATGTTACCTGTCTTGAACATTATATGACATGATAGTAGGTAGCAGCTCAAAATTTACTCATCAACCTCCTATGTTCCTCGATTTTTTTAGGAGTAAGTCTAACATTCATTCAACACACTCTTTTTTTCCTGGCCATTTCCCTCGTCAATTGCCAACATAATTTTCTTTTATATTAAAGAGATAGGGCCAGTTGGTGTTCTTTCTTAAAGAAAAAAAGAAAAAAAAAAGAAAAAAACATATGCATCTAACAATCGTTGTTCCCAATATATCCCAGCAAGGAACAGTTACATATGATATCATTGTTCGTTCGTTCACGATATAGATATTATATTCTGGTAAATAACTTTGTAACTTAACAGAAGTTCCACTGGGAAAGTGAAAAAAACAGTGGAAATTTTGATATGGATGGAGGAAATGGAATCCAGTGGAATGAACACGAGCAAGTGCCAGTGCCAGTAGAAGAAGCAATAACTGTCTTTATGTTTTCTTGGTTGTTTGGGAGACAAATTATTACGAAGATGCAATTCCAGAAAAAGAGAGAAGAGGAGAAAGCAAATGCTTTAAGACTTCACTTCTCTATTCCCATGGGCGGAGATCTGCCTTTGCCTTTACCATCACAAATGATTCCATTCCATACCATTTCATTTTCTCTCTTGCTTGCTGTCTAGATATGCTCGCTTGCTTGTCCTTGCCATCGTCGAATCTTTCATATTTTTTTTCCCCTTCCTCTTTTTTTTTCTCTCCACCTTTCCCTTTTTTCCCGTTCCTATCAATCTGCACTTGTCAGTATCCATCTGAATGTTAGATCGTGATCGAGAAATGAACGCATCCCCACCTTCTCTTTCTCTCTTTTTCAGAAATCAAACTCTCTGTTCCTCACCTTTTCCCTTTTTACATCCCCAGATTGCCATCACATCTTCTTCTTTCATGCATTCTTTTCTTTTTCTTTTCTTTTCTTCCAAACAAAAACCGACAAATAAACTGCACTCTGCACCATTCAAAATGTATGTCCAAATTTTGTATCGCATCGTAAAATCATTGCCATTAATTAGTAAAACAAAAGAGAGGAAGTTAAGAACAAGCTGGTTCTATACTTGTATATGCTGTAAACAAAATTATGAAAAAAAAAAGTGCTACATTATTCCTAACTCATTATTAAGCCATTAGCAATGGCACGATTTGTACGAACATGGGTGGTTTCATACACAGGAAGTTCTTCAAGATACCTTTCTTTCCCAATCACCTTAAGGTGATCGAGCTCGAAAAGATCCGAACTTGAACAACTAGCCGCATCATCTTCATCATCAACATAATTATAATCTCTGCTCACTGAATCCTTCTTAACTTGGATGCGATGGCTGTCTCTTAAAACCTCTCTGGCTGCTTCTTTTACTTGCCTGTTTTTTCTCCAACACTTTGAGCTTAAGCTCTTCCTCTGCTTTTCTCGACGGTGACCTGCCAATTTTCCATGCAGTTGGGACTGTGACAGGCATTAGGCTTTGATCTTATCTCTTTCGTACAAACATTTGTGCCCACACGGCCTACAATCTTCATCAACAATCACACTCACTGGATAAAAATGAACCGATCTCTTAACACCATTTCGCAGTTTTTCTCTCGTAAGAAGGCGAGTTCTTGCTTAAACATGATCTGGAAAATGAAGAGGCTGATGAACAAGTTGAGGCTTGCCCCGACTTCAATTTTTTCTCTGCACTAGCGTCCTGGTACCCTCCAATTGATGACGTGGTCTTTGTTTTCTTGGATTGCCCTGTGGTGAAGATTGAATTGAGGAAATTCGCAACCTTACCGCCCGGTGAAATCGGTTGTTTCACCTTTTTGAGATTGTTATAAATCTTCAAGGCCTTTGATTTGGACTTGATTATACCTTCCTCAAGCTTTGGAGTCGGCTCTGAGGAACAACTGTAATGATAATCGTCAAACATATGCACTTCCCTCTGTTCATAAAACAGAGTTCTCTGTCCTCTCTCTGCTTTTATCTCTATTTTCTCTTCTGTTTTTGCCGATCGAGCAGAGACGCTGGTGCGAACCGGCTTGGGCCTCGGCGGAGCGAAACATGAGGATCTTGGTTTAGAGCCGTACATGGATTCAGCATCCGAGGATGAGAATCCACCAGAGCTTGAATCGGAAGAGCTGGAAGTGGAGCTGAAAAACAGACCATCAAGATCACGATCATGGTCATGGTCTGGTTTTCTATCCAATTCAGTGAGATACTGCCTTCTCTGTGTTCCAACCTTCTCGCTAACCTTCTTCTCAATCCATTTTTCTATCAAACAAGCTCTGCGAAGGCTAGCCATCTCGCTCTTCTTCAACAGCTCTGCTGGTTTTCAAGCCACTTTTGCTGTGTTTCTTTGGCTGCATTGTGTTTATAAAACTTTGAGTCCCCGCGGTTTCTGGGGTCACCCTCGTCAATTGAGCTGTAAATTTTGTCCAGAAGACTGGAAGAGAAAGATGGGTTATTCTTTTCACGCCTGTATCTGTCGTCTCTCATGTGTTTTCCCACCTCGACATTTTTCTGTGTTCTGAAATGAGATAGAAACGTATCAAACGAAACAAGGCAGAAAGAGAAAGTTGAGGGTTTTAGAGAAAACTGGAGGAGTTTTTGTTTTCGTGTCTCCCTGTGTCTGCTAGAGAGAATCAAAAGCTGCAATGGAACTACAGGGTGTGGAAATTGAGAGAATGGGCACTGTTTGAGCTCAGCAGATGTCGAAAATTTCTGGGTTTTTGGGAATGAAGAGAAGGACGCATGAAGAAACAAAGCAATCGATGCTTGTCTTTTAGTCTAGAGATAGAGAGAGCAATGAGAGCGAAAATGGCACGCCTTGAAGAAGGAGGAGGGAGTGAGGGAACAGGGAAAGAGAGACAGGGCTTTATAAAGGTCGGCACGCGCGTGCATGTCCATCCTAATTGGAGCCAATGCCAGATTGGCAGTCGATGACGTGGCGGTAAGCTTGCCTTTTGATATGCCCAAATTGGTCCTGCCTTTGACGAGCAAATGACGCTCTGACCCCTGACATGGCTCACCTTCCATTTCGAATTTGAAGCCGTTGATCATGTTTGAGGGGTGGACAAAGCCTGTTATGGCACAGACAAGCCTTTGTACGTGACACTTGCTATTAGCCTTGTAATAATAATTGGCGGTCCACATCTTGGTGTGAGGTAAAAAGTAAAGTTTTTGTTTCTGTATTTTTTTCTTTTTCTGACAATGTGATATTTTAAATTCATTCTATATATATATTTAGAGAAGGATTGAATTTGAGTGTAAAGACACCGGAACACTATTTTGGGCAACTAACCTAACGAACATTTTTCGTGGATTTTTACAATTTCTTTTATGCATATTGTTAAAGTTAAAACGCGTTTTGTGAACTGAAGTTGGGGCCTTGAAGGTGCAAATGATTAAGCGAATATAATTCAATATTTGGGTAGTAATTAATAAGGCTTGTTTAGTCCAAGAGCGATTGACAATCAAGATTTGGAATTCCGTGGGGAATGTTTTGAGGAAAATACATTATTCAACATTTTAGCAGTAAAGTCTATCATGAGTTCAAGTCCTAATATATTATCGTTTCTCTTAATATAAAAAGTTCAAAAACACAAAAACTAAAAACTAAAAATTGATGTTGAGGTTGAGGAAGGAAGGTGGCGGGCGAGGTGGTGCGTTATATTTTAGGTTTCATATTGAGCTGGCACGCCCATAACTCGTTATAAAGAGGAGGAAAATAATCCAATTACAAATATGATCTCTTTTCTTATCTTGTTTTGGACATTGTTATTGTCATATTAATGATATGACAATAAATGTTTTTTTATATTTATAAATAATAATTTTGGTTGGTATGTGATTTTAATGATTGGAATAATATATAATTATTTCTATCTAACCAAGAAGGTACAAACAAACAAACCCAATAAAAACATAGATATTACACACTGTGTTTAGGTAGAACCACGACTTTTATTAAATTATTAAACGTGCAACTTTTACATAAATACCAACAAATGAAACTACAAGAAAACAAAAGAGAAACAGATGGATTCACCAACAAAAGATACCGGTGGGGGATGGATATAAAGAATTACAGAATCTCTTTTTTATTTTTATTTTTTATAATTATATATAAATAAATAAAATTTAATTTTACTGGAGTGATTCTTGTAAGAGTTGGGGGGCCCATATTGCTTTTTATTGATGTTATTATGATATTTTGAATTTTGAAAGTGGTAAAGCTCTAATATCAATAAAATAAAAATAAAAATGGAAATGACAGGTAAAAGGAGGAATACTTACAAGTGGATGAAAGAAGGCCTTTGATTGAAGCATGGGAAAAATCTAGCCTTTAACCACGGTTGATGTTTTTTTTATTGAAGGAGCCTGCAAAGTTGGCTTTAATCATGGAGATTTCATCTGGGAGCCTCTCAGTTTCCCATCTTTGAGCGGTGAATTTGATGAACGGCTCTCTGGAGCCTTTGATCAAGTTGAAAACTCAATCAGTTGACTTTAGTTAAAAAGTTCAAATTTGATTTCATTAGTCAAATCTGTTTCAACATTAGCTAATGAAGATGTTACACACATCTTTTCTTGTATATCAATTTATTATATTATTGATACGAGAAACACAAGAAACACGATAAACATGAGGACGTTTTATTCTAACGAAAACTCTCTTGAAATACATGATAAATGGGGGTTAGACAAAAACTTTAGTGCATTTAATTGATTAAACCGTACCCAAGCACTGACAATAACCATGTCTGCATGATATATGAACTAGTTAGTGGTAATTGAAGTCCAATTAGGATTATCAAATGCAAGAGGATACCACTTGCATTTCTTGTTTCCCAGTCGCTAAAACAAACAAAATCATTAACTAGACTGAAAAGGATGGCTTCTTCTTACATCAAGATCCAAACAAACCCCACCAACGCCTTAAACTACATGGCAACCACCAAGGATCTGCCCCCAAAACCCTAGCCAAGATCACATGATTTTCCCATTTTGGTTTGTTCATGTTCATCCATCCCAGGACATGAGCTATGATGTCTGCAACATCCATAGCCTTTTATGCACCCTCAGCTTATGATATAAAGTGGAAAGACAAAGAAAGGTCTTTGATTTGGTCCCTTAATCGGGTTTCAAACAGTATCCCTACCATTTTGGTTTAGGGTTAAATTAATATACATGTAAGGTGGCTTCCACCAACAATTAGACAATCATCTCATGTACTTTCGCAATTTGATGGCTACGGATCTTTGACAGATTAAATATTATGTAGGCCCTCTGTTTACGACTTTGGCCAGACCAATGCATTTTAGCTGAGAAAAAATATGCCAACAGGTCACCTTCGTTGAACTTGACTAGTGCTACAAATGGGGAACCTAGCTCAATTTGCCTTTAAAGTGAGACCCACACCTTTAATTCTTGCTATTGCATATTTTCCAAGCGTCTTCTATGTTATAGGTCATGCATAAACTAAATATGAAATCTCTTTTGTAAGATTATATTCAATCGATATAATGAATGTCACTCACCTAATCAGTTGATTCATGTTAGAACGTGTGGACTATATTTCACATATCTCATATATGTTCGAAACTCATCGTGATTACATATTATAATTACTGGAAAAGGAAAAGAAGAATTTGAATTTGGAACAGCTTCGGACATTGGGAAGAGAACGCACCGCTATACTAAGAGATAATTAGTATTGCGATTGCATTCATACAATGTTGATAGGAATCGAAACTGCAAATAATCTAAACTTACAATGAAACAAGTACACATATCCCCTAGTGGTGTCATTGTCATTTGCCCTCACAATGATAAATTCATGGATCCGCTGGTGACATAAGTTATGACTCAGAAACATTTCACCATCCTCGAAATGTTTTTATTTTTGGGTTGGTTAAAAGATAAAATTTGAATCAATATAAATAGATAGAGCAGGTTATGAACAGTAGACAGAGGAAGCCCAGCTTCTCAATAAACCTTTTGTCTGCTGTAAATAGAGCAATTCTAAGCGTAATGTACACGTTGGCAGTAAACATTATTAAGTTTTCTGGGACCCAAACGTGCATTTGCACTCGTAGACCACGTGAGAAAGCATGGGCTCACGCACACCTCATAACACCTCATTTCTGCAGGGTACCACGAACATATGAACAGTGCTCCGAGTCATAACTTCTTGATTAAAATTTCATTCTTTCTGTGGGAGGAATAAGATGACGCTGCACTGCTCTTAATTTGTACAACACCAACCGTAGGATGATGCCTTTTGTAGATTAAATGCTTTTGTACAACTCCTCCTCAATCCTCCTAATCTAATTACGGTGCCATAGATAGGTGAAAGAAAACTGGAACAAGTCTTTGAAAATTATACAAATAAAAAACACTTTTACGGATATGAAAGAGCTGTCTTTTTTTCTTTATTTTTTCTTTTTTCATTTTTGGGCAAGTATGAAGTGACTTTATCAAGATCACGCCAAACATGGACTAGTTTTGTTTGTGAAAGAGATGTGCTGTTGGGATCCCAAGGGGGTGAAGAAGAAGAAGATAGTTCCTGTGAGGAGAACAGTGAACAAGAAAGAAAGAAAGAGAGAGAGAGAGAGAGACACAAACTGTGCTCTTTTCTTTTCCCAACAAAGCATTGGCAGCATATTTATTTGGCAGGCAAGGCATTGTAATATTACTCTACTGGGTTCTGATTTACTCTCTGAGTTTCCTGACAAGCCAACTTCCTCTCTCATCTTTCTCTGTCTCTCTGTGGTTTGTGTCTCTGCCTCCTAAGAGAGAGAGAGAGGGTGATGACGACTAAGGCTAATTTTGTACATTGTCATGCTGTACCCACGTGCACTTAGCTGCTTTCCTACCTGGGGTCTCCATCTTCATTGCCTGATGGGCCTCTCTCATTTATGGCCTTCTGCAATTCTTCTTCCCTCCCTATTCAATTTCGGGGCCCAACACTGTTTTAGCAGCAGAGGTCCTACACCCCTCACCTCCTGCTTGCTCCAAAAACCCCACCTTGCAAGTTGCAACGAAGCACAGAGAAAACATCAGTTCAAGCTTCGACATCAGTCTTTGACCCAAAAAAATAGAAGCTTCGACATCAAATTATTCTTTGCAGGGAGGATTGCCTCCCTTATACAAGAATGTGACTGATCAATTGTTATGTCGTTAACGCTATCTTGATTTAGTGGTATTTCTCTTCTTAATATTCAATAAAAGTCCCTCGACCTCAAGTGAACCAGCCCTGGCCAAAAATCCAACCGACACGCTGCATATTTTACATATTACCACTATAGTATTGAAACTGGGTTTTAATAAGATCCAGTCAGGTTTAAATTTGTTAACAATGTGCATATTATTACTTGATCATTATTATTATTATCATGTTGCATAATTGAAAGTATATGCTGCGCTGCATGAACACGCATCATCATCTCCACATAGACAAAGAAATGCACAGCAAATCCAAGTATCTCGGTACAATGACAATAATTGGAGTCTTCGATAATAACATGGTCTCTTTATTTGTTCTAAAAGTAAAACATGTGGTTTCTCACTGGCACTTCCTTCAGGCATAATAGGAATCTTCTACCCATCTGTAATCATTGAGAATTCAACCTCTGAACATCTACCAATTGGTAAAGATCACCTCGTCTTTGCTTCAGTAAGGGCAGGTTTGTCCTGCATAATTTGGAACAAACTTATTTTAAATACTTATATAAAGTATCGAAAAAATATTTCATCTGTAAATCTAAGGAAATAAAAAAAACTTAGTTGGAAACTTTATCTCACCGTCTAAGCTCAAGAAGTGAATAATCAACCTCTGCTATGATTATTGCCTCTTCATGTTCTGTAGTCGCCAGTACTTCTCCAAACTGCCACATTTAATTCTTTTAGTGATACTCTGTATGCAAATAACTTGCAATCGCAAAAGCTTCAACAAGTATCTAAATGCTGAACCTTGTTTTATCACTAAAATGTACAAAGGGAGAACTTGCCAATGAATGGATCTACTAAAGATCCAACGGAAGCATGCTTTATATAGCTAAACGTAAGTATCCACTTACTGGTCCGACTAGGGTGGAGTGGCCCCATGCCACATAACCGGCTCCAGCATCTCGAGCAGGCGAACAAGTTGCCACATATAGCTGACAACCCACAGAAAGCCATCCATGAGAAATCGTTAGAATTAACACGGAAGACGATAATCAACACAGTAATTGGAATAAAATAGTGACTCAAGTCTTGACTATGCTTCTAGCAATGTAATCTATCACAAAGTTCGGTTTGTATCATGATACCAGCTCTAAGTTTATTAACAAATGTAAACCAGGATGTACATCTCATATAGGACATATGTTATACCTGGTTATCTGTAGCCCTGCACAAGACATAGCAAGGCGAATCTCAGTGAAAATTACTATATATAAAATTGGGGCATAAAAATTCAAAAGAATATAAATTATGCAATATTTTAATTGATACCTTGCCCTCTGCAATAATTCCCAGTGCAACGGTCCAGTAGTCATGTTAAAAGCCCCAGGGTAGCATATCAAGTGAGCACCTGATGTCAACAACTTAATACTGTTACCATTCAGTATTTCAAAATGCAGAAATTACAGTCCTTCACTTGAAAAGGAATAAACAAACGAGAGATAATTCCACTTCCTCATCAATAATAAGTACATTAGTTAACATGTAATGAAGAATCCTGTGGCAGATCATATGTATTTGGAATTTATTAAATCTAAATAGTTGTGTATAACAATAAAGAATTATCATGATACTGATTACAGAAAGAAAAACCATTAATTTTATTAGTTTAGTAATGCCCAGAAACAATGGAAACAAAAATTAATTTCACATGTCCATGGAAAGCAAAAGAAAAGGCTAACCTCTTGCTCCATAAATCATTGCTAGTTCCTGAAACCTAATGTCATAACAGATACCTATGCCAATACGTCCAACCTCTGCGCGAAGCATTTGATGGTTACCATCGCATCCATAATGAATGATAATAACAACTTTCAAGCAAGGAATAGGAACAAATGACATCACTTGACTTTGACAAAAAAAAAATAAGTTGTAATAGTCACTACTGCACAGAATGAGCATTATACCTGTGTCCACAATGGTAGGAGTCTGCCCTGCTGTAAGAGTCTTTGATTCAATAAACGTAATCTTCCCAGGGATGTCAATATCAAATAGGTGTATCTGTGATTACATCCAGAATCAGTAAGAAGCAAAGACTGACAAATAATTTCCTTTGACAGGTAAGCATTAAATGTTCAAACCATCAAACGTGAAGGTTCGTTCAATCAAAGGAAAAGTATCCTCATTAAAATGAGGTGAGCAATTTTTCAGTCCAGACCATCCAAGACAGTAGGCCTCCTGTGTTGGGGCAGGCCCCATGCACAATAAACAGTCCAGGTTTTGATTGATCCTATTCATTGAGCTGGATACAGATAAGTCCAAGAAGCAGTCACATTCCTTGGGTGGGTCTGTGTTGATACACTAGATGGTATTATCACTTACCCCGTTATTTAGGCTTACAGCATTACCTTCCTATGTTTAGCTAACAGCTTCCCATCGGTGCCAAAGACACAAGAAGTATTGTACAAACGATCCCAGAACGCTCTGCTATAGATCCGCCAACAATGGTGATCTTCAAACGCTGAGAAACTTCAGATAGCATGGCTGTTGAAGGAGATGCATCACCACCCACATCAATGTCCTCAGCATAAACCGGGAAGCTATCATTTGAATATGGACCATTCCAAATTTCCTGGCAAACAAAGAAGCAAACAAAACTTGAGGCCAAAGTGTTAAAAATGAGTTGATTATCACAATTTGCTCTGATTAGGTCAGCTTCTTAACCGGTTTTTTTACTTAAAAGGTGAGTTTATAAGCACCATTTGATCTGATTAGGACAGCTTCTTCAACATATAATTGTTCTTATATACCTCCACGCCTCCTTTTGATGTTAAAATCTCTGTTTAGTTGGTACAATGAATAAAAAGGATACCTAGTTTATAGGACTTTCTTGGGTTTTTGGCTCAGTTGAGGTAAAGTGGTAAACTATCCAATCTTTGTAGCCGACAATAAGTGAACTTACCAATGGATGAATTTCCAACACATTCTATGGCATATGCATCCACGCTAATGTCATGTGGAAGCATGATAAGCAATACAGACCTCAAGCTATACTGTCCTATGGGAATCTAAAACTTGATTTATCTGAAAAACATCCGTACCCAAACATATTCTCCTACTTAAAGAAGCAATGGGCAGGCTAATTATAATCCATAATAAACTTAAACCAGTAAGGTCAATGAGCACACAACAGAAAAACACGCAAGGATAAGGATTTAGTAAGAGGGTGCATAGTAAAAAAACTCACAGGGAGGAGAACAAGCTGGGCACCCTTTGCAGCAGCGTCCTCGATGGCCTTGCGGGCATGGGCAATGTTTCTCTCTTTATCAGCCGTCACCGCCAATTGGCACAGTCCAATCTTAAACTGCACCCACCCACATAAAAAACCCAATTCAAATTCAACCTCCAATCTCTAAACAATACAACACAGAGAGACATTATGATATAGCTTGCCTTGGTGACGGGAGGGGTGGGCAAGGGAAGGGCAGGCGGGACCCTGGCTGCTTCGGGCTTGTAAGCGGAGGCCATTGTCGACGAGAAATTAGCTGTGTGGATTTTGGAGCTGCGGCTAAGACCGATGCTGCTGGTGCTGCGGGACTTGGCGGGTGCGATTGGGGCGAGGAAAGATGGTGGAGGAGAGAGGGGCTTTGGGTGCAGCCAAATGGAGCGAGAGAGAGAAGAGGAGGAAGATGAAGCGCAGTGGTGAGGAGGAAGATTCTTGGTGCTGATCAGAGTCGATAGCGCTGCTTTCATTTCACTTTCACTTCCTTCTACCCACTCGTCAATTCTTCACTTGATTTGGTCTTTGGGGCGTTAAAACGTTTTTTCACTTTGGCAAAAAAAGAAAGAAAGAAAAAACCGTTTTTTTGACCTTTTCTGACGTATTTTGTTTGTTAGAGTTTTAGACAGCTGGCGTTCCAAATTTTCAAATGGGCTTCAGAATGACTTGGGCCTTAGTTTCACGAACAGAGGAATAAGATCCGTACTGTGGAACGCATAGCACCCGATCACAACCGCACACTTTTCGAAATCCCAACCCAACCGACTGTGTCTCAAACGGTCATAAACTGTCACTCGCGCCTTCTTCCTCTATATCTTTGCACCCTCTCAGTCATTCCCAGTTTCATAATTCAAAGAAACCCTGTTTCAATTTATCTCTCAAGCACCAAAGTATAACTTTGGTGCTTGAGGCCTTCAGATCGCTTTTCCTTTACGCGCCACTTGCAAAACTCAAAAAAAAAAAGAGAACAACCTTTCACATTGGGTTGAGACTTTGAAGAATCGTACAGTCTTGTAGAAATATATAATTTACGCATGGCAGATCCAAGGGCTGTTGTACCATACCATGACCCATACGATAGCGGCCCGTATACCGAGATCATGAACTTGTTGAATGATTCTGAACATCCAAGAATTGATGAGAATAATGTACCACCATTGGAGGGATCGCTCGCTTCCCCTAATCCAACTATGTTTGATGAAGAAATTCAAGACGTTGATGAGCCTTTAATGGATCAGGCAATGTGGGATTTCATCTATGGTTCTGATAATGGAGGAGAGGGTATTAATTCACAAGCGGGTCCTTCGCAGATTTTCACAGAATCGAGCGGTACTAATCCTCCAAGAGGAGATGGCAATGAACAGAATCATGGTTTTGGCAATGTGAGGCCACTTTCAGTTTGGCCTCTGCCATCAGACCCCATTAACTGTACTTTTTGCCAAGTTTTTAGGGAAATAGTACACTTCAATAGTAAGTTTTGTGTTCTTCCTTGCATTAGTAGAATTAGTTTTGTGGGTTTTATTCAATTTAAGCGTTGATTACTGTTCTAATTTCGCTTTTCGTATTGGATGGAAGGCGACAATGTTATGAAACTTGAAATTCATGGAAGACTCGGTGTAATCTGTCACGCAATTCTTCAGAGTCGGCCCAATGCCAATGTGAACTCTTCTGGCAATCATCAATATCAAATGCTTGAGTAAGTTTTTACACCCCTTTTTCATTGTAGTTTGAAGGGTTGGCACCAAGGATTTGATTTGTGTTATTGATTTTTTTTTCTTTTTTGAATTAGTTTTTGCAAGAGACCAGGGGAGGAGGTGAAGCAATTTCTGATGCAGTACTGCTTAGAAAGAAAGCTGGAGGGGTACATTATGCAGCAAGATCCATTGACATTCTTTTATGAGGCACTCTGCGTTGGAGTGGATTGGGATGTCATTCTGAACCGCACCGATGACTTCGATTTTCCACCATCTCCACCGGATTCAGGTTCGTGTATTCTATCTGCCTTGTGAACTTGTACAATCTAGGAAATTTTATGTTCCAACAAAGGGTTGAGTTATACTTTCTATTTTATTTATTTATTTCAGGAACAGCAGGTGATATGGAACAACCTGCTGCAGTTCAACCAGAGGCTGCCGAGCATGAGATTGAGACGAATCCTAGGATTTCCCTTGCAGAACAGGTTGTTGCTAACCTTTTTCAATACAAAAAGCTCTTACATTTTACCTACAATAATTGGATAAGCATTAGTACACATATATTTTCTTTTGTTAACTTGGTCATTTGTTTCATGCTGGGGAATAGTGCAGAGGGAGAGAACAGCAAACATGACATTGGATGACCTTCGTGATTACGTCCATCTTCCCATCGAAAAAGCTGCTCGGAGATTGAATGTCTGCCCAACTGTAGTCAAAAGGATATGCCGCCGGAATGGATTACGTAGATGGCCTTCTAGAAAGGTTTGTCTTCCTCTATATATCTTTTTCTATGAAGTTTTTTGTTTCTTCATTTTTACTACCTATTTTGTTTTTTGTTTTTTGTTTTGTTGTTTTATCACATGTGCAGATTACAAGCATTAATAGGCAAATTTCAAGGTTAAGACCAAGTTTAGATTCAGATGATGCAGAGACAAGGGTGCATGCTGAAGCTGAAATCTCTAGGCTTGAAAGAGAAATAGCTGAACTTGTCCCATAATGGGAATGAACCACATATAAATTTTTAAAGAAATTATTTATCATCATTAAGGAAATGTAATTTTCTCGAGACTGAAAGCAACTTGTACAGAAAATGACTATACATTTGCAGATATTTGACTTGTATTATAAGATTAATTATAGTGATCTTTGTTTTGTACTTAAGCCACTCTCTTTCTCAATTGGTCTATTGGTTCCCAATCCATTTTTCACATCAATATCCATCTAGGGCGGCAAGTCGGCTGTCTAGGGATTATCTCAATATAATGATTATATATAGACCCCAAAGGGATGGCCAAGTTCCCTCACTATACTGTGTAAGACGTAGTAACCTAAGATTAACCTTGAAGTGTTCGTAAATGGATGGAGATTCCTAAGAACTCCATGAAACATATCTTCAGTGAATTCGATCGATAAGATTATGGGTGGCATTTGTTGCATTTTGAAGAACATAGACATGGCCAGTGCTCATACACTGGTGTGTGTGAAACAAGTGAAACAAGAGGAACCAGAAGAGTGGGATGAGAGCATGCCATTGCCTGGAGATATAATTGAAGGGTTTTATAATTCTGAGAGTAGTGATACTATTGCTGATGAGTTTTTTGTGCCTACCAAAGCCAAGTCAGAGCTTACCTCACTGCTTGCTAAGTTCAGCCATGTTGAGGTCATTTGGGTCAAGGTGAGAAGGGGTGAGAGCACACTCAAGCTCCGGACCTGTGTCGTGGCTGAGAGGCTTTCGATGCTTCAGAGAAGGTATACCATTAGAGCAGCTACAGATGACAGACATGTTGCAATTTTGGGGGACTTGACCTCAGACCAATGTTATGAGCTTCAGGGTAGGTTTTTCTTGACAGATTTTTGATATTAAAGATAGTGACGATCTCTTGATAGATATGTGACATGTTATGTTGTCATACTATGAATTAGGATCACACATTCTGTTTTGATCCCACGTAGACAGCGGTTATGATTCACTGTCTAATAACATAACATTTTAGATTGTCTAACGTTAGACAATTAAGGAACTTCCTCACAAATCAGACAATAAAAACTCTTATTCATCTGAAACCAGTGTTTTATTTGATTTTGCAGAATTGAGCAGGAGTTTGGTAAACGTGGAGTACAGAGGATATAACAAAAGGGGAGTTAAATATGACTGGAAGATGAAAGTTGGTAGCTATTTGCCTGACCCACGTTGTACAATTGTTAGCTCCATTTTGTTCATGCCACTGCCAGGCGAGAAATGCACTGAGGCCACAACAGCCAGGTGCATGGCTTGGTTTTCTGCAGCAGTTGCTTCAGGGGTTCCTCTTGTTTTTGTTAATATTCAAACAGAACAGATCGTGTCGTCGGTAACAATCTTTCTTTTTAGTCATCTTGAATTGCTAGTTAGTAACCATTTTATTCTCCGTTTTAATTAGATTTTGTTCTCTTTTCTTGAAGGAGAAGAATAATTTGATAGGAAAGGATATGAGTTGGGGTAGGCAACAAAATTACACAACAACAACAACAACGGTCCAAATAGTGCAAGGCATTAGACTGTGGTTCATGCCCGGAGCTGCAGAAATGCTAGTTGACTTGATACCTCAACCTGGTGAAGCGCGGTTTGGATTGGACATCAAACGCACTGACGAGGTTAAAATCCTGCATGCACTTTTGTTCTGAAAAACTTACCAGAAAAATGCAGCATACCACTATTTTGACAGACTGATACACTAAACTTCCATTTTGTTATGCTTTAAAAACAAGTGCAGGGACTGATTTGCATTCACTCAGTGGCAAAAGGTTCAGCTGCTGATCGTTGTGGGCTTGGCAGCCTTCATGAGGAAGCACATGCAAGTGGCCGCCAGCTTGTGATGTCTAGGTTAGAGGGCAAGAGCTTGATGCCATCACATGTTAGCTCTGCAGGGCTCATACACTGTTGTGATCACACAGAAATTAAAGAAACTCTTGCCTCCGCCATTGACCAGATGGAAGGAGTTCAGCTTCACCTCATGGCCTGGTCTAACCATTTACTTCCCGTTGCTCCGAAAGCTGTTGGTGCTACAACAGTACTCCGGCCGCCAAGTGGCTCTTGTACCCCGAAAACATGGTGATCAGTTTGTAGTCTGACAATTGCAGCTCATCTCACACCTCTACAAATCGAGTCACAAGAATCATGATGCAAATAAAGTGGGGAAAATGTAATATATATCATTCCTTTTAAATACAAGAAATGCTAAAAATTATATTTTCTTAGTGCATTAGTTATCTTGTATAACATGTGTTAGGATCAGTCGCCTACTTTATTTGAATTAATGAAAGTGAGATTAACTCTTATCGTCCAATTTATGTTTGGAAGTGCTTGTATACCAATTAGTTTCATTTAGGGTTAATTACTGTAGACGTCCTTGAATTATGGCCCCAGTTGCAATTGGGTCCGTGAACTAATTTTTGAGGCAATGACATCCTTTAATTAGACAATCAGTTGCAATTAAGTCTTGCCGTAACAGAATCCGTCGAGAT
Source organism: Prunus fruticosa (assembly GCA_018703695.1). Classification (NCBI taxonomy): domain Eukaryota; kingdom Viridiplantae; phylum Streptophyta; class Magnoliopsida; order Rosales; family Rosaceae; genus Prunus; species Prunus fruticosa. The sequence goes on from CM031917.1 coordinate 51,043,773, forward strand.
TGACCATGTGAGTGTCGGGTGCTCTTGTTGTTCGGGTTATCTTCAACTTTTCGTCGTTTAGATTTAGGGTTAATTACTGTAGATGTCCTTGAACTAAGGCCCCAGTTGCAATTGCCGTGAACTAATTTGAGGCAATGAAATCCTTTAATTAGACAATCAGTTGCAATTAGGTCCTGCTGTACACCTTAAGTCCCCACAGTCGTACGCCGCCAAGCCCTACCACCCCTTCCCTCTTTCCTCCTCTTTGTCTTCGTCTTCCAATCATCATCGCCTCAGGTACTTGCAGCTCTACACCGTCATTGCCTTCCTCATGGTTTTCGTTGCCCACCAGACCATCACCTCCTTTGACACAGATCCACTCCTCAAGGGCCACACCCCCGTCCACCGGTTCACCTCTCTGCAGTCCACAGCCTCCCTCTTCCTGTTTCTTATGCTCACGCTCGCTCTGCTACTCTCGAAGTGGGCTCCATCTATGCTGCCACTACCCTTCAATCTGGTCTTTGGCCTGGCTGCCGCCCTCTCCTACCTACAGTGCCTGTTTTCGTGAGGTGCCGCGTCGATGCAGATGTCGGATTTGCAGGCCAAGTGTGACTTGGTGTCAGGTCGAATCTCGGTGGTGGTGTCAGGCTGCTGGATGTGGTGAGTGGGGTTGAGGGTTCCACCGTGCGACCTCGACGAGTCCCGCTTTAGGGTCGTGGCCATTTTGGATTTGGTGTTCTTGGTCCACGTCATGTTCGTCTCGCAGCCCATTCTCAGTTCTTTAGTTCTTCATTTGGGGTTCTTGGTCCACGTCATTTTAAATATTTTCTTTCATTTTTTTGGGTTTGAGTTCTAGTTTTTATTTTTTAAATTTTTTTGTTATTTTATTTTTTAAGATATATTTGTTCAAGACTCGAAACGACGCTTTTACTTCTCATTTTAATGGATAATTTGACAGAGTTGGATGGCTGAGAACCTAATTGCAACTGATTGTCTAATTAAAGGATGTCATTGCCTCAAAAATTAGTTCAGACCAAATTATAACTGGGGCCATAATTCAAGGACGTCTAGGGTAATTAACACTTTCATTTAACAACACCAAGTTGTTTTTGTAAATTCAAAGTGCTTGTGCAAAATTAATTCTGTTTGCTTAAGTTATTCATAAGCGCCAAAAAGAGATTTTTGTTCTCTCCAATTAGAGACAATGTCACCATCCTCTTCCAGAGGAAGAAGACTCTTTGGAAAATCAATGGCTACGCCAGCTAGAGCCCTAACCAACCCATCTCACACCTCAACAAATCTCTCTCTGTTGACCTGCATAACCTCCCTTCTGCAAACTCTAGACCCACAAAACCCTAACCCCTCAAACCTCAGCTCAGCCCCTCTTAACCAATTCTCACCTCACCTGAACCCAAGCCTAGTTATCCAAGTCATCAAATCTCAGGCCAATCCTTACCATGGCCTCTTCTTCTTCAAATGGGCCTCAAACCCTGATCCTAATCCCAACAACTATTCTCACACCCACAACTGCTACTTGGCCATCACTGAGCTTCTTCTCTCCCACTCCCTCTTCTCCACCGCCTCCTCACTCCTTCAAGAATCCAATAGACTCTATGATTTTATGCTTGGTAGGTTTATCACAACTCATGGCCGCCGCGGCGATATCAGAGCCGCCATAGATTGGTTTTACAAGGCGAAGTCGATTGAGAACGGGATGTGCTTGTTTTCTTATAATGCGATTCTGGGTGTGCTGGTTAGGGCTAATAGGATGAATTTAGCTAAGGCAATTTATGATCAGATTGTCAAGGAAGCTTTGGTAAATCCGAATGTATGGACTTGTACAATAATGATTAGAGGGTTTTGCAAAAGGGGTGAAATTGAGAATGCCAAGAAGGTGTTTGATGAAATGACTTGCGAGCCAAATTTGATTACTTACAATACTATGATTCATGGATTTTGTCAAAAGGGTGATTTTGATAGTGCGAGGAGAGTTTTCGGTCAGATTAGGGAGAGTGAGCATTGGTTGCCTAATACGGTAACGTATACAAATTTGATTGATGGGTATTGTAAGAAAGGTGAGTTGGAGGAGGCAATGGAGTGTATGAAAGAAATGGAGAAGCAGGGTTGTGAGCCTAATCTGTTTACTTACAATGCGTTGATTCATGGTTTCTGTTTGAGTGGTCATGTTAGTGAGGCAAAGAGGATGTTGACAAGGATGAGGTTAAATTGTGTGAAGGACAATATAACTACACATACGGCCATATTGCAAGGGCTTTGCATTGTTGGAAAGGCTGACGAAGCTGTTAAGCATCTTCAAGATATAGTGAATCTTGGGATGAAACCGGATGTGGTAGCATATGGAGTCCTTTTTAATGAGTACTGTAAGATGAGAAAACCGGATGGAGCGATGTCCATTTTGAGGGAAATGAGGATGAGAGGCCTAAAGCCAAGTGTTTCAAGCTTTAACAGACTGCTCAAGGTTCTTGTCGAAAACGGGGACCTTGAAAGAGCTATTATTCTTCTAAAGAAGATGCACCAAATGGGCTGCTCACCAAATTTCTTTTCATATAACACAGTGATATGTAGTCTTTGTAAGATGAGAGGTAGAATGGGGGAGGTTGAAGAGCTTGTTGGTGACATGCTTCGGAACAGCCATGAGCTTGATACCGTCCTCTACAGTTGTGTAATTATGGGTTATTGTGAGGATGGCAATGTGAACATGGCAATGCAGGCTTTCTGTGAAGCATTGGATAATAATTACATTATTAGTTTGGAGAGCTTTTCAATTTTGGTCAAGGAGCTGTGTGCGAAAGGGATGGTCCTTGAGGCTGAGAGGATATTTGAGGATATGTGTAACAGATGCACAGTGGTTGATGTGGATAGGTACAGAAGTGTGCTAGAAAGGAGGGTACTTGATATAAGCAGTGATCCAAGTTCTAATAGGCAAGTGATTAAGATGAATAGAATGGAGTCATGAAGAAGTGAAAATTCTTGGTGATCAAGAACATAGATTTGCCATGCTTCTATATGCCATGCCTGATCATTTCCTTCGACACAATCACGAAGCTCGAATAAGTTTCCTGGAATCTTGAACATAACCAAATTTTCTGGGTTTCAGATTCCTTCATGTGTTCTTCAGTCAGGGAAGAGGCTTTGCATTTTGGCTTTCATCTGGTGCAAACTAGCAATTGAAATGGTTTGGCCACATTCAGCTTTCTTACATGATGATCTTCTCTGTCTTCATATTATTTTGTTTTGCTATAATGCATAAGCAGCACGACTAATGCACATTATTATTTTGAGATATTTATAAAAATACCAAATCCTACACATGTATTTATAAAAATACTCAAATATTATTTAAACATAGAAACATACCCAAAATCAACCCCACAATCAACAATTGTATATTTTTTGGGTATGTTTATAAATGAGTTTTGAGTGTGTGTAATGATGAGTTTTGGGTATGTTTATAAAGTATTTTGGGTGTTGAGTATTTTTATAATTTCAGCTCCTTTTTGAGTATTTTTATAAAACTCCCTAATATTTTTTGGGCCAAATGGACATGTATGTACATAATGAAGATTGAAAATGTCACGTCTTCATTACCCTTTTTTTTTTTTTCCATTGTAATTTTTCAGTACAATCAGGGGTAAAGTTGGGAAGTTATGAATTATTTCTCCCAAATAAATCGACAATTAACCCAAAAGTCCACCTCACTGTCTGCCATTGCAGGCTCACAGCCCACTCCTGGAGAACTCGTCGAACTCAGAACCCGGGCCCACTACTATCGTAATCAGAGGAACAGTAATTAACCACTGCCACTGCCAGCGTGGTAAGGTCTTAATTTGAGAACTAATCGTGTTTAGGGCTTTTCGGCTTTACAAATAGTTGGGCCAGTCTCATCTCATCATCCTCACGGACTCTTCGCTCTTTTATCAAATCCACTTTAGTAATCCATTTCCTTCCGATTTAAATCCGCACCCTCTCTCTCTGTCTCTCACACACGCCCACACGCAAAACACCTTCTCTCTCACTCATCAGAGTCAGAGGTCAAATATTTTCCAACCTTTCCCTCCTTTTTTTTGTGGTATTTTCTTCCAGTCTTTCGCTTTTTTCTGTGTCTCTGTAATTGTGAAGAAGACATGGACGGGGGTGCTCTGTACAACCCGCGTACGGTTGAGGAGGTCTTCAGAGACTTCAAAGGTCGAAGAGCCGCCATGATTAAAGCTCTCACCACCGGTATAATTTAATTTTTCCGCTTCTAGTCAACTTTCTACTCTCCGTAAAAGCTATGGAAATTCGATGTGATTTTTCCTTTTTGTGTTTGCAGAGGTCGAAGACTTTTTTCAACAGTGTGACCCTGGTAATGGATTTCTCCTTCAGTGTTTTTTTGTCAATTTTTTTTTGCAGTGGTTAATTTTGGTGCGGGCGCTGTTTAGTTATTGACAGAATGTGTTTTTTTTCAAAAAAATCAACACTGTATAAGGGTTTTTATTCAATCATTTCTGGTACTTTAAAAAAAAAAAAACCAACACGTGTGTGAAAGAGATGTTTTTTTAATTTGTTGAAAGTAATTCATGAAAAGAAAACCTATAATTAATCTCATTTTAATTTATATTTTTATCTAACAATTTTGTACTTTTAGTCAATTGTATCTTTGTTTGTATTTAATTTTCATTTTTAAAAAAATATTTATGGAAGGAGAAGCTTCTAGGCTTAAAGGTCTGCCTTTTCTCGTTGTTGAAAATATGCATTCATTGGCATTGCTTTAGGTTATGCTTAGAGATGCAGTGGTTGGTAGAGTTTCCGATTAAGGCATTCTACTTATTTCAGTTGGGATTGGGAGCATGTACCACACGTAAGCCTAAGTTTGACCTCTTGTAGTAGTTGAAAATATTGCTAAGACTAATACCATATTTCTTATTGAGTAACTTGGAAGAATATGTGAAGAAATTATTATTCTTTTTCAACGATGTATTATCAACTTGGGTGGGTGCAAATTTAGTAGGTATTTTTATAATTTAAATATTAATAATAATGAATTTAATTTGTGTTTATATATCTCATTAAAGTTTCAAAAGTTAAGGTGAATTACTTTTGGCTTGCTTTTAAAGTAAGTTGTTTGAATTTCTTAAAAAGCTCGTGATATTAGTAGTGGAATCATTCGTTATATATTGTATTTTATTTAGTCAAGTTTTCGATGTGGAACTTGTATTCTTCAACACGCCCCTTCACGTGGGATCACCATATAGCAGAGGTGGCCCATGGGGTGTGCGAGCTATGCAACCGCAGAGGCCCCCAAAATTTAAAGGCCCCAAATTTTTCCGAGTCAGCGCATTCAATTAATTAAAACATGAAAATAAAATTGAAATATTAAATATCACTGCACAACGCCACATGCAAGGGCCCAAAACCAAAACCAAAACCAAAATTGAATTGAATATTAATTATCAACAACTTCCACGACTTAGAGAGTAGAGGCCCTAATTTAATTCGTTTTCCTCTTCTCATTATAATATTCTTCTCTTTCAGTGAGTCTCTCTCACTCTCCTCCATCAAAATAAATCATTTTCTTCTTCAGGACCAGTGTACCACCCTCTTCCATCAAATTTTGGATTGTAAAAACCCAAGCTTTAGCCCTTTCCCCAAAATCATAGTTCTTTTCTCCATCCCTTATTCACATGAGAATTCACCGAGCATTGAAATAGGAAAATCAATTTATCTGCTCTGTGATTTGGAAGAGTGACTAAAGAAATTTTTATGGGAAGCTTTTCGAAGGTGTTCTTCCCATGTCAGAAAAATTTTGTTTCTATATGGATTTTTTTTTCCTACTTGTATATGTAGGGCCTCGACATCCATATTTGCACAGGGCCTCCAAAATCAATGGACCGGCTCTACCATATAGTAGGCTACACGTGGAACCAAGTCCATATCAGAGTCAATTATTTAAGTCCAACACGTGAACACCATGTATTGGGTAAAGGATAGGGGTAGAGGTAAATATTGTTCGGTTCATTTTTACACATGATTTTTCATGTTATTCACCTATTATTTTGAGCTAGTTCTTGACATTTTATAGCTTTTTACTTCCTTTTTGTGTTTTCTTAGATTTTACCTTGGTTGGAATGAAAATGAGCTAAAAGTGCATTATTAGATATAAATTCTATTTTTGTTCATTTTCTTAGGTCAACTTCTTGGCCTGGGATCAACATGCTCTGGTGCTCGGATGAGGTCATGATATTCATGAGACTTGTTCCAATGGATGTTAACTACAACATATCCAAATTTGAGCTCCATTGGACAAGTATTGCCTATCCAACCAATCCAACATGTTACCACAGCTCTGGAAATCCGGAATTGTCCAGCTTTTACCTCCAATGTGTCACTTGATTCTTCTTGTTACCATAACACTTGGTAACAAGAATTCACCTTAGTAAAAGAGATATTTTCTGAGGGAAAGAGCTGTATTGGGACAAAGCTTCATAATGGCAAGGGGACAATGGGCAAAAGCTTTAGAGAAAGAATGAGTTTTATATTAAAAGTGTGAGTAGGAAAAGATGTGAAAAGGAGCAAAAGCAATTTGCAATCAGATATGGAGGGAGCCTTTGAACGTGGAAAGCAATTGAATTCTATTATTCTACACATTTTTTAGAGCAGATTTTGGAGAGTTGGAGCTAAGAGAAAGCCAAGGTGCAGCCAAGAAAAGTGGAGAAGAAGACTTCCACCATTGATGATCTTGAAGCTTTCATCATTTTCTGAAAATCTGTAAACTCTTTCTAATTTCATTTTGAGTTTGTATTTGGAATAAGTATGAGCAACTAAACTCCATAGCTAGGGCTTAGGTTGAAGCCCTAAACATGATTACCTTATTGTTTTGATGCTTGAGTGTATGAATTTCTAGATATTGTTGATGAATTCCAATTCACCAAATTAATCTATCCTTGATGTGTGTTCTTCTTTGATTGATCACCTTTGAAAGCATGCTTCTTGAGGTTGTTGGGATTATGTGTATCTTCATGTTTTCCTAAGCAATAGATGGATGGAGTAAGAACCATCCATGTGAATTGGTTTCTTGAATACCTAATGTAAACACCATGCTATTAGGATTCTTGTGATGTTCATATTCTCTCTGAACTTAATGGCTGGACAGAGGTCGAAACTGAAAAAAGCAAGAAAACGACTCTGCCCAAAAACGACCGGTCGTCACTGTTCATGCGACCGGTCGCTCATCACACATTTATTGAAATTTCGACTCTGCCGAAAACGACCAGTCGGTACTGTTCATGCAACCAGTCGTCACTGTTCACGGTACGGTTCACTGTTCACGACACTGTTCACATGTGATAAAGTGGTGATAGAAAATGCTGTTTGTGTTTTTCTTTAGTTTTCTTATGTTGTTTCATTTCTTTTACACTTCTTTACTCATTTTTAGTTTCCAATTTGCATTTGTGCATTTGTGGTGTGTTAAATAAGTGTTCTTTATCGTACTCAAATTAGAACTTATAGGAAGCCGACAAGTTCTTCGTGGGATCGAACCCGTACTTACATAATCTATACCTCAATAGATTCGTGCACTTGCGGGTATTTTTAATTGGTTGTTTGCACATTAATTTGTGTCCTTTTAGGAATGCAACAATTTTGGCGCCGTTGCCGGGGAACTGGCACCGTTGCTTATATGTTTTGTTTGAGTATATTTAGAGTACTTAATTTTATTTTTATTTTTATTTGTTTGTCGTTTCATTTTATTTGAGTTTGTTTTTGTTTCTTCTTATTGCAGGAACATTCGGAGGAGTCACCTCCACTATCACCAATGGCAGCCGCAACTGAAATTGTGGAACTTACTATGCAATAATACTCCAATAAATTTGTGATGGAGGAAGAAAATGCATTTGGCTCATTTCAGAATGAATTGACTATGAATGAATATTTCCAACAAACATACAATCCGGAGCTGGAGAAATCATTCGAACTTCTGGTGGAGCGACAATTCAAATTTTCAACAAGGGCCATATCAACCATATCAAGGCCAACATAATACTTGTCCACCTTATGGTCAACCCCAACATTACAATCCACCACCACTTAGCCAATCTCACCAACAACCTCAAGGACCGACTTTGGAAGAACTTGTTGCTTCAATGGCTAGAAACACAGATAGTTTCATCACTTGAGACAAAAAGCTACATACAGAGGAATTACGCCCACATGCAGAAGAGAGATAATGTCATAGCCAATCTAGAAAATCAAGTGGGGCAAATTGCTAGAGCTTTGAGTCAAGAGGAAGCTGGGATGATGCCTAGCCAAACCGTGATACCAACCGGGCATGAGCATGTTCAAGCAATTATCTTGAGAACCGGTAAGGTAATTGGTGAGGTTGATAATTCTAAAAGTCTAATTCAAATTGATGATGAGATACAGGTTGAGCAAGTGATTAAGCCTAAGGAAAAGGATGAAATCAACATGAAGGAAAATAAACAAGCAGCATCTTCATCCAAGTGGATCCCAAAGCATGAAATTGCAAGAAGGGCACGAAAGGAAAAGGTATGTAGTGAACCTACTGATGAAGATATCTTACATGCTCATTTTCCTTACAGGTTGATGAGTTCTAGGAAAAATCAACATGCCAATGACATATTGGAAACTTTCAAGAATGTGCAAGTCAACATTCCTCTCTTGGATGCAAACAAGCTCAAGGAATACGAAACGGTTGCACTAACGGAAGAAGCTTCTGCTGTTTTGCAAAGGAAGCTTCCTCCCAATTTACAAGATCCAAGAAGTGCCACAATTCCATGTGTTATTGGTGATAAATTGTTTGAAAAACCTTTAATTGATTTAGGTACTTCAATTAATCTAATGTCTTATTCTGTTTTTGAAGTACTAGAGGAAGACAAGCTGAACATCCATGTTCCAAGTACCAATCATATGTTCAATGTCATTCCTTCTACTCAAATGAGAAGGCCACCCGATCCTAAATATGTGCCTCCTCCATCTAATCCACGTATTGAAGAGCGCTTCAAATTGCTTTTGAAATCTACTCATGCGCATAAAAAGAAAAGAATACGAAATGGGTTGATTAGATGGCAAAGAGATTTGAAAAAACTTCATGTTCGGCACAAGGAGGCGATTGAGCCAAAACCCCCTAAGTGACCATGGTATGTTGGAAGTCCGGCAAAAGACTTTAAACTTAGCGCTTCTTGGGAGGCAACCCAAGGTGAATATAAGAAGTTTGTTGTCGTCCTAATCGCTTCAAAGTGGAGTTTTCTAGACTCAAACTTACTTTTATTTTACTTTATTTATTTATTTATTTTCCTTTTGAGTTAGGATTTCAATCTCCAACCAAGGTAATTTCGATTTTCTTGTTGTTCTCTTTGTTTTTCTTACTTTTGCTTTCCTTTACTTGTTTGTGTTTCTATTTTGTTGTTAAGTTTGGGAAGTAGATTGCTTCATGATTGCACACTAGGATTTTGGCTCAAATGCTTATTCTATTTCATAACATGTTATTACATATTTAAACTTGAAAATGCATACATAAAATTCCTAATCACATGTTCATTGTTGCATTCTGCGCCACCTTAGGCTTTGCTAATTGCCTCTGTCCGTTCTTGCTTGTAGAACCTGAACAGCTCTACATGATCTTCATTCCTTTCTCTCAGCATCTCTACATGCCGGTCGACGCGTGTAGAGCCGCTTCTGCAGGTCCGCCACCTGAGCTTTCAGGGCCGCCACCTCCTCACTCAGTGGCCCGCACTCTCGTATCCTCCGCCAGGAGGCGCATGGCCAAATTTGTGGCCGAGACCGCGTTGAGCACCCGGTCGAATTGCGTGGGACTCGTCCACTCCAGCTGTCCGACCTCTGCGCCACATGCAGAATGGTATCCGGACTGGAGTCCTCGCAGTTTCACTGCCTCCACGGCATGGCCTCACAAAAATTCGAGGCCGAACCATGATGGTATGAGGAGTTTGGGAAAATAGGGTTGGGAGGAGCCCTTATCCTGGGCATTTGGTGGGGCAAGTGTCAACTCAAGGTTCAGATCATCAACGAGCATATCTGAGGATGCCATTGATTTTTCTGTCTGGACTTTTTGATGTTTTTTCTTAGTTTGCAGGATCAAATGCAGGGGTACTCCTCCTTTCAGCCGAGAAGTGGTTTAAATAGACTTATTCTCATAAGCGAGCCGACACCACTTTGCATTTTCCGGGAGCAATTTGCGGATGAGTCAAGTTAAATAGGAAGCATTTCTGCTTTCACTTTACTTTTTTTTCTTCCTTGTTTTCTGGTGTAATATGTTTTGATTTCTTTTTAGTTTGTCGCATTCCCTTTATTCCAGTTTAGGAAGTGCGCTTTGTTTTTCTTCTTTGTCTTTTGCAACTTTCTTTTCTTTTATTTCCGAAAAAAAAAAAAAAAATACACGGAAAGGGAAAAGACAAACATGCACACCAATAATACATTAGAAATCATTCTTTCACAGTGCTCGGTGTCTCGACCATAGGACTTTTGAGTTTAGCCATACGGCTATCCTCTTCTGGGCTTTAGGCGGTCTCTTGGGGCTCATCACTCGAGCTCCCAAAATTGCACTCTTAGCTTGAGTCGTAACCACTTTTGTGGTCTGTTCTCTTGCGCTTTCCGCTCGGTCTAGGTCCTCCAGCTGCCTTCTCATGTCATGAGCGTAAACACTTACCATCTTTGAGAGATTTTTGTTCTTTCCCGCAACGCTTCCAGCTGTGTCGATTCACCTCTAGTATCCTTGCCGTTTCCGTTTTTAAACTTTTAATAATACTCTGGCACTCTTCAACCATACTTCGCTCTGCCGCCACTGACCTCTTAGCACCTCCACCTCATGGGATTTCGCGATTAGGCGATGACCCACACTTGCGACTTTGCGGTGCTTTGCACGCTTAGTGCCAAGCATCGCTCACGACCCGTTGTCATCCCTTGATCCCAACACCCGTATATCCTTGGGAGTCACTAGATTTCTAGCAACTCCAAGGGCAACATCGTTGTCCAGGAGTATTGAGTCATTCACCTCCACGTGCCCCCGTGTAGAGGCAAAGAGGGCATCCACACTGGTGCCACTGCTTGGCCCCGAATCTGAGTCCGGTGGAGCTAGGTTGATATCCAACGAGAATGGGTAGGAAGAGGCCATTTGAACTTTCTTTTCTTTTGTTCTTTCTTCTCTCTTTTGTGTGTTTCTGAGTTTTGTGTGTTTTTCCCCAACTCTTTCTCTTCTTCTTTTATAGAGTTAGTTTCTACGTAACCCTAGCCACTGCGCTTCCTGGTTTGGTCGCGGCCCTTGCGGCCTATCCCCTCTATCGCCTCACCCTGCCCCCGATCCCTTTAATTGCATTTCCGCCTTTCAGCTGCTTTCAAGAAACGAAGTCGTCACGCCTTCCTATGAAGGCAATAATTCCTGGCTTGGGACCATGAGAGAGACCTCTGCTTGTCGTCACGTCTCTCACTTTGTATCCCGTGACTCACAGGAGTCGAGACATAGGGCCCACTTGTTTTCTTTTTTTCTGAGTTCTTCGCTATTTGTGCTTCTGACTTGGTTTCTTTGTTTTATATACTTCCTTCGTTTTTGGGCTTTCATTTTGGTTTGTGCATTTCTTTGAGTTGGATTTCTGCATGCGTAGGACTATTGCTAGGGCTTATTGTTTTATTTTTGTTTCGTTTTATTTTGTTTTGTTTTGTTTTTGCAACTGTGTTGTTTTTGTATTTCTTGTTTGTTCTTATTTTTACTTGTTTTATTCCATCCCTTTATTTCTTGTTATAACATTGTTGTTGCCTAAATTCTTTAACATTGATGACAATGTTTATTTCTAAGTTTGGGAAGGGATAGCAAGTCTTTTTTCGTTTCACTTAAACTCTTGCTTTCTTTTATTTTGTTTTCTTTTTCTGTTTTGAGTCTTTTTGTTTTCAAGTCACTTTCCGGACATATATGATGAGATTGTGATGAATGTTTACATGACTTGATTGAAAATGCTATAAAAAAAAATTGTTATTCACTAAATGGCATCGTTCTAGCATGATATGTTCGAAACCCTCTATGCACTTGCCATTTGTTTCATAATTCTCCAGTTGAGGGATTTGCATGATCCAAAGAATTGTATCAAGCATGAATTAGACTTGTATAACCATATAATGTGAGCTTTGAGCCTTTTGCTTCAATTCATGAGTGTTATACATATATTCTCATTTTCTTGTCATCTGAGTTGTCGTTTGATCTCATTATTCATTGACTTGGTTGAGCACTTAAAAGACATTCATTCTTGTGTGATTTGATTACATGACATTTGAGAAATGATATTGAGGCCATCTTTGGACCGTTTGTGCCTTTCAAGCTAACTCTATGCATGCTTAGCATGATTTTCCATTGTTAACCACTTTGAGCCTATATGTAAGCATTTTCTTTCAAGTAACCAATTTTTACTTCTAGCCTTAGCCTGAAAAACAAGAATTTACCTTTCTAAGGAACTCATGAGCTTTAATTTAGATGTGTTTTTCAAGCTAAGTTTGGGAAGGGTTATTACATTTTAAATATATATATAAAAAAAAGTACTTCACTCAAAGGGTGAAAGAAAAGAGAAAAGTTGTGGTTAAGTGGTAATGGTTTCAAATTCAATTCCATTTTCTTGGTTGTTCGAATGGAAGGAAGGAGTGTGAATCAAAATATTGTGGAGGTATAAGGCTTTGTGGTCTATTTGATCACCCAAAAAAAGAAGATTGAAAATCTTAAGCGTGATGTTTCAAAGTCTTTTAATCAACGATTATATGCTCTTGAATTATGAGTTCCTTGGACTTTGTTGTATCCATATCCTTCATTTCTTACTCACCTCACACCCTTAGCCCCATTACAACCTATAATAAAGACCTAAATTGATCCTAAACGTCATGTGGTTGAATTGCACACATTTCTTCTTCTTTAAGTGTTTAGCATCCTTCTTGAGATCATATTCATGCATGTTTTTCATCTTGCTAATTGTGAGTTAAGCCCCGTATGGTTTAACTCTATTCTCATATTTACTATTGAGTGATGCATTGTACCCCACTTCCAAGTGATTCATTTGTGAGAGGACAACTTTGGTGAGATTTGAAGTTACATTTGTGCTTGGTATGATTTTTGAAGTTGTGTGAAAACTGAAATTGGGGGAATGAGTTCCATTTGGCCATCACACTACTACACTTGAGTATGTTGTGTTCTGAACTTTGCTGCCTTGTGAATAATGTCTAAACTGAGTTTTTCTTGTGAAAACCATTGAGTCGTTTGCATGAGTCACTCTCTCTTTGGAAAGTGTTCTGAAAGTTTTGTTTTTCAAGTCTTGTTTTAGTTTCTGTTTTGCTAAGGACTAGCAAAAGATAAGTTTGGGAAATTTGTTCGGTTCATTTTTACACATGATTTTTCATGTTATTCACCTATTATTTTGAGCTAGTTCTTGACATTTTATAGCTTTTTACTTCCTTTGTGTTTTCTTAGATTTTACCTTGGTTGGAATGAAAATGAGCTAAAAGTGCATTATTAGATAGGCCTGGATATCGGTTCGGGTTCTGGTGCAATTTTGCCCAACCCGACCCAGAAGTCTAAATCGAAAGCTCAGTTCTAGGTTGCAGTCAAGTCTAAGGTGAAAGCCGAAATTGGGCCGAATTATAATGGGCCTCGGTTTCGGGTCGGTTTTAAGTTCTAATTCGGTTTTTGGGCTTGAGCCCAATTTTAACATTTTCAAAAGCCCAAATCTTATTTAATCGCCAAAAAAAAAGCCCAAATCTTTTTTTTTTTAACAAAACAAAGCCCAAATTAGATTTACTTTCATTCAGCCAATACACTTTTTTTGTTGTCAAATTGCCAAAACTTATTAAATTCTTATGAACAAGCCCAAAACACTTTTTACTTATCTTTTAAAACCTGAAATTATGTCAATTCAACCTATAAAAATCCATCATTCCAATCTAAATTTCTAAACTAAATGAATCTCACATTCACACATTTAACCAACAAACCAAGGAAAAGAAATATAATCTCTTACAAACCATTACAAAAAATAGTACACAAACCAAATTAAACTTATGAAATTAAAAATTACAACTCATCACAAAAATACATATGAAGATAATATCCTTGCAAAAAATCGCTGCATCCATTCTTCCAAAAGCCTTAACAAAGCAACCTACACAACACTTACAAGAATTAACACAAAATTTCACCATCAACAAATCATAATTAAAATAAGATACAAGAAAAATACCTTCCAACATATCTTAATCACACTAAGAAGGGAGAGTCTTATTCAAATTTGTTGTGGATGTTTTACTCCCCATTTCTACAAAATATAATAAAATAATTCAAACCAATTTGAGTTAGAACACATAAAAATAAGAAAATAATCAGATTCAAATATACTTATAGAAATGAATTGAAAATTTAAAAATACTGATAATCTTCACATTTATAATTCCACTAAGCTTTAATATATATCTGTGGCTATCAACAGATTAATAAAACATTGATATTGCTGCTTATCCTTGATGATGATGAGGGCAAGGTGTTTCGAATTACCCCTTCAAATCCAATACAAATAAATATTCAGCACTACAAAAATGTTAATAACATGTCAACCATCTAGGCAAATGATATTAAAAACACATAAACATAGGGAATTCAACCAAATGATCTAATATCCAGTAAGTGTAGGTCTCAAACTATATACAACTTGTCACTTGGAAGCTCGACTTTCCTTGATGAGCCTAAGATTTTTGGTATGAGCCACACTAATCACATCAATTTGCTAAAATGCAAATGTATAAATTAAAGAGTTAATTAGTGCACATGGAACTAAGACTAGCAGAATTAGATAATAGATGATGCCTTAAATAATCTATAATGTTTAGTAACATATATAATGATGAAATTTTAAAACTCACATACATGAAGGGTAGACAATCCTAGGATAGTAGCATGAGAGAGGAGGAGGTAATGAGGGCTTCCGATGTAGATGTACACATGATGAATGAAAATCAAGCATAGAAAATTATAGCACTCTTTCCTTGAAATACAACACCAAGTGAACATCCAATTGTCGAGTTTAGTAAGAGAAGGCACAAGGTCAGCAAAAAATTAGAGAGACTAAAAGGAAACTAAAGAAACTAGAGATGCTTTATTGTTTGGTTGTTATGTAGCTTTCATTAAAACCCCAAAAAAGAGGCAACCTTCACACGCATTTAGTAGAATACTGAACAAAAAAAAAAAAAAAAATCATAACAAGCTTCCAAAGATTATATTCATAAATCAATGGGGCTACAGTGAGGATGAGAAATTGGTGGCAGCCCTAATTAGAATAAATTGGTGGCAGACGTTCATAATTCTCACAACCCATCCATACGAACTAAGACCACACAAAGCGACCAACAAAGGCATAACCTAATTGGTGGCAGCCATAATTATAATAATTTAACAGAAGAACCTAAATGCTAGCAGCCCTAATTTGTATAATGCATGATACTTAGAGTTCATAATTTCTTTGTCAATTTCAAATAATCATCACAATACAGCATAACCTAATTGGTTTGCAGCCCTAATTCGACAAATTTAACAAGAAGAACCTAAATGCTAGCAGCCCTAATTGTATAATGCATGATACTTAGAGTTCATAATTTCTTTGTCAATTTCAAATAATCATCACAACACGCATAACCTAATTGGTGGCAGCCCTAAAAGGCTAAAAACCATAACAGAAAAAAAATATATCATCACATCAACCTCAACCACCAAATCAACAAGCCTAATTTAAAAGAAAAAAAACCATATATTTAATTTAGAATAAACCTCAAATTCAAAGGAAGATGATGCTAGAATAAATCACATTTGACTGATATAGTAGTAGAGAGAAACCCACATAAGAAATCGAGTGTCAAAGGATCAGGCAGAGGCGGCGCTGCGAAGAGAGAGAGAGAGAGTGGATGCGCGGTTCGGAGAAATAGAGAACTTGAGGCTGGCCCAGCTTCGAGTTTCGAGAGAGAGAGAGAGAGAGAGCTTGAGGCTGAGGCGGGTCAAGCGCAAGAGAGAGAGAGAGAGCTGAGGCTGAGGCCCAGTCCTTAGAGAGAGAGAGAGAGAGAGAGAGAGAGAGCTGAGGTCAGGCCCGAGCTTTAGAAGTAGAGAGAGAGAGAGAGAGAGCTGAGGAGGCTGGTCGAGCTGTGAGACAGAGAGAGAGAGAGAGAGGTGAGGCGCCCTCCAAACGAAGAGAAGAAGGATTGAGGCACCACTTGGTCTTAGGTTAAAAACGAAAGAGAAGATTTCTGAATGAAGTGAGAGAGAGAGAGAGAGAGAGACTGAAGAGAGTAGTGTGTGTACAGTGTGAGGGTTACAACAAAAAAAATTGCGTAAGGGATCCCTGTGCAAGCACCCTCACACTTCCTCTTTTTTTGGCCAATCACACGAGGCCAGGTGTAAATTACATATATATTTAAATATTAGCCAGTTCGTCGAGTGTTTCCAGTTCCCTTCTAAAATATTAGAACGAGAGCCAAACCGTTGACTTTCGGTTTTCGGTTTAGGTCCATATTTGACTTTTTCAGTTTGGTCAAAAAATACTCTTTTTCGGTTTGGTTTGGGTTGGTTCGGTCGGTTTGATCGGTCTATCGGTTTTATGCCCACCCCTATTATTAGATATAAATTCTGTTTTTGTTCATTTTCGTAGGTCAACTTCTTGGCCTGGGATCAACATGCTCTAGTGCTCGGATGAGGTTATGATCTTCATGAGACTTGTTCCAATGGATGTTAACTACAACATATCCAAATTTGAGCTCCATTGGACAAGTATTGCCTATCCAACCAATCCAACATGTTACCACAGCTCTAAAATCCTGGTTTGTTCTAGCTTTTACCTCCAATGTGTCACTTATTCTTCTTGTTACCATAACACCTGGTAACAAGAATTCACCTTAAGAAAAGAGATATTTTCTGAGGGAAAGAGCTGTATTGGGGACAAAGCTTCATAATGGCAAGGGACAATGGGCAAAAGCTTTAGAGAAAGAATGAGTTTTGTATTAAAAAGTGAGTAGGAAAAGATGGGGAAAAGGTGAAAAACAATTTGCAATCTTGATATGGAGGGAGCCTTTGAACGTGGAAAGCAATTGAATTCTATTATTCTACACATTTTTTAGAGCAGATTTTGGAGAGTTTGAGTTAAGAGAAAAGCCAAGGTGCAGCCAAGAAAAAGTGGAGAGAAAGAAGCTTCCACCATTGATGATCTTGAAGCTTTCATCATTTTTGAAATCTAAACTCTTCTAATTTCATTTTGAGTTTGTATTTGGATAAGTATGAGCAACTAAACTCCATAGCTAGGGCTTAGGTTGAAGCCCTAAACATGATTACCTTATTGTTTTGATGCTTAGTGTATGAATTTCTAGATATTGTTGATGAATTCCACTCCACCAAATTAATCTATCCTTGATGTGTGTTCTTCTTTGATTGATCACCTTTGAAGCATGCTCTCGAGGTTGTTGGGATTATGTGTATCTTCATGTTTTTCTAGCAATATATGGATGGAAGTAAGAACCATCCATGTGAATTGGTTTCTTGAATACCTAATGTAAACACCATGCTATTAGGATTCTTGTGATGTTCATATCTCTCTCTAACTTAAATGGAATTTCCTTGTAATTGTATCCAGTACGAACCATACCTAGGTTTCTGTGACTAGGAGGGCACAAGTATTGTAGCACGAACCATGCACTTTACGTACATTAGAGTAGAATCGATGCCCTTGAGCCACTACTGATGGTTAGAATGTGAACATCTTCATCGAAGCATTTAGAGTTTCATCACTTGAGTATTCATGAACTTTGGAGAATTATTTAGGGTGGATTCTGAAACCTAGTGTTTGTCACATTCTTAATTTCACATTCTGATAATTCATCTCTGCCATTCACATTTAATTTAAAGTCCATTTACTTTCATGCAATAAATAGGTCACTTGAACCAAATCAAACCCCCCTCGCCCCCAATGTGTGTGTGAGTTGCGTGTTTGACACGTTATGTGTCTTTGTTACTGAATTTTATTTGTTTCTGTAATTGTTTTGGACCTTTGGTCCGAGTTGTGTTCTTGCATTTTCTGTGCTGAATCCAACGTATAAAGAACGTGCAAATTCTGGATAAACGGTTGGAAAGTTATAGGTCAAAAATTGGACAATAGGTCGAAACCGAAAGATAGAATGACTCCCTGGTAACGACCTGCGTTACTTGCCATGTGACCACGCTTATTACACATTCTTATTGTAAATTTCGACTCTGCCAAAACGACCGGTCGTTACTGCCATGCGACCGGGCCGCCACAGCTCACTGGCGTCTACCTACCTGGCCACTGCCCCATCGCACTGGGCGCATTTTAGAAGTGGTGATAAAATGGTGATAATAAATGTTGTTTGTTTTTTTTTAGATTTCTTTCCGAAATGTTGTTCATTTTCTTTACACTCTCTTCTCACTCATTTTTAGTTTCAAATTTGCATTTGTGGTGTGTTAAATAAGTGTTCTTTACGTAGTGAAATTAGAACTTATAGGTAGCCGAACAAGTTCTTCCTGTGGATTCAACCCCGCACCTACATAATCTATACGCAATAGATTCGTGCACTTGGGATTTAATTGGTTGTTTGCACATTAATTTGTGTCCTTTTAAGGACTGCAACAAATATTCCAAGCCCAACATGTGAAAACCACATATTGGGTAAGGGTAAAGGCCTAACTCAGGTTGTCTACCAACTCAAAGTTAAATTTCAAAGAGATTGGGGCTAGGAGCCCACTATTAGCAATATTGACACCGCCCTAATTAAACCACCTACAAACCAGTAGGTGTGAAATTTATCACAAAAGGTCTTGGTGATGTTAGTAGTGGAACCATTCATTATATATTTTATTTTAGGCTTAATTGCTGACAGTGTACTTCACATCGGTCATTTCTTATTTTATCCCCTCAAGTCTTAGTCTTACCTTTTTGCCCTTGATGAAGGTTCCATGTTCCACATTGCCCTCTACCGTCAATTTCATCCAAAAGTCCGTGAATCCTGATGACGTGACAAGGACGTTTTAGTAATTTTGTGCAACTTAGGTCATTTACTCAAATTTGAGTTCGTAATGTGGCAAAGTGGAGCCCACCTCCACCACTTGGATAAAAAGAATACTTTAAAAAACTTAAAATACAAACATAAAATTGAAAATAAATAGATTTTAGAAAAGAAAAAAAAAACCCACCTATCCCTTCTCCCCCACCTGCACCAAATCCACCCTTCCTTCTCCCGCCCTTAGAACCCCCCCTCCCTACGGAGAACTCATAAACCTATTCTTCCTCCCCCTCCACCTTACACCCCACCCCTTCCCTACGGCAGAACCTAGAAACCCATCGCCCCCTCTCCCCCTCCCCCAACCCACTCTTCCTGAGGCAGAACCCGAGTCCTACTGCCTTCCGCCTCCATGCCCACCCCCACCAATTTCTTACACTCTCCTCAATTTCTTTCTGTACTCCCATTTTCCTCATCAAGACCCACGCCCCATCCCTCTGTTTTTTCCACCCACTTCCTCACAGAACCCAACCCCCATACCTATTCCCCCTCCCCCGACCCGTGCCCCTCCAGCTGATTCTCCCATTACAATGCACCTTGTGGCATACAGAGAGAGAGAGAGAGATAGAGAGAGAGAGAGAGAAATCAATTTTTTAAAGTTTTAAATTTAATGTTTGTATTTTATGTTTGTTAAGTAAATAATGTTTATTAATTTTTAATCCATGCTGGAGTTAACTCCACTTTGTCACATCACCCACTCTAGTTTAGTGAAGTAAAAAACTGAGGTGCACAAAACTACAAAAACACCCATGTCACGTCATCAAACTTACGAACTTTTGGATGAAGTTAATGGAAGGGTCAATGTGGACATCAAACCTTGGTCAAGTGGTAAGTCGTCAATTAACTTTAAGGGGGTAAGTGTAGAATTGACCAATGTTTCAGGTGCACTTAGCAATTAAGCCTTTATTTTATTTAGTTAAGTTTCCGATGTGGGACTAATATTCTTCTATAGTTTTCTCCTGAAGTGTAAGGCTTGAAATCACAAAACGTACGACGGAGTGGGCATGAGGAAAGCCACCTTCACCGTGACCATCGACCTCACGAAGCAACTTGCACCATGATCGTTGTTGACTTAGAGATCTGCCACAAGAATATGAATGAGAAGGATCGAAACCACCATATCAAGAAAGTGGTAGGCATTAATTCAATCTATCTGACTAATCGGCCGAATCAATCTGTATTTTGGATTTGGGTTCAATTCTGACTTTAAAAAAGTCAACAGTTCAAAATTGTAACCAAACCAAAGTGGTTTGGTTTAGCTGAGTTTTAAGCTTTGAAAAACTATGCTAATCTCTAAATTCGAACGTCTAAATATTATTTATTTATTTATTTATTTATTTACACGTGTCAATTGTCTCAGTGGCTAATTAGAAGTGTTAGTGTACACTAACCCCATCTAATTGTACTTCTAAACCACTTATTTTCAGCCTCCAACCTTACTCACATCTCATCTCATCTCTATCTCTGGTAGGTCCTCTTCCTTGAAAACACAACCTTACTCAACCCACTAGAACCTGTAGAGCCATGATTGATTTGAACCACTACAACCTCCACTACTTCAATCAAACCCATTCTCACATTGAGCAAATGTTGTTTGTGTCTAAACTCCATTCCGCATCGCACCTCCATCATTTGCGTTAGGGAAACTCGTAGGCATCGCATATCCATTCTCACCTCCATCGTTGCAAATAAATTGCACCTTCATTCATTGATTCAAACATGCTCACAAATTTGATATTGAACCCACTTCAACCTCCATTGATTCAAACGTGCTCCTTTTAGTGCCAATGATGGGATGAAGCTAAGTCTAGGACCAATCAACTGGATGAAGCTAACTAAGTGCCGACGATGGTGAGTTCTTTTAATTTATTTAATGTTCATGATGAGGCGCAATTGTTCTCGATTAAGGTGCAATTTATTTAATGTGGCAATTTGTCTTATTATATATCTAAAGGTAAACCATGGGGGTAGAAGAAGGTTTTGCTTCTACCTGAGCTTGAGTGACCCACTGATCGATACACGGACGCTTGTTGTGACCTCTCTAAGTTTAGACTTGCGCATCTAATCAACTTTCACCGTTACCTTCCCTAAAAAATAGAGAAATCCTTTGGCTAAGAAACCAAGTGAGCTTGTGGAATCACTTAGAACAATATCAAGATGGGAAATCCTTTTGAACCTATTAGGCTCAGATGCAAGTAGAAAACGGCTGATTGGAATATGATCCAGGGACTTGTGGGGCATCAAGTTTCTAAATTCATATTACTAATTTATGCAAAAATAAAATAAAATTACCAATATAGGGTGCCCTCGTTCAAACCAATAGGTCCTAACTTTTGCCAATGACCAATCTCTCTTACGTATTACCGCTCTTAGGGCAACATGATTTAATAAGGAAGAATTTAGTAAAGAATGTCTTAGGATGGTTGTTATTGATGAGTTGCCATTTAAGTTTCATAGATGGAGAAGATTTTTGTCACTTTTGTAGTGTTGCATGCCTAGGTTTATACCGCCATCCTCGTAATAACACTTGTTAGAGATTTACTTACACTTTACGAATGAAAAGCAACTTTTGAAATAAAGTTAGCTGGCATATAGAGTTCTGCTCACGTACTAACACATGGGCTTCTGTCCAAAATATAAACTATATGGTTCTCACTACACATTTCCTAGATGAAGATTGGATGTTGCATAAGCATGTGTTAATTGTGTAATTCAAAATCACAAGGGTAGGACAATTGGCAAGACCTATTTGAGAAGTGTTTGATTGATTAGGGGATAGAAAGGGATCACAATTACCCTAGATAATGCATATGCAAATGATAAAGCGTATTTATTTGCAAAGTAAGATGAAGGATTGGCCAAATGGAGGTTTGTTGTTAGATGGTGTCCACTTACATATGAGATGTTGTTCTCATATTGTAAATCTTATTGTAAATTCTAAGTGGTTTGAAGAGTTACATAATTCTGTTAA
>CM031917.1:51065926-51166071 GCA_018703695.1 Prunus fruticosa
GGAAATTATGAACCAAGTTTTGTACTTTGTTTTGGTGAAAAAATATATGTGAATTACAGTTTAATGCTTCCATATAACTGGTTCTACCTAAGTGTGCTTCTCTGTCATACCTCCATTGCTTCCTTAGTTTCATAGCATGTAATAGTACCTTAAAAATCCTTCATGACAGAGAAGGAGAATTCTTTGCCTTTATGGATTTCCAACCGAGCAGTGGGAAGTTAATTTACCTGCAGAGGAGGTTCCTCCAGCTTCCGCAAGCCAGCACTTGGTATTAACTTTGCAAGAGATGGAATGCAAGAAAAGGATTGGTTATCTTTGGTTGCTGTCCACAGTGATGCATGGTTACTTGCAGTGGCATTTCTTATTTTGGTGCTAAGTTTAATTTGATAAGGCTGATAGGTATGGCTCTTTGTACAATATTAACGTGTGGTTTGACTCTGTATGATTCTTATGGGTTCCAATCTTTAGTTCAGAGGTGAGGCATCACTTTGTTTTTCTCAAATTCAGGCTAGTGTTTTGGTTAATCATCATCCTTATATTCTAGTTTGCTGGAACCTAATCTTAGTTTAAATAGCACGTCTTTAGTTCATTTCATTATGTGCTATTACATTGCAATGTTACATATATGTGTGCTCCATGCATATGTTTGTTGGCTGTGTATTCTTCTTTCAGGAAAACTACAATGGCCTAATATTACAAATATAAATTTTTGATTGAGCACGAGAAAGCTCATAAATTGTAGCCTACTGTTCACAGCTGTTTTAAGCGATTGGGTCTGTTTCTTTTTGGAAAATGAAGAAATGTGTTCATGATATAGTCGGGTTACCTTTTTCTACATCTTTTTAGGAATGTAGTTGAAGCTGTTTGACTTCAGCTTTTCTCTATTTAAATTTTTGAATGCATTACACCAATTAAAGAGGAGGCTTAGTTTGTTGTAAGTTTAAAAGGAAGCAGGAGGGTCATTTTTTGTATTCCTTTCGATAATGTTCTAGTTAGGTGCCTTAGCCTTCATTTGGTTGTTTGGAGTCTGCTAACTACAACCCAAAATTTATATTTTTTTGTGCTCTTTTCTGGTTTTGTCTTGCATTTCTGTTGTATTTAGGTTCTTCATGTTCACTTACCATTATGCTGTTGGTATTTGCTTTGCAGGAAACGCCTTTTTAATACTAATGAACTTCCAACAATATTCGAGGTTGTGACAGGGACAGTTAAGAAACAAGTGAAGGAGAAGTCATCAAATTCAAATCATGGGAGCAACAGATCTAAATCAAACTCTAAGGTTCAGGAAAAACTTGGATTGCTAGTTTCTGAATCTCATAATTTAGTTGCTATTTTCAATTTCAAAATTGTTGTGCTAGAATCTTCAAGTTGTCTTTTGGCATGGATAACTGTGCAAATGTGGAAACTTTGCATTACTTCTTTATTAAATTGACAATTTAAATATGAACTGTGAAATTTCTAAAATATTGTGATGTTATGCCACGAGAGTAAAAGATGGATACATTATTAGTTTTTGTTTGCTGAACAACCTGGCAACCTTGTAACTTATTGTGTTTTGGAATGCAGCGGATCTTTCCCAGCCTCATCCCAGGTATACAAAGGCAGTGCAATCAAAGGACGAGGACGAGGAGGGTCTGGAAGATGAGGATGAGGATGAGCATGGTGAGACACTGTGTGGGGCTTGTGGAGAGAACTATGAGCATCTGATCAAATTCTGGTTTTGCTGCCGCATTGTGAGAAGTGGTTCCATGGGAAGTGCGTTAAGATCACCACAGCTAGGGCTGAGCACATTAACAGTACAAATGCCCATCTTGCACCAACAAGTAAGCCCTGCCTTAAATGGTTTCTGAGAAAGTTGACATCTTATGTATTAGGGTGGTTGACTGCTAATTGTCTCAGGTCAGTGTTGCTTGGTCGCATGCCTGTAATTTTTAGGAGATTAAATCTCAAATGTTGGTGTAGGTTGCAAGTCTGCTATTTATTTTAGATATCATATGCCAGGATGTTTAAATTGAGATTGGAAATCACTTCCCTGTTGGTCAGTGTGGGATTTGTTATCTATATGCATGAATGTGTTTAGTGTTTATAAAATTAACGGCCATTTCTCAGTTGACTTTTATTGATCATTTGACATCTTCTGTTCTTATTTGGGCTTGGACTTATTTCTGGTGTGTGGTTTTTGAAGTTGGAATTAAATTTGGTCGCTGACACCAGTGGAGTGGGTTTATCCTGTTGAAAAATATTTGAGTGACTGAGCGATGGACCGGATAGTTGGTCAAATAGATTGGCAGGTAATTTAACTCGTTTATATATAACTAGTGAATTATTCCGCTAGCAACAATTGATTATGTGAAACACATGACTGGATTGTTGTAGGAGGCGACATACAAATAGAATAGAACAAACAGTTTTTCTCTATTTTGGTTTGCATGGGAAACAAACTTTTTGTGACATGTTCATCTGGTATGGTATGGGTAGATTACAAGATAACCCGAAACCTGCTAGACCTACCTAGCAAGAGGCGTTGGTATTTTTAGTGCCTATGCATGATCTTGGGTCGTATCATCTTTGTCGTTCATGCTCAATTTTAACGGCCGCCCAATTGAGAGTTAGTTACAGTGTAATGCCTGATGGGATATTGCCCCCTTCAAAGTTCTTTATAAAGTGGTCCTTGTTTACTGGCTGGGGACTTTTCAGTTAGTCTCAGACATGTCACGCATTGATGATGAGGCTTAGACTATAAGCTGAGAGGGTAGAGAGAGAGCATGTGAGGCCCCTTGTTACTTTCTAGTGGGTTTGCATCTGATGGTCCATAGAAATTCAAAATAACCAGTGGCCAAATATTCACTTATCGATATAATTAGGTATTATATGCGTTGCATTCAGGTTTAGCCCCTGGTTTTGGTTTTGTTGCCCTTTCGAGTTTCGAGTTTTGATTCCACAATGAAGGAAAAAACAAAAACAAAAGCCCCTCCTTGTTCTTACACACGCATCACCACGCCGTCTTTCATGCACGTTTCAATGGTCGTCAGATTCTTTCACCGCCTATACCATCGACAGAAGGTTAAACTAATCTAATTTTTGCATTACTTCTAATCGATATTGAGATGCTCACCGTCACATAAAAGCTTCCATTGCCTCAAGTCCATGTGTTCATTGCTTGGACAATTTGGCAGCAACCAACTATAAAGCAATGAATTCTCTAATGCATAATCTAAAGAGATGGGTTGTTGGGATTTTGTAGATTTATTTATTTGAGTCTAATGATTGGCACCATTCATGAATAATGTAGAGAGAGAGAGAGAGAGATATTGGAACCAACCCACCCACCCCACTCATCAAGTTTTGCAGTACGAGTTCTGACTATGTTTTTATTTCTGGATGGCCAGTGGGCTTGCCATAAAATTAGCATTTTACACAGGACAATGTGCCGAATGTCTTGCATCAAGATATCCTTATATCAATACGACAAGGAGATCCGAATATATATTTCGCCAAGCATATAATCCAAAACTTAGGCTTTTAAACACAATAAATTTCACTTATTTCCCAATCTCTTGTTCATCATCTGCCTGAATATGTGAGAAATTCAGAAATCTAGTTTATTTGGGGACAACTATCTATATGAATATTATCCTTATAATATGTTAAGAGTTTCCATTTATCCCCTACATAGACACATAGTCAAGTCAAACCATGGAAAATAGAATTACTTGCACAACATAGATGAAAGAGGAAGAGGCAAGATACATAAATTTTTGGAAAAAAAGAAGAGGAAACATAGAAAAAAAAAGCTACTCTATACATATTTACAATATCCCATATGGTGGCAAGTCAGGCAGGGCAGAATTGCCAACGGCAAAAACAATTTTGCAACAAATGGAATCAAACCCCACTTCTTTCTGTGTTCTCTCTACCCCACTGCTAAGTCAAGAGGGATCTCCCTTGGCTCTTAGTCGACATCCGCTTAAAAACTCATAGGTAGTGACCATGGTTGTAGCAGACACTGACATGTAAGCCAACCTAGGCCCTAGCCCTCTGTAACAAGCAGCAAACCCACCCTCCCTCACCAAATTCCTCACAGTCTGCATTATGGTCAGTGGTCTTCTTTGCCCATTTTCTTCTGCATCCAAAACTTGCAGCCGGGTCTACGGTATCCAGTGGCATGGTGATCAGAGCAGAAACCCCACTAGCCATGGCTGCGCTCAACCCCTGCACTGCCAGCATTGCCCTGCATAGGCCTGCTGGGCTGAGCCACTTCTTGCATCTTCTTTACACATATAGCAACCAAAACCACCCCAAATGAGCCTATGTGCAACAGAGTAAGAAGCCCACCAAACCGCATTTGAGGGTGCATAAGTCAGTGTTGGATCCCCAATCCCCTATACAACCTCTCAGCCCATCTGCATGTACAATTTTCCTAAAAGCATCAAGACCATTGCTATACCAGAGGAACTCACATTGGGAGGATGTTTTTGCTGCTGTGCTGCAGCCCTAAACCATAAGTCTCTGGCTCACAACATCAAATGGGGTCCAAACTAATTGGGCAGCCATGGCTGAGTTCAACCCTGCAGCAGCATTAGCTATAGCCATTGCTGTAGTATCTGAAAAGCCTAATCTAACAGTTACAGTCCCAACATTACTCTTGGTAACTTCAAGCGCTGTCATGTAAAGTGCTCTAGCAGGAATGGTTCCCATGAGAGAGGTACCAAAACCTCTGTAAAACCCTCTCTAGGACCTTCATAGCGCAGTCATAGCACGAGACATCTTCAGGCAAGAAATTTGAGTGGGTGAAACTTGTTGACGGGTTTTTAAGACCACAATGGGATAAAGAGCAGCTGAAACACCAGAAAACAAAGCAGCACCCAGAAAAGAAAACTTGCACTTGTCAAGCATATGCCAATCTATATCAGCTGGGATATGAATTTCTGAAGCCAAATCTTCTCGGCCGCCCTCAAGCTCATCTTCGCCACCTTTATAATCAATTAAAGATCCAAAATCCCTCTTTACCAAAGTAACTATTAGAACAAATTTTTGTATACAACTAGCTAGTTCTACTTAGCTGAGCTAAAAAAGGTCTCAACCCAATAATAAATAGCAAAGCAAAAAAGAAATACAGGATGGGAAATGAAGTAAAAATGCAATCTTGGAACTTTACAAGTGGACTATTACTAAGACTTTCTTTGACGCCAAAGAAAAAGTTCAAGTTAAGAACTTTGAAAGCTATTGGACTAATTGGTATAAGGGTTTTGTTGGGTGCTGGTTTTTTTCCTCTTGCGCAACCAGATTAGGGACCGTACATGGATCACCATAAATGGGTGGAACATTTCTTCATGTAAAAAACCCAATTAGTAGTGATGGTTCTTACCAGCTGAGGAAGATCATCAGGGCTCATCATCATCTTCAAAACTTCATCTCTGCAAAAGCAACGGCGGAGATGGAACGAAGCCCCCAGCTGCGAAAATCTAAAGTGAGAGAGAGTGAAGAATCAGAAGCGAAGTGGATTGAGCAGAAGGATTGAGGAGAGAGAGGGTGAAAGAGAGGGTGAAAGAAGGCGAGACAGAGAAGACAAGATTTATGGAGTGTAGCGAGGGGTTTTTCGGATCGATAAAATCGGACACGTGTCGGTTATCATTTCGAGGATTGTCTAGATATTAAACGGGTTAGGGTTTGGTTGGAGCCGCTGCTGACTGTGTTTTGGGTGATCCACTTTTAACAAATATGGGTTGAATTGTGGGCTTGCGGTCGTGGATCCATCAAAGCTTCAATGAAAACTAGGTTCTATATATATTTAAATCATTTTTGGACAAATGGAGATTGGAGTTTTTTATTTTCCTATCTTTAGATACGAAATTCTTAACATGATGTCCTTTTTTCTTTAATATTTATTGATTTGACCCCACTTCTATTCGTTGCCACCTTAATCAGTAATTCGCATATTTATTTTTGGGAGCTGATTTTCCACTTACATATCTTTTTGCTTTTTAATATTTTTAACCAATTTTGTTCTTTTTTTGTTATTTCTCATTACTATTCTACCATTACTCTATAATTCTCTTTAATAAACATGTACAATCACTTACTAATATTATGAAAAGAAAAAAAAAATTGACACTATTATGCATACTTTGCTCTTCTAAATTTTAAGCTCCTAATGACAGTTTGGTTAATGGTATTCTTTCGATTCTTCTACCATATTTATATGTTAGCTCAAAAAATTTATTATCTATTAACTACAACAAAGATAAATAATATTCACATACTTGGTAAAAAAAACTAAGAATTTGGCCTACAAATACTCACATTTCTATCCATTTTTCAGATTTTATTTATTTATGTTTTTTGTTAACTTTTCTTAATTTCAGTTATCAAAACCTTAATGTAGGATAAGGGTAGACTAGGAAAGGTACATAACAAAAAAAGAACAATATATCCGATTAAAAAATATTAAAAAGTAAAAGGGAATGCAAGTGGAGAAAAAAGGAGTGGAAAAATCACCTCCCTTGTTTTTTAGGTAAATGATTTTCTCACTCCCCTTTTATTCACCTACACTCCTTTTGTTTATAAAAATGAAGTGTAAATAAATAAAAAGGAAGTGGAAAATAGTCTCTATTTTTTATCTTACTAACAAACCATAATCACCACCACTACATAAACCTCCACTTATAGATGGAGCTCCAGGTTTCCTACTTTAGGCCCAAGTCATATCACAAGGCACATTGCTTTTCGGATAAGCCATGTATTGGGTTTGGCCCAAGGCTGCAATTTCTACCAACTTGTCTTTCACTCAGAAAAATTTGAGTGCAGCAAGAACATCACTTAATAATGTTATTACAGAAAGTTATCACGCGTGTCATATCAATTAGGGATAATAAAATAATACTATTCTCACTTCATAGAAGTATCCACACTTGATCAATTCTACTACTGAGTCATAGGCCCATAGGCCCCGGCAATGGAAATTAATTATGACCACATCCCAATTGGCTTAGGCAAACTCACATTACTTCTAATCTTTCATCAGTTTAAGTGCATTTGTAGTATGATTTTTTTTTTTTATAGGTGAGACCCAAGGGTATTTATCGCCGAGCAAAGATGACTAATCCCTTTCGCCCGGCCAAGCCTCTCCAAAGACAAACAGGCCACGTAAAATGCGCTCCATTCCCATGAATCATGATGATTTTATGTGTCTTTAATTTTAGACAGTAGTATGATTAATTTTAACACATGAATCATGACGATTTTATGTGTCTTTTAACCATTCGAATTAGAATTTCCTTGTATGTTGTTGTTTCCAAGTTGGCGTTTCGCCACCCAGCAACTTTTTGTTGGCCTTAGTGATGGCATTTCATCTCTTGTGCAAAACTTACATTATTTTATTCGTCACACTTTTCACTCGAACTTAAAATATCATATTAATGTGAATGGAAAACCCGTCCTACCTAAAATGGGACCCAGAAAAGAAAAGGTTTCTAGATGAAACCATTGCTCTACCTGTGTTGTGTTGACTAAAACCAGGTCAAATTTGGAGGACCTGGAAGGAAGGAGGGTCTATAAAAATAAAACAAATTACGAAAAATGTGTGGAAAACGTTGTTCGGACCATTGATCTCTCCTCTCTGGCATCGTCAACTGACGGCGTCTGTCAATTGCTGGTATCTATCGCCGTCTCCGTCCTTTTTCCGTTAAAAACATTTCTCTTTCGCACGCAAACATCACAGAGGGAAAAAATGAAGCTGCTTAGATTATTGGACGACCAGAAAGAAGAAGAGGCAAAACAGAGAGAGAAAACCATGGATAAAGAGTTGCAGCAAGCAGCCATGCGAGGCTCTGTACCGCTCTCCTAGAACTACTCACAGAAGACCCTCAAATCCTCAACAAAACCAACCCATCTCTCTCAGACACGCCCTTGCACATCGCCTCCCTTCTGGGTCACTCTGCTTTCGCCAAAGAATTACTGAGTCGGAGGCCCGAACTCGCCGCCGCGTTGAATTCTCACGGCTCTTCGCCGCTTCACCTGGCGGCGGCAAAAGGGTCCGTGGAAATAGTGAAGTATTTGGCGCTGGTCAACCCAGATCTGTGTTTGGTCTGGATCGCGATGGGTTGACTCCCTGCATCTGGGTGTGATCAAGGGCAGAGTTGGGGTGGTGGCTGAGTTGGCCCGCGTCAGACCGGAGGTGATTCAGATGTTGACTCACGGAGGCGAGAGTGGGTTCCACTTGTGTGTGAAGCATCACAGGTTGGAGGTGTTGAAGGTTTTGGTGGAATGCATTGGGAGAGAAGATGAGTTTGTGAATTGGAGAGATGGTGATGGCAACACAGTCTTACATGTGGCTGTGGCCAAGAAACAATTAGAGGTACACAAAGTCTTTACCTTTTTGTGGAAGATTTAGTCTTTTGTGAATTCTAAATTAGTCATTTCATGGGCATGAACAGAGCTGTATAAATGTTACATAGCTGTAGGTAGCTCAATTGATTGTTAACAAATTTAAACAGTGAAGAAAAACAAATCTACCCAGGTCACATTTATGTTGTTAATTGTCTTACCCTTTCAAGCATTTTTGCCTCAAATGTGATCAGCTGCAATGCTTGACATGACCTTGTTTCTTATAGTTTCATTACAATTCCAATTTATGATTTGTTTTATTATGATACATTGCTTACTAGAAATTTCATTCCCTTGTTTTGAGAAGAAATGGTGTCAATTTTTGTGCAGGTTATAACTTATTTTGCTCACTTATACGAAGATCGACGTAAGTGCCCAAAATGCAAATGGGTTCACTGCATTGGACGTCTTATCTCATAGTTCCAGAGATTTACGAGACTTGGGAATCAAAGAGTCCCTCCAAAGAGCTGGAGCTCAAAGAATGAACAAGAACGCAGCCATTATATATCATCTGGAACTGGATACATTGCAATCATCGAACTCGATTTCAATGCAACCACTGATGTCAAAGAAAATGAGTATGATGGTTAAGAAGCAGCAGCATATTGATTGGTTGGGCAGGAAACGAAGCTCATTGATGGTTGTGTCTTCCCTAATCGCTACAGTGGCATTTCAGTCTGCAATATCACCACCCGGTGGAGTTTGGCAGGACGACTATTTGACAGACTCCAATGGCAATCCGGTGGAGCGTCCACACAAGGCTGGGCAGTCAGTGATGGCCTACACAGAGCCTATCCAATATGGACAGTTCATGATCCTCTGCACCATTTCCTTCCTTTCATCTCTGAGCATAATTCTGCTACTTGTGAGCGGATTGCCGCTGAAGCGGCGGCGGTGGATGTGGCTGCAGATGGTGACCATGTGGATCGCAATCACTGCGCTAACAGGGACGTATTTCGTTGGACTGATATTCACGACGCCAGGGCAGAACAGGAATTATCTGTATCATGTGACCCAAGTTTCTGTGCTCATATGGATGGCCCTGATGGGGACTGTGTTTATCGGAAATGTGATAAGGGCGATCATCTGGCTTCTGAGAAAGCATGGATACATCAAGCCGAAAGAAATAGACGCTTCACTCTATGTAGACTACGAGGACAATGACGATCTTTGAATATGTAGATTGTTTTCTCAATTTTGTGGCAATATCAACTTATTTTGTGAAATACTTCATTGAAATGTGGAGATATATATATATACAAAATTCTCTTATGCGGACCGTTCCGACGTTATGATCGTGGATGCCAGTGGTGTTTTGTACTACCCCTCTCTTTTTTCCTGACCGTTTACAATAGGTACCCGATCATAATAACGCCTCTGACATCCTAAAATAAGAATAACTATATATATATATATATATATATATATATATTTCCTGTAAATTCTGGTACTATCTCATATGTAAAGGGAAATAGTTGAATTTTAAGGCTTATGTGTATATGTGATGTATTTCCTCAAACGCATACGAGAGGTTAGTTAGTCAGGTGAGTCCGCCTCTTACACTCGAGTTCAAATTCCTCCCAAAGAGAAAGCAGGAAATTTAAATGATTTATCTTTGGATTTTTTAAAATTAGAAAAGGATTAATTTTGCACTAGAACCTTCTTCAATATTCTGGATATAAAGAGACAATAAATATTTAGTCAAATACCCAATCCTAGACATGTATTTATAAAAATACCCAAGCACTATTTAAACATAGAAACATATCCAAAATGGGTTTTTGGTATGTGTGTAATGATGGGTTTTGGGTATGTTTATAAATGGGTTTTGAGTGTGTGTAATGATGGGTTTTGGGTTTATTAAAGTGTTTTGGGTGTTTGGTATTTTTATAATTTCAGCCTCCATTTTGGGTATTCCAGTGAAACTTATTAGGAAATATCTTTGTAAATATTTGTAATATCTTTACTTGCCCAAATTAGTGTAGGTCAAATCCCACTAATATTGGATCACGTCTTCAAAGCCTTAATAATAGGGTTGATAGAAGGCTATTGCTGTATATATGTATTGCACTATTTGACGTTGGTAATACAACATAATATTCAACCATTTACTTTCTTGAGATGGTATCAGAGCAAACACCACCAGAAACCATGTCAGATCAAACACCACCAGAAAACAATAATTCCAAAAATTCAAGCGCCAACACCAAAAATCCTGGTATGGATTCATCACATCCATATTTTGTTCATCAATCAGATCACCCCCGTCTCATGCTCGTTCCCATAAAGTTGAACGGCACCAATTACCCATCTTGGAGTAAATCCATGCTCCATGCTCTCACGGCCAAGAACAAAGTTGGCTTTGTCGACGGATCCGTTCAACCTCCTTCAGCACTGAACAACCAGCCGAATATGCTCTATGGAATCAATGCAACAGGTATGATTTTATCATGGCTTGCTCACTAGGTGGAACCCGATTGGCCAAAGCGTTGTTCATGCCAAGACTGTCCCATCAAGTGTGGCAAGATTTCAAAGATCAATTCTCACAAAAGAATGCACCAACCATATATCAGAACAGAAATCCATGCCTCTCTCTCACAAGGCACCATGACGTTTCAGACTATTACAAGAAACTCAAAGATCTCTGGGACAAGTTAGAAACATATCAAACACCTCTCACATGTAACGAGATGAAAGCACACAATACACAAAAGGAAGAAGATCGGATGATGCAATTCCTTATGGGCCTCAACGACACCTACAACGGTGTTCGTGGCAATATCCTCATGATGTCGCCATTGCCTAATGTCCGCCAAGCCTATTCACTCATCGTTCAAGATGAAACACAGCGACAAATAACATCAGGACCAACAGAGAATTTTTCCATTGCCGCCGCGATTCACAGCCGATCAAACAATATGTCAAATAATTCGACGAACAAGCACCGTGAGCACTGTGATGGAAACGGTCATACAATTGAAGAATGTCGGACCCTCAAATTCCATTGCAAGTATTGTGATAGGAGAGAGGCCACACTGAGGATAGATGTAAATTTAAAAATGGGACATGGGCTCCCAATGACACAGGAATTCAAGGCAGGAGGCACAATCAATCTAAGCAACAACGTCAAGGGTATAAAGGGCACATCAATTCACGTGGGTCTTTTCCTCCACTGCCCACGCAGCAGACACAGCTCAGCGCATGAGGCTCAGTCATATGGTTTCAGTGCACCAACCAAGCCAGCCTCTCAATCCAACCCTTTACATGGGTTTTCCGAGAGCAACTCCAACAACTAGCACATGCCGTTTCTATGATGAGTTCAACTCATTCCTCTGTAATAGCAATGCTTATGCAAATGCTAAGGTCTGGCTCCTTTTTCCATTCCCTCCATAAATTCTGTGTTTACTAAACCTTGGATTTTAGATAGCGGGGCTACTGACCACATCACTTATGATCCCACACTTTTCACCAAAACTGAATCATCACAAATGCCCATTGTTAATTTACCTACCTGGTTCTCATGCCCCAATCACTTCCACTGGCACTATACCATTCAATTCAAATATCACATTAGACAAAGTTTTGTGTGTTCCATCTTTTCGCTTAAATCTTATGTCTGCCAGCAAACTCACTACT
Source organism: Prunus fruticosa (assembly GCA_018703695.1). Classification (NCBI taxonomy): domain Eukaryota; kingdom Viridiplantae; phylum Streptophyta; class Magnoliopsida; order Rosales; family Rosaceae; genus Prunus; species Prunus fruticosa. Next base: position 51,077,948 of record CM031917.1, read on the forward strand.
TCTCTAAACGTTGTGCCATTTTGTTTCCTACCTTCTGTGTCTTGCAGGACTTGGCTACGGGGAAGATGATTGGCTCGGGTAAACAGCGTGGTGGTCTCTATTACATGTCTCCGTTGCAAAAGACACTTGTCTCACATCAAGTTTCACTCTCATCCGATTTATGGCACATGCGACTTGAACACCCGTCCCCTGCTCGTCTTCGATTAGCTTCTTCCTTATTGCCTTCCAATACTATTTCTTTTGATAATAATTGTAGTGTTTGTCCCATGGCCAAACAAACAAGACTTCCATTTCCTCTAAGTTCAATATCAACTAAAGCTCCTTTTGATTTGTTACATTGTGATATTTGGGGTCCGCACAAAGTTACCACACATTCAGGGGCATGTTTTTTTCTTACCATTGTGGATGACTTTACTAGGTGCACATGGATATTTTTGATGCATCATAAATCTGAAACCCAAAACCTTCTCAAATCTTTTGTTGCTTTTGCCCACTCTCAATTCCATGCCAACATTAAAACCATTCGGGTAGATAACGGGTCTAATTTTTCTCCATGAGGGATTTTTTTCAAAATAATGGCATTGAATATCAGCGCACTTGTGTTTACACTCCACAACAAAATGGAGTCGTCGAACGCAAGCATCGCCACATTCTCACTGTCGCACGTGCATTACTTTTTCAGTCTCACTTACCCATTATTTTCTGGGGTGAATGTGTCTTGACCGCTGTCTATCTTATTAACCGATTACCCTCACCATTACTTTCCAGTAAATCACCTTTTGAATTGTTATACAACCGTCCCCCATCACTCAACCACTTGAAAGTCTTTGGTTGTCTCTGCCTTATGCAACTGTTGTCCATCCTATTCATAAATTTGATCCCCGTGCCACACGTTGTGTTTTTGTTGGATATCCTACTGGCCAAAAGGGTTACAAACTCTACAATTTGGAGACAAACAAATTCTTTGTAAGTCGTGATGTCCGAATTCTCTGAAAATATCTTCCCTTTCTCTCAATTTTCAGCCTCACTTTCCCCACATACTCCCCAACCCTACCTTTCCTCTGATTTTCTTAAAGCTGGACCCCACCAATCGATCCGCCTAACCCACCAGCCAATCCGCCCACCCTCCACCCAACCCACCACAAGCGCCTAACCACTCTATCCTCTCTGACACACATGGCGGGCCTCGACAGCCCCACCTCTCCCATCCCACCTTTGTCCCCATCCGTCGACCCCACCCCTCCACATACAGATAATCCCATTCCTCTCGTTCCCCCTCCTCGGCAGTCCACTCGCTCTACACATCCTCCGGCATGGCATAAAGACTACCACATGTCCAACCACGTCAATCACTCAACCTCAGCGCCTCGTTCTGATCAGGTACTTCTGGATCCTCTTTCCCACTTCCTTACCTACTCTCGTTTATCTTCTGCCCATTGTGCTTTTCTTGCTAACATTACAGGTCACATAGAACCCACATCCTATGCTCAGGCTATTCTTGATCCACATTGGTGCCAAGCCATGACTGCAGAACTAGAGGTTTAGAGCACAATAACACTTGGAGTTTGGTTCCGCTTGCGTTGGTCATAAACCGATCGGCTGCAAATGGGTCTACAAAATCAAATACAAGTCCGACGGCACCATTGAGCGCTACAAGGCTCGACTTGTTGCTAAAGGCTACACTCAAATTGAGGGCATTGATTATCAGGAGACTTTCTCCCCCAAGCCAAACTCACTACCCTCCGATGTCTTCTTACCCTCTTGCTGCTGCACGCCATTGGTTCATCCACCAATTAGACGTTCAGAATGCTTTTCTCCATGACGATTTACATGAGGTGGTGTACATGGAGCCTCCTCCTGGTCTTCGCCGAGGGGGAGAACGTTGTATGTCGGCTCAACAAGTCTCTCTATGGTCTCAAACAAGCTTCCAGAAATTGGTTTTCCACCTTTTCAGATACCATTCAAAAGGCCGGTTATCAACAGGTCTAAAGCTGATTATTCTCTTTTCACCAAGGCTGAAGGCACTTCATTTACTGAGTTCTTATCTATGTTGATGACGTACTTCTCACAGGAAATAATCTTCAAGAAATGGAACGTCTCAAAAGTTCCTTCTCAATCGCTTCGCATCAAAGATCTTGGAGATTTGAAATATTTTCTAGGCATTGAATTCTCTCGTTCCAAGAAAGGTATTTTCATGTCTCAAAGAAAGTACGCACTTGATATTTTGGAGGATTCAGGACTTCTAGGCGCACGCCCGGACAAGTTCCCAATGGAACGAGAATTTGAAACTCACTCCCACAGGATGGAGAATTACTGAATGATCCAACCAAATACAGGAGATTGGTTGGCCGATTGATCTACCTTACCTCACAAGGCCTGATATAGTCTATTCTGTTCGAACACTAAGTCAATTCATGCATCAGCCTCGCAGACCTCATTGGGATGCCGCCATACGGGTCCTGAAATACCTCAAGGGGACTCCAGGTTAGGGTTTGTTATTTTCTGCCACCAACAATCTTACATTAAAAGCCTTTTGTGATTCAGACTGGGGAGGTTGTCGTGCGACAAGGGAGTCAGTTCCAGGATATTGTGTTTTTCTTGGAAATTCACTCATCTCATGGAAATCCAAGAAACAAACCAATGTTTCAAGATCGTCAGGAAGCTGAATATCGAGCCATGGCCAACACATGTTTGGAGCTGACTTGGTTACGCTTTATACTCCAGGATTTAAAAGTCCCACAGATAGCTCCTGCACCATTGTTTTGTGATAATCAGCTAGCTTTGTATATTGCCGCTAATCCTGTTTTCCATGAGCGTACAAAGCACATCGAAATTGATTGTCATATAGTTCGAGAAAAACTACAAGCTGGAATAATTAGTCCTTCGTATGTACCTACACGCTACCAATTGGCAGATATTTTTACGAAGGCCTTGGGGAAGGATCAATTTGTGACATTCGCGACAAGTTGGGACTTCATGATATTCACTCTCCAACTTGAGGGGGAGTATTAGGAAATATCTTTGTAAATATTTGTAATATCTTTACTTGCCCAAATTAGTGTAGGTCAAATCCCACTAATATTGGATCACGTCTTCAAAGCCTTAATAATAGGGTTGATAGAAGGCTATTGCTGTATATATATGTATTGCACTATTTGACGTTGGTAATACAACATAATAATACAACATAATATTCAACCATTTAAGAAAACTCCCAAGAGACAACTGCCGGCTTTTCTTTGTAGGCTCTAGAGTTCTCTCACAATTTCTCGTTATTTCCTTAACCACTTTATAAATGCGCCACTCTCATCCTTCATCTTCCATACTAGTTGATTGTCTGCTGCCTGATATATTTGAGTATCTGAGTCTCTCAAACAATTTGCGTTCAACATGGATTTGAGAAACGCGGGCAATTTCTTCGCGGTCTTGGAAGACATGCTAGACTTGGCAGAGCAAGAGCCCGAAAAGTCCCGAAACAACAACCACCCGTCTCGGGAGTACGTCCGAGACGCGAAAGCGATGGCGGCGACGCCGGCGGACGTGGTGGAGTACCCGAACGCGTACGTGTTCGTGGTGGACATGCCGGGGATCGAGGCGGGAGAAATTAAAGTGCAGGTGGAGAACGACAACGTTTTGGTGCTGAGCGGGAAGCGAGGGCGGGAAAAGAGATCAAGGAGAGCGGGGTGAAGTACGTGAGGATGGAGAGGAGGGTTGGGAAGTTCATGAGGAAGTTTGTGCTGCCGGAGAATGCTAATTTGGATGCGATTTCGGCGGTGGCTAAAGATGGGGTGCTCACTGTGAGGGTGGAGAAGCTGCCTCCGCCGGAGCCCAAGAGGCCCAAGATCATCCACGTCAATGTTGCTTGAAAATCATTCGTCAGTTCAGTCAGTGACTCAGTGTAGAATGAAACTTGATGTCATTGGTGTTGGGTTTTTCTTTTGGGACAGAACATGTGTGTATCAACTTTGAATAAATTCCAAGTTTGTTTGTGTTGTTTGTCTGTTTGTCTTTTTCTTTTGATTTTTGTATCGTGAGATAGATTTTTGTTGGGTACTGAAAACTTTTGTGGGTTTTTCTTGAGAACAAACCCAGCTTGTTTATCATTTCATCGCACTTCTCCAAATCCTTGCATCCCTTTCCTTACCACCTCCTAATACCCAGACTACCACAGAAGCAATCGAATCACTCAAATCAATTACACAATCCACGAAGACCCACCCTGTCACCGAATTTGAAATCTGAGCTCTTCTGATTCGCCTCCTCTAAGCTCAAACTCTGTTTCTCGCTGGTTTGAGAAGTTACAGAAAAGGAGAGAGAGAGAGAGAGAGATGGGTCAGGGTGAAACTGCAGTATTGCCTCTGCACGCACGCAGCACGTTGAAACTAACGGAATATCCCAATTGGTCAAAAACTAACGGAATATCTCAATTGGTCTTGATTGCTGATGATGCAAAATATGATTATCAAAATCGGAAAATTGAAAAATTGAAAGTTAAGTGACCAAAATTCCTAATCCGAGTGACCAAAATTGTAATTACTCCTTGAATAAATAAGAAGGCTTGCATTTCAAATAGACAATTACACATTCAATAATGCCAAACATTCTGGAACTACTGCTACTAGCTAAGTTAGTTTGGAACTTATATATCATGTGTTTTCTATTATTCCTTTTTCATTTCCTTCTTATTTACAATATCGTTCGCACGAATAGAGAATGATTATATATATTATATAATAAACTTTGGAGAAAGGTTGTGTAGGCTTGCCACATCCTCAGCTCATGCATTTTGTATTAGGCGATGGCATGGCCACGCGGATCCCAAATCTCCGTCTGAGCAACCACGTAGCAGGCTTACAGACAAAAAACACCGATCCCGCTCTGCTCTCATCACTTCACAAAAAGTAAAGCTAGCGATCTGGCTTCACCCTCACACCTCTTCCTCCCATTTCTTCCAAATCTACAGACAATTGTCAATGCCTAAACCAAAGATTGTCTTTGTAATTAGCAAGCAATTACATAACTCCAAAAACTTGCGCGCCTATCTGTCACTCTAAGAACAATGACAACTAGACTACCCTGACAGATGTACAACCAAAACTACACCGCTTCACATTTTCCTCACTTCAAGTTCAACCTAGCTATATAAAACCGAAGAAAATCTCATATATTGATCCAAGTTTTTCTTTTCATTTTGATATATAATATCATGAGTATGGAGGTGAGCCTGAGAAACATGGGGTTCGAGCCAAACCTGCTCGAGACCCTGCACGACCTACTGGACTTCTCCGACGAGCAGAACCAGTCCAGCCACCATGCGCCTTCGCGCCAGTACGTGCGCGAGACCAAGGCCATGGCTGCCACGCCAGCCGACATCAAGGAGACTCAAAACGCCTATATTTTTGTGGTGGACGTGCCCGGGCTGAGGCCGGATATGGTCAACGTTCAAGTTGAGGACGACAACGTGCTGGTGGTGAGCGGGGAGAGGAGGAGAGAAAAGGAGAGGGATCAGGGGATTAAGTATTTGAGGATGGAGAGGAGGCTTGGTAAGTACCTCAAGAAGTTTGTGCTGCCTGAAAATGCTGATATTGAGAAGATCTCTGCCGAGTGTCAGGACGGGGTGTTGAATGTGACTGTGGCGAAGAAGCCGCCGCCTGAGCCTAAGAAGCCCAAGACTATTCAGGTCCAAATAAGCAGCGGCCAAGGCAGCGGTCAGGGCAAACAAATCGACCAAGGCGGTGGTCAAGGCGGCGAAGGAGGACATGGAGGTGATCAAGGCGGCGGGCAGGGAGGCCAAGGTGGTGGACAAGGGGGCCAACATGGCAGTCAAGGTGGACAAGGTGGAGGCCAAGACAGGTAAGGCCAAGGAGACGGGCATGGAGGGCAAGGCGGGCGGGGCTCTGATGAGCGTGCATGAATTTTGTGGGGTAGTAACTGAAGATCTATATGGTACATGTTCCATGTATATGTAAATAAAGCTGCGTGCGTGCATATATGGTTCTCTGTTTGGGGTTCCGTCATGTGTAATTATCGTATGCTTTGGTCGTGTCTCTTTTGTTTTGCTTCTTGTTTGAATAAGAAGAGTGGAAGGTTGTAGTTAATCATGGGGCACATGTACGTCTTGTAATTTTTTTTTTTTTTTTGGGTGTCTTCTTTCTTAATGAGTGAATGTGGATGTCCCTTCCTTTTATGTATATATGCAAATTTTCCTTATTTTATTTTTACTACTACCAGTAATATTGGAACTGCACCTATCAGTCTGGTGCTTCTCTTTTCCAGAAGATTTTTTCGCCAAATAAAAAGCATAATGTTTTCGTACGTTTACCGTAATGACCAATGTGACCCTGACTCTACTAAACCTTCCACAACGTTCTAGACGCATACAGAATAAGCAAGCGAACCTACTGGAACCTCCTTATTTCATTCCACGTGTCTCCAGAACCTTCCATTTCCTCTCGCCGCTAAGCCAGGTGGTTCCTCAATTTATCTCCTCTATAAATTCCCACAACCCCCGCCTTTCTTCTCCATCATAGCAACAAAAATTCAGAGTTCAAACAAAGCACTAAGCAAGCACAAATTCAAAGCGAGAATTCCAGCCAGCAGGAAGAGAAACATGGACGTCAGAATCGCGGGTTTGGATTCCCCACTCTTCTCCACACTGCAGCACATGATGGACTTCGCGGACGAGCCTGAGAAATCGTTCAATGCCCCCACCCGCACCTACGTCCGCGACGCCAAGGCCATGGCCTCCACGCCGGCGGACGTCAAGGAGTATCCCAACTCCTACGTCTTCGTCGTGGACATGCCAGGCCTCAAGTCCGGAGACATCAAGGTCCAGGTGGAGGACGACAATGTGCTTCTGGTCTCCGGCGAGAGGAAGAGGGCGGAGGAGAAGGAGGGGGCTAAGTATGTCAGGATGGAGAGGAGAGTCGGCAAGTTTATGAGGAAGTTTGTACTGCCTGAGAATGCTAATGTGGAAGCCATTTCTGCTGTTTGCCAAGATGGGGTCCTGACTGTGACTGTGGAGAAGCTGCCTCCGCCTGAGCCAAAGAAGCCCAAGACCATTGAGGTCAAGATTGCTTGAGGAGTTTTCTCTGAGATCTGGGTTTATGAGCTTCATTATGCTTATAGCTTATGATAAGGGCATGGGTAGGTTTTAAGGCCTTTTGGTCATAGTCCGATGTGTTTCATTTTCTTGTTTGTTTGTGTTATGGTGTGCTAAGCTTTTGCATTTTCTGATCAGTTGTGATGTGCGGTTTTTATCAATGAAGCATATGTTTGTAATATTTCTTCTTCAATCTCTGTTTTTTCTTTTTACTTTTTTTAAATTTTGTGTGACATTTCAGTCACAAAATCTGAAAACAAGCCACTAAGGACCTAAAATGGTGCTTAATTAACAAAATAAAGCTTTTAAAATTGAGGGCAGACCGTTTAACAACAATCGCAATGACTACAATTACGCCGACTCAAATGCGCATGTGCAAACATTTTAAACAGATTGAGATGAGCTCCCACATAACTTCTCTTTGCCGTTGAAGCTCTGTGAGTGTGTCCGTCGGTGACGTTAGGTTTCTCTGATTGATTCCCATAGCTCCTCCTGACAAACAGAGCAATGAAGAAGCCTTCTTTGTCTTCCTTGGGATCAGTCCGAAGCAAGCATTCAGCTGCGAGCCAAGAAAAAAGTGAAAAGTGAAAATCTGATCATTTTTATCAACATATTTATTTGTGTAGGTTTAAAAATTTACTAACCGCCCTCGACAACCGGGAGACCACGGCGCTGCCATTCTGGGAAGGGAGTTTCTAGTTGAAAACCATTGGATGCAGCAAGTGGCAGAACAGATTTAACAACATCTTCATTTTCAACTTGGTTGACAGAGCATGTACTGTAAACAACTCTCTCCACATCCCGAACTGGCAAAAGTGGTATACACATCCATTCATATCATTGAATACTCAGAGACTATCAACCACTGGATTGTTGACTCTTCGGAATTAATGGAAAATAAAAACCATGAGGCAACATCTGATAGAGAAACAAACTTACAAGATAAAGCGTGAGCTAGAGCTTTTCTCTGAAAGGCCGCAAGCTTGTTCAGTCTTTCTGTGCTGGTAAAATCAGCAGCTTGACCTATGTATTTTAGAAAACAAAGAATTAAACTAATTTGCAAAAACAAAAGGAACTTAGACTTTTACAGTGAATAAACTTCCTTTCTCGTTATTGGATGAGACTTCTGTCCTAAACTCCTGCCAGAGGCGTATAAACACTCTCAGATGGTGCAGACTGTCATTATATTTCAGCACGGTGAATTTCAAGCAATTACAGACTTAAGGAGCTATCTAACCGTAGAAGTTACCTGGAGCAGAAGATGGGAGCAAATGATCTAATCTTACAGAAGCAGTCCCAGATCCAGAGCAGGAAGGATCTAAGAGAATGGCGCGCACCTGTAATATTGAATTTGGTTGTAAGCATGCATGGGCGATGTTTGGAAACATGTAATTGCAACTAAGAGGAGAAATGTGACAGAGGATTGGAAGTTAATTTATATCTTACCTTGGAATATGGAGGATCTTCTGGGTTTAAGTCTAAGAAATCTCCATGCACAACCTTAATATCTACCGTCCAGGTTAAGTCAAATGTCATATTATATTAAGTAGATAATGCAACAGCAAACATGAGGAAGTATCATATTTCATATTACTCAAGTCATAGAAATGGGAAATCTCATGCAACAGTAAGATTTCTGCAATTCCACTACTTCCAACAAGAAATATGAGAGTAAAATGAAAATAAACAAATAATATAGGCAGAAGGATACTAGAAGCACCAGAGAGTCTGATAGTCTCTTTTAAACGTTTAACCCTTTCTTCATTCAGCTCACATGCTATGACCTTTCCCTTTCCTCTCATAAGAGCTGCAATGTGTACAGTTTTGTTTCCAGGAGCTGAGCATGCATCGAGAACCTTCAAGGAAAATCAGCTTTAGTAGGAATAAAACTGTTGTATCAATCTCTAATTCTCAACCCCAATCCTAGCTAGAAACATAACAAAAAATTGCTGATAGCGACCTAAGTGCACAGTAATTACTGATGTACAAACTTTACCGACCTCCCATTCTGGTTTTGGAGCAAGGGCTGCTGCCACCATAGAGCTTGCCTTTCCCTATGTAATAAAATGATCAACAGATGAGTGATAAATTTCTATCACAGCTAAGACACAAATTTTTCAATGGCACAGAACCATCAGTGTTGTGCCTCAACAAATAAGAACCAGATGACATCAAGGTTGGTTGAAAATTTTATAAGAAAACTACTCTTGCAAAAGATTATCGAAATTCTTACTTGCATAAAGACATTTCCATTCTTTATTAGATGATGATCATGAAGATCACTACCCGGTGGAAGAACCAACAAGTCAGGAACCAGGTCATCCTTTTGAACCTATATGTAAGAAAACCATAAGAGAAAAAGTGTCTCAGTAACACAATGATTAAATTACAGAAGGCTAGCACATGAAAAACTCAATCATAAGATTACTTCTAATGTGTAACAAACAACATCCTTTAGAACATAATCACATTCTAACAAAAAACTCAACCATAAAAGTTCCTGAAATACCTTGAATTGCTTCTGTAATTCAAGTACGGCAGTCTCAACATCCATTTTCAGAGTATTCACACGAACATAACGAGGATTTGAAATATCTGCAACAGAAATTAGGGTTAGAACAAAAACTAATTTCCTAATTTTTGGTCCACATACTAACAGTTTAAACTCTTAGGTACATGGCAAACCAACAAATCAGTATTCCATTACCCAATACCATAATCCCCATTGGTATTTCACAAAATACAAAATTGCAAATCAACATAATTTATTTCCATCAGTTTCACTCTAGTAGCCCTACAACTGAAGAGTAGGCTCAACAAGATGAATGTAAAAATAATAATGTGAAGCCAAACACACACATACACACCAGGTATATCATAAAGAGCTATCAACTCTTCCACACTCTTCACTTTTTTCTTCACTAAAAGCCGCGCTAGAGCTGCCTGCAGAGCCTCTTTGCGACGCATGAGAAACTTCTCCGCATCCCCGACCGCTGATGAACTCACCTATAGATTTCAAATTCACAGTTCATATAAAAAATTACAACCACGGCATGAAATTAGTAGCACAAAAGCTCATGCTGTATAAAAGAAAGCCTAAAAGACATTACCTGGCCAAAAAGAATATCATAGGTGACTATGTATACTAACTCGTCTTGCTTCTGCAATACCACAAGTAACCATTTCAGTGCTTAAAATGCTAGCCAAACTAATAAACAAATACATAAATAAACAATAAATGAATTTCTAATTTCCATGGATAACAGAGAACGTGTTCTTCTTATACCTTCCACTTGCTATTCAATACGTCGGCGGCCTTCAACACGTCTTGGATTATCAAAAGATCTGAAAGCAGATAAAAGCAGAAAATCAATTTTCTCTGCGGCCAAACAGAACCGAAGCTATGAAAATGTGTGCATTTCTGAACTTGGCGAGGGTCGTGAACTTACACTTTAGGGTTTGACAGATCAAAGCAAACGTGCCTTTCTTGTTCCTCACTGAGGGACCGTAAACGAGCGTCTTAATGGAGCCGACGGACTGGCGCTTGGCGTCTCCTTGGAGAACGAGCTTCAATACCTTCGCCGCCTCTCTCCTAGCGAAGTAAGCCGACCTCTCCATGCTTAAGTGACGCCGGTTATCAGATTTCTCGGCGGCTGCAGACGGCGGGGTCGCTCTGTGCTTTCGGCGCGCCATGGCCTCACGGTAAGAGCACAGTAAGTAAACACAGAAAGGGGCAGGTGACAAGAAAGCACTGACAATATATATTTTCCAGCGAACGACGTCGTTGGGTACCTATTCGTTTATTTTTTCGGTCGCAGGGTACCTACTCGTTTGTTGGGTTCTAACTGCCCTAGTGTAGCGGTTGATTTAAAAATAAAGAATAAAATGTAATACGGACTTATAAGAACATTTACCGTTACACTTGTTCTATAATGAATTCACCTATTTCAATATCGATTGTATCAGCGAAAGAAAAACTACTCTAACGCAACGTATTAGAAGGTGTCAAACTTCGTTTATTTTTTTCCTTCGTACAGCTCCCACTAAATTGTATGAAAATTTTGTGTTTCAACGGTATTGCGTAGCTGCCGAACCTGATCTTGACATGATGAGATTCCAAAGACTGAAATGAAACTGATGGGAAGGCAGAAAGGGTTGGTTTGCTCGACCTTTGAAAGGTGTGTTAATGAGTGGACCCTTTAACAACGGCACTGGAAGTTACTAACAAACTTCCTTTGGTTAATCGTTTCGTAAGGCCTGTCGGGCTGTCCTGATCCTAATTTGAAAGGACTATCAGCTTTCTGATAAATTCTTGTTGACGGGTTGATTGAAATTGAACAATGGGTCTCAATGACTTAGCTTGAGACGTTTGTAAGGGGAGAAATACTAAAATCAGACTGATAGGTAACATTGACTCAAAGAAAAAAGAAAAAAAGGAAAACCCATCTCATGGCTGATTTTTAATGAAATCCCATCCCATGTTAGAAAAATTCATTTTAATAAAAGCAAAAACACTTATGAGCAAAAAGTAAAGTGCTTTCTATAAAAACACTTCCTTTACGAGCCTAGCATGTGCTTGTAAGTTGTATTGAAGAGCAACCAACGTGTGGACAGGACACAAACAAACAGGTGTAACAAATATAACATGAAATGTCAAAATTTATGAGCTCAGCTGCTGCAGTAATGCATATATATAAGATTATGTGGTACACAGAACCAGCGTATCACGCCTCAACTCACCATCACAATTGACTTGAATTATGTACTCAAATGTGAAGGTGAATAGGCGTTGGTCTAAGCACGAGACCCTCAAGTTAAAAGTCACACAAATCACATTTAAGTCTTCCCTCAAGTCATCCTCTGCCATGCCCCACTACTGTACTATTACTCTCTCTCTCTCTCTCTCTCTCTCTCTGGACTTGGTTTTGGCCTAATTCATATATTCAGATGTCCACGTGGCACTTCTACTTAGCATCAGCATTGAAGCTTCCCATCATTGCTTAGGAAGGTCAGGATGAAGCCTCCTTCTGAGCCATGGAGACGATGATATATGTATGATATCAACATGCAGTTTGGTCACAAAGTTATGTGCTAAAAGGCATTCACCACATTTTTAGTAGCTAAATTGATGTCTAACGGCTTTAGAGCACAAGAGTCACCTGAGAATGACTTTTCCGACCAGTCCAATTTCGAGTTTTCCGAGTACTTGATGATTGGCCAGTGGCTAGATGAAGATCATCCGACTTCCATGGCTTCGGAGACCGTACAGAATTCCGGGTATCAAGCAAATGAAGTTGATGAGTCTCGTGGAAGTAGCAGCCAACTTGGAGGGTCTAATAGCAGTATGCATATAAAATAAAACTACTTGTTAATTCTTCTTTTTGTTCTATAATCTCTATCTCTCATCTCATGCTCGAGCCATTTGGTTGTGTTTGTGTTAGCAGGAGAGAATGAAAGCGGCAGCGTACGGGAGAGGCTGGAAGTTAGAGAAAGAGTTGCATTCAAAACAAAATCAGAGGTTGAAATATTGGATGATGGTTTCAAGTGGAGGAAGTACGGTAAAAAGATGGTGAAGAACAGCCCAAATCCAAGGTAAAAAATAAAGCAAGATTGATCGAATATAGATGTGATTTTAGACATGTTTGATCTGATCTGAGCATGTTATGTTTGGTTGCAGGAATTACTACAAGTGTTCAGTTGAAGGCTGCCCTGTGAAAAAGAGAGTAGAAAGAGATAGAGATGATCCAAGGTTTGTAATTACAACGTATGAGGGCGTTCATAACCATATGAGCCTCTAATTTTATGTCATGAAGCATTTTTGGCTTCCCTTGTAACATGATTTTCAATAATACTTGAGGCACCAAAAGTTATTCACAAACTGATGTGAACAAAGCGACTGCCCTAACCAACCAAACAAACAAAAAAAGATTTCTTAAAAAAAATTATCAGGAATTGAATTTATTCAATAAATAATAAACTTTCTTCTCAAGAAGAAAGCAGGATGGTTTACAAAAGAAAGCAAGAAGCTTCTGCTTTAAATCATCAATGCATATGAATCTGTTTTATTCGTCTGTAAGTGTAACAACAACAGATTCTATCATTCAAAGAAAACCTGTACGCAAAATTGGCCACTTGGTCTTGCCATATGTGTATTATAGCTTGGGTAACATGAAAAGAAAAGGCAATAATAAGCCTTCACCTCTCTATTCACTCTACAAACAAAAGAATATATGCTATGAAGGAAGAGCTAACTACTACATGTTTACGTGTGGTTTGATGGTTTCCTTTGGAAATATGACGTTGGGGTTTCGAATATGAGGAGCTATCGAATCCCTCCAGGTACCTCCTGTTCCTTGAGAATGAGAAGAAATGCTCCATAAAGCATCTCTACGCTGCTTTGCTGAAACTAGTGGGGATGATCTTACAATGGCAGTTGAGCTCGAAAGTGGAAAACTAATGGGCTTACCCATGCCACTGCCAAGCAACCATCGCAACCCGGACTGCAGCTGTGTTGTGGTACCCCAAAGCTGCCTGTTTCCAGGAGCAACATCCACTCCTGCAAGATGAACGTCAATGATTTTAAACTGAGGATTGCCTCCTTCAACTCCTTCATTTGTCTCCCTTTCTTTCTTGTCACCAATATCCTCAAACACTGGCTCATCGTGTTCATTCTCCTTGCTACTGTTTAACAGCGCACTAGACACTTTTGGCATTAAAGGGGCTAAAAATCTCTCCACTTGGATTAGAGCAAGCATTGGCACACCCACAGGTTCATAGTTTCGAAAGGGATCTCTAAGCTGCACCGTGAGAGCAATTGTAAGGTTGTTCCCCAAAAGCCCACACTTGCTACCAGATAAATCATTGCAATGTATGTCTCGTGTCAACCTTCCACCGACCAAATCTGAGCACTTGGCATGATGGGCAGCAAGGATTTTCAATATTTGTTCTCTGCTGTAATCTTCATCACCAATGATTTTAGCATCTAGCCTCAACCACTCTTCCAGTGATAGAGATAGAGCCATTAATTCGTCAACATCATCATCAAAGTCTCCAAAATCACCTAGTTGCAACCCTCCAACTCCTCCTGACCTGAGAACCTCGCCATGATTGGCACTCTTCCCTCCAAAGGCTGACATTTTCCCACCAGACTGAGGAAACACACTTGAAGGTGCCTCTCCATTTGACACGTGGGACTGTATTCTTAACCCTTCCAGCGAGAGGGTTTCAATTTTTGCCATAGCCAAAGGAGCAAGATATTCTAGAGATACAGAGTCTGATCCCATCTCACTACCTCCCAATTCTGATCTCAGGTTATTACAACTCCAACTAGATGGAAATCCTTCATCCTGCCTCCCACCATATAAAATCTGCTCAAACCTGAAACAAAAACGAGAAGTAAGCCAACAAGTAGAAAAATATTTGAAATCACTACTTCAAAAATCAATGTAATTATTGTGCTGACAAACCTCTCAGACACCACTGTGTTTGGTGCTGCCTCCCATGCAACTTGTTGTATTGTCTTCCCAGTAATATCTTCCAACGGCATTAATTGATTAACCCACTCACGCAGTTTATCAATTCCAACTAATGCCAGATGCTGCATTATCTCCATAACATCATAACCCAATTTTGGTGGTATGACAACTGGATTAGAAATTTGAATGACCAAGTTCGCACCATTTTTAGCATTTTTGAAAAGTGAAGGACTCATAGACTGCAAAAAGCCTCCACCCTTCATCCGAACATAAGGACCAAAGCCTTCTTCAAGTGGAGGTAGGAGTGGCTCTTCAAGGGGGAGCTCAATTGGACTACCAAATCCACCAGAGCAGATACGGGGAGAATTCTGAAAGTCTTTTTCGTTTAATCCCCATTCTCGCATCAAAGCTTCAGTCTCCAAGCCTTCAAGAATTTTTGCCTTCCTTCTCTTTAATAGCTCACTTCCTCTCTTGTGCTCCTCTTCAGCAGCTTGGATAATCAAAGACAAATCAGAATTCTCAAACCAATCTCCAAAATCAGAACCTGGTGAAACAGAGGATCCAATTTCAGGCTGTTCTTCGTCCCAATCAGAATTGAAAAATAAGTTTCCTGAAGCCAGAGTATCTTTCTCAAACTCTCTTAAAAGACGTTCTCTAGGAGACTCGGCATCACTATCAGAACTCATGCAACAGTCCATCCCCAGGATGCTTAAGAAATCATTTGAGACAGATTCAGTAACATCATCCAAGCTAAGTGACTTTTTACCTGTTTTACTTGCTTTGTAAGTCGACTTAAGCTCCATGTGTTTTTTTTCCTCAAAAAACTCTCCTGAAACAAATGGAAGATCCAAATCTGCTGATTCTGAAATGAACTGAAAATGAGAAGCAGAATCCACTTTTTCCATGGTTGATCCTTCGGTGCATATGCTATCCTTTTCATGTTTGCTGTCATCCATCGCAACCTCGTCCACATAACTATCACAGGCATCCTTTGCAATAACCATAGTCTTCTCATCGAGGTCTACGTTATAATCCTTAATAATCTCATCCACATAGATCATTTCAACAGCAGACTCATCATTAGCATGACCAGGAACTTGATCAGATTTCAACTGTTCAGACATTTCTGTCCCCACTTCTACAATGTTAAATTCAGTGTCATCATCCTCATATTCTTCATTTTTTTCAGCAGCCAAAAGGTCCAGATCAGGCTTAGGTTTGAGTGGCGACACATGTTCAGCATCTGACTCCGCCGCACTACTCAAGTTCGCCTCATCAAGTGCCTGACATAAAAAATTAATTGACTTCGAGAGCTCCAACCCTCCCGTCAGTAATACTTCTCGACAGACCTTCAAATCAAGAGACTGAGATGAGAAGGCAGGCCTGGGGTTTACACTACTTGGCACACTCCCAACTCGCCGAAGCATCGTAGCCCCACTATCCAAAGAACTTGACCTTCTCTGCTCCGTGTTTATAAGCTCGGGAACATTAGGATTAACGCTCACATCAACTGACTTATCCCGCGTCACCAAAAACCCCAAACTAACATTTAAACTAGCACCTTTAGCTTTGCCTGAAAGGTTAAAGCTTGTTGTCCATTTACCATAACTCTTTTCCCCTTCTAACTCCTCAAAAGTAAGTGGTAACAGTCTCGTAAGATCCACCCAATGCTTCCCAATATCAAGCCCTGGTGCCCCACTCACAGAAACGCAGATCAAGAAAAGCTTCTCCTCATACTTAACCGAATGGTTAGGGCCATTTTTACTTCCATACACAGAACACTTGTGCATCAAAGTTTCATCAAATTCAGCTATGCCCTCTACAACCCTCGAAGATCGAGTCTCTACCACCTCATCCTTTCTCTTCCAATGCACACATACACTAAGATTGTTGAAATTTTCTGGCAACCCTTCAACTGAATGGACATGAAGGTAAAAACAACAACTGAATTTCCGATTCCCAATATGAGTGAGAGCCTTTAAGGGCTTCTTCCAGTTCCATACTGAAGATGATTTCTTGTCCTTATGCAACAAATCCTCCCTAAGAAATCTTGGGTTTGAATTCAAATTTGATTTCGATTCCGGAAAACGGGTTTTTCCAGCAGATTTGGATCGTGCATTAGAAGGGGAAAGCAAAACCTTTGGAGGGGGTTTATGCAAGTAAAGGGCTTTGCTTATTTCCTCAATATCGCGCAGCAATTGACCATGGTTGGAATTCCCAGCACTGCTGTTGCTCGCAGACTCAGTTTTGCGCAACATCATCTTTATCTTTGCATAAAAAACAATCTGATAACATAATCACCAACCAAAGCGACCATGGGAACTTGTAAGCAATCCAGCTTTTCTCTGATATCTTAGAGATTCTTTTGGATCAAACAACAAAAACAAAACGAAAATAGCTACTTAGCACACATTCATAATCAAAATTAAACTGATACACCAAATCAGAAATGCTCAAAAAGAAAACCAATGAAATATCACCAAATTTACAATACTAACATTAACCAACCTCGCTTTAGTCTCAGCCTCTGAATTCCATAAAGATGCCTTGCTGAAGAGAAGCGTCTGGTTGGTTTAGGTATTTCCTCGGAAATCGCGTTAAAATTTTCCGGGAAAACTTTAACGTGACAAATGTTAAAGGCCAAAGGAAGATGAATGTTTTGTCTCTAGTGTATTCGAAAGTGGAGTAGGTTTGAATCGTCGCTGTGTCAACTCATACCAGCTTCACAGGGTCATAATCGTCATTGCACATTTCTTCTTCTTCTTTCTTTTATTTTTTATTTTAATTTGTTTACCTGTTTTTGCGTGTGCCTCTGCTGAGGTCCACGTCGAAGGTTGGTATGGGGTACGACATGGACAGCTAATTTAATCCATTCCAGTAGTCAGAGAGAAAGCAAAGGCAGAGTGGGCGGAGCTAAAAGAAACGAAGTGAGAATGAACCGGATAATGCAAGCACCGTACGATGCTACGGTCCGGTTCGCGCTATCTTCGCTGGAGCGAAATTTGCTACCGGATGCGGTTGTACGGAAGCTGACCCGCCTGCTCTTAGCAAGTCGTCTTCGGTCCGGTTACAAGCCTACCTCTGAGCTCCAACTCTCTGACCTCCTCCAGTTCGTACATTGTAAACTAACCCCTCCTCTCCTCTGTACTCTCAAATTATAGTTTATATATTCTAATTAGTAGTTAATTGGAGTTTAAAGTATTATTACTGTTAATACAGCTCTGAAGGAGATGCCCATAGCCATAAAGACTGATGACCCGAAAGCTCAACATTATGAAGTGCCCACATATTTTTTCAAAATAGTGCTTGGAAAAAATCTCAAATACAGGTACTTTTAGGATGTTTTTCTTTCTTTTTTTTGCTTTTTTGTTCCATTATTTTTGGGAGTTGGTCTAATTTTGGTAAATATGGGCTAATATTGCAGTTGTTGTTACTTCACTGATGGGTCAAGCACCCTGGAGGAAGCTGAGAAGGCAATGCTGGAGCTTTACTGTGAAAGGTCACAGATAAAAGATGGTCACACTGTTCTTGATGTTGGGTGTGGCTGGGGATCTTTGTCTTTGTACATTGCACAGAAATATAGCAACTGTAAGGTTACAGGGATTTGCAATTCAACAACACAAAAGGCTTTCATAGAAGAGCAATGCCGGTGCGTAACGATTATATGTTAATGTTAACCAGATTATGAGTTGATAGACTATGTGCTTTGATTCAAGTGAATTTTGTTGCCAATTTGTAGGAATCTTCAGCTGCAGAATGTAGAGATCATAGTCGCAGATATCAGCACATTTGAGATGGAAGCATCCTATGACCGAATATTTTCGATCGAAATGTTCGAGGTAAAGCCCTTTTCATGCTATGTGATGTGGTAGGCATGATGTTACATTGTTGATTTTGTTGAAGAATTGGTTTTTGCATTTGACAGCATGTGAAGAACTACAAGGATCTTCTGAAGAAGATTTCCAGGTGGATGAAACAGGATGGCCTTCTGTTTGTTCATCATTTCTGCCACAAAGCATTTGCTTACCATTTTGAGGTGAAACCGGAGGAAGATTTCATTTTACTTAGTGGCACATCATCCACGTTAAGTGCATAACTTTTTTTCCTGCCTTTTTTCTGATGCAGGACAAAAGTGAAGATGACTGGATTACTAGGTATTTCTTCAGTGGGGGCACAATGCCTTCAGCAAATCTACTACTTTATTTTCAGGTGATCCCCTCACATTACTTTCCCACTGTCAAACTTCGAATTCGATCATTTGCTTGCTAACAGTCTTACTACTTGAGGCTTGATAATCTTGTAGCATTATTAAGTAAGGAGGAGATTCAGAGTTCATCCAAATCACTTGTTAATGGCTTCTTGGTGATGATTTTTTTTGCAGGATGATGTTTCCATTGTCAATCATTGGCTTGTTAATGGGAAACACTATGCACAGACAAGGTAAACCTCAACTCTTTACTTTGGGATGCCTCAAATACTAAGAGAAAACTGAAAACCCTTTTGTTTTGCAGTGAAGAGTGGCTTAAGAGAATGGACCAGAATGTGGCTTCCATAAAACCAATTATGGAGTCAACTTATGGAAAGGATTCGGCTGTGAAGTGGACCGTATATTGGAGAACATTCTTCATTTCCGTTGCAGAACTCTTTGGGTATAACAATGGAGAAGAGTGGATGGTTGCTCATTTCCTATTCAAGAAGAAATGAAGTAATGAAAGCCTGTTTCGCTACGAGGCAACGCGGATGGAAATCAAATGTATTTTTGTTGTTCAAATAATGTTCCTTCTTGAGATTGTAAAAGCAGCAATGTGAATGGAAATGAATTGTATCTTTGTTGTTCAATAATGTTCCTCTTGAGATTGTAAAAGCAGGAACCCGCAAAAGTACAATCTAGACGTGTCAAACAATTTGCTCTTGAACACAGCAAGTTCTAACATAGACGAAAGCAAAAACATTCTATATTTTCTGTTTCCAAAAACTACTGAGAAGAACCAGTCGGAGCGCCATCGGTTTTGGTCGTTCTGGAGGAAGCAACTTCAATGGTGGAGCTCACAGGCCCTTCAGCCTCCAAGAAGCGACTCAACTGTTTATCTTTCAAATGTTGCTGCCCAGAACAAGAACAAAAAAAAAAAACCCAACAAACGAATTGAGCAAGTATTGATGATTTCAATGAAGACTCGGGAGATGGTTTTTATCGAAAACTTACAGAGAGGCAAGCTTTGTATTTCTGCCATTCTGAATCGCATTCTTCTTTGTCCCATTGACCCTTTACAAACTTCTCTGAATACCACCTGCACATAATATCAAAACCCTTTACAGAAAAACCAAAAATGGATTGAGGGTATTGAGAAATAGATTAGGGTTGAAGATGGGTTTAAGGGGAATAAGGGAGAAGATTTGTCTGCAAAGAACATAGACCAGCTACACATAAAGAAAATGAGAGATGACCTGCTGAAACAATTGTGGTAAGCAGCTCTGAGATTAGCACAGGGTGATGTTGAAGAAGAAGAGGGGCTTCTCTTGTTCTGTGAATCTGTGAGGATCCCCATCCCGTCACAGGTGGCAGGTCCGCTTTCAAGCTCAGATGAAAACGTTATGGGCCGGTATATATATTCTTGGCTAGATTGGGCTGTTTCAAAAGCACTGAGAAAGTGATAACTGGGGCTCATATTCTCGGGCCTTTTGAGAATTTTGATCAGACAACTGAACTGGCTCCATTTTTATTATTAATTTTCTATTTATTAAGGTTTTTTTTTTATTTAAAACATTTGATATCAGGGAAGGGGGAATTGTAGGACCTTGTGTGCATGGGTAAATATTTTTAACTATTTGAGCTACAAGCCAGCTCCTGGCTTGTTAACTTATTTAGGCCCCGTTTGCTTAATGGGAAAGTCCAAACATGAGAAATGGTTGTTTGACATATGGGAAAATATAGGGAAAATGAAGCCCTCCTCATGTGAAAGTTTGGGAAAAATAACCAACATTAAATGCACATTTTTCATGACTATTTTGTCCTTATTAATAATTTAGAATTACAATATAACACTAAATGCATTTTTTTTTTAAGAGGAATACTAGCAACCTTATCTCAAAGCTTCTCTTTTGGACATTCTCCATTCTCCTCATGACAAGTGTCACTTTCCTTACACTTAAAATAATATCATTAATGCATCACACTAGTTAGTTTTTGTTTTCCAAGTTTACCCTTATTAAATGAATTAGCTTTTATATTTCCTTCAATTTATCCAAATTTTGTTAAAACTTTCTTAGCACATTGTTAAAAATTAAATTTTAAAAAAAAAACATCAGAAAAAACGTCATTTTATTTATTTATTTTAATAAAAAGTTTGTGTCAAGACATTGTTATCATGAAAGTGATATCATCATTATTTTGTGTTTGGAAAAAATAAAATTAAAAACTTCAGTTTTTATTTTCTTATTTAATTTTTTAACAAGGTAGTAAGAAAGTTGTAAAAAAAAACTAACTTGTTGTTAAAAAGAGTTAATACATTCAATAAGGGTAAACTTGGAAAACAAAAACTAGTTTGTGTGATCCTGTTTGGGCCTAAAATTGGCGCATCCAGGCCGAAAAGGAAGGCCCACGACCCTGGGCCGTCGTTTTAAAGTCAGCCCATTAAGCGATGCAAGGCCAATGTCACGTGGCCCAAAGAACGTTAAAAAAAGCTGGGCCGCAAAAGGACCAAAACAGTTCGGAGCCAAAAAGAGATGGGCTGGACAGTCGGATTAAAGGGACCGTGCCCATGAAGGGAATAAAACAGAGCGCTTCTGAAGCATTTCTGCGGCCGGAGGATTGTTTATCTAAAGATATTCTGATATTTTTGATAAACACTATTTTAAGAGTTAAGAGACTCTATTTCTTAGAAGGGAAGAGAAGCGGGAAAAGGGAGTTGTTCAAAACTGAGAACTCATCATCCCAAAACTGGAGACTCTTACAAAAACTGGGAACTCACGAAAGATGGGAGACAAGCATGGCGACCCATCAAAACACAGGGAATATTCACGTCGGTGGAGTGCCTGGTCGCAGAACAAAGATAGAATTCCTTTGTTTTTTTTTTTTTAAAGATCTCCTGAGTATTTCTTGCCACCCATTATTAAAAGATAGAAAAGCCCCACAGGAAAACATCTCCTATAAATACCAGAGAGGGGCGAACAGACAAGGACATCCAACCAACCCAACCAAAAACTCAGTCAAAAGACAAAAACTCAAAATGATCACTTGATCACAAACAGATTTCCAGAGACAGACTCAAAAGTTGAAGCATTCCAATCTCAAAAGCTTCCCAGGAGCTCGGAGAATCATCTTGTTCACGGGCAGCAACAACGAGACTTCTCTCGTTACAAACTTGGTTTAGCAAAAACCAAAGACAAGCAGAGTTTGAGTTTTCCCAAATACGAAAACCTCAACAAATTTATGAAAAGCTCTGGCTCGAAGCAGCACATGTGTCCCAGGAGAGATTCTAGCTCAAGTCCAGCCACTTCTGCCCCATTCAGACTGGATAAATCTCAGCTTCTGCCCATCCAAAAGCCTCCCAGGGCTTGAAATAGATTAAAGCTCTGCCAAACTCAAGCTTTGGTATCGAATTTGCAGCCAAAACTTTTCAGTAAAAGCTGTTTAAAGTCCAGGTCCAAGCAGGCACATCCGGTCCAACAGGCACATCCAGGTCCGCGTAGGCACATCCAGTCCAGCCGAGAACGAGACAACTGCCCAGGGCAGAAATGGAAGCCCAGCCCTCCTCTTCGTCTTTATATAGTCAGTTTTCCCTTTTGAGTCTTGTAAAAAGGAGTTCTGCCTGTAAAAAAGAGTTCTGCCTGAAACAAGTGATTTCTGCCTTAATAAGGGAATTCTGCTGAAACCAATCCGTTATGTCGTCATCCATTCTGACCAGAACTACCGATTTTTTTTATACTGAGATAAATTATGAAGTCCTTACCAGTCTAAGGCATAGAAAAGAACTTACTTGGGAGATATTCCTCACCCAAATTCACAATCGTTTGTTCAAAGTCAATAGCTTGGGGCGCAAGTTATTATCTTTCAAGTCTGTTAGAATTGAAAAATTGCTAACGGTGGCACGCTCGACACACAAAGAAAGTTAGTTCACTGACCAAACGATGGTTTTTGGATTAATGGGGAACTTTACCCTTCCATCTCAGGAAACAAATCAAAACGGGTGAACATTTTGGCACACCCGGTGGGACTTCTCAGTATATATATACTCTCCGTACTTTGAAAGTACATGTACATTGGAAGTTCTAGCCAGAATCTACGTCGCACGATGGAGCGAGACCAAGCAGCCTTCCAAGAAGGACCAGAATCAGAGGAGAGCGATGCGAGACAGTCAGCCCATGGCAGTCCAGGAAGCGCGTTCCAGAACTGGTTCCAGGAGGCTAAATCAAATACACGAAGCTGTGTTCCGACAGGAAGCTACGACACAGAGGAGTCAGGAGTCTTTAAATACTATAACAGCCATGATGCAATGGCAAGTTAACAGGCAGTTAAGGGAAAGACCGAGAGGCCGCCATGTCCAGAATTCCAAATCCTGATGTTGTGATTCAGCAACTGGACCTTCCCTTCGGTGCTCCACCAGGGCTAGCGTGGCCACATCAAGAGAATCCTCTTATTGCGCAGATAGCTGGAATACCAGGACCCGATGAAATCCAGGCTGGGACAGAGGGAGGAGCTCTTCTCGTCCAAGAACACGAGGCTCCAGTCAGGTCAGAAGTCCCTGCACCAGTTCAGGCTCCGCAGAATCGGCCAGAACCGCCTGCTCCACCACCTGTGGCTCCGCGAGATCAACCACCGCCACTTCTGCCTGAGGCACCAGCTGTGCCACCCTATAGACCAAGGAGAATGGATCCCAATCCATTTCCTCCATTAGCAAGGGGCAGAAGAGGCAGATGAGGAATGAACCCTTTTGCTAATAATGACGAGAAACGGACCAGGGGCAAACTGGGAGGAACCATCCAGAGGTGGAAGAGGAGGAAGAACACAGGGAAGAAGTTCTGCCCAGGCCATACAGATGGGAGCACAGGTTTGATCACGATCACCCAGAGCGGGACGAATTCCACAT
Organism: Prunus fruticosa; assembly: GCA_018703695.1. Classification (NCBI taxonomy): domain Eukaryota; kingdom Viridiplantae; phylum Streptophyta; class Magnoliopsida; order Rosales; family Rosaceae; genus Prunus; species Prunus fruticosa. The sequence continues at coordinate 51,101,611 of CM031917.1, forward strand.
CCTGTCAATGCTTTAAACGACGTGGGGCATTACATAGGATGATCAGGGAAATGATGGAGCCAGAAGCCAGAAGAGGAGAAAGGCCAACCTATAGAAAGCCATACCCGGCTTATATAGATCAGATCCCTCTACCCCCAGGTTTCAAAGTACCAAACTTCACTTTATTCAATGGAGAAGACCCCCATGCTTCGTCGGTTGAGCACATAGGCAGATTTTCTGTCCAAGTGCATAGCTATAGAGAACAATCCCATGTTAAAGCTAAGGCTTTTTGGAAATTCTCTCTCTCGAAGGCTTTCACCTGGTATACCAGTTCTCCAGCCAATTCTGTTAGACCTGGGAGCAAATGGAAAACGTTTTCCATGATTATTATTTCAGGATCCAGCCAGAAGTCACCATCAGTGATCTTGAGCTCTCAAGCAAAGTGAAGATGAGCCCGCCCAGGATTTCGTAACAAGATTCAGGAAGCTCAAGATGAAATGCCGAATTCCTATGGAAGAGAGACATTTCATTCAGATGGCTCAAACCTCCCTTAAGATTTCTTTAAGGAAAAGATTCGATGGGATGCTGTTCGGAGACCTGGCAGAGCTGGAGACAAGGCATCTAAATATGAGGAACTGTTAAGAGAAGAACAGCAAAAGAGGAACTCTTCCAAAGGCACGTACTACAAGACCCCTTCTTCTTCAGTCCATTTGATTGAAGTAGAAACTGAAGAAGATACGGAAGACTGGAGGAAAGAGAGGTTGTAGTGGCAGAAATGGCAAAATTAAAACATCCCATCAGCTGCAAAACTCTCATAAAGCCACCGAATAACCAGAAGCCACCACCATTCACAGGAGGGTTCGTTCCAAACAAACCAACACAGAACAAGGTCTACTATTTCGATCTGACCAAAGTTGATGCTTTGTTTGACGAAAATGCTGGCGCAAAAGGCAATAGAGATGCCTCATAAGTTGCCCAAACCAGAAGAGCTCAAGGGTAGGCAATATTGCAGATGGCACAACTCCTGGAATCACTCCATCAACAGTTGTGTCGTTTTCAGAGACGTCATCCAGGAAGGAATAACTGGAGGGAGATTGAAGCTCAAGAAAACCTCCTTCAGTTACGACAAATCCTTTTCCCCAGCCTCAAGTTAACATGGTCAACTTAAATTGGCCAGAGCGGAAGGGAAAATGCCAGTTCCAGGCAGAAGCGAGAAAACAGCAAAGGAGGACTTCCGGAGGCCAAAGGCAACCATCTCGGCTGGGATAGTATTATGCAGTAAATGCAAGTGCGAATGTGAGTTGGAAGTAACTCTGGACAGGCAGAAGCAGCCCACACACAGCGTGTTTGACCGGATTGGAACGTCACACCAGCAAGACCTAGCTCCAACCCCTCCCAGAAACGGAATTCAGACAAATGGATTACCTTAGGCCGGTTCAGCACAGACAGAAGGATGCCAGAGCAGCCTAAGAAGGAGACACCAATCAGCATGCCGGAAACGACAAACCCTTGGCAACTATCATAGAAGGAAGATGGTATTGCGTTGGAAAAAGCGGTAGACCAACCTTGGAACTGAGCAGAACTCAGAAGAGAAGAATCCAGAAACAATATTCCACCTTCCTTAGAGACAGGAGAGCTGCAGGGTACTAGCAGAGTCGAATTCTGCCAGAGGAAAGGAAGAGCAAAAAACAGCTCCTCAGGCAGAACAAGCAGAACTTGAGCCACAAAAGCAGGAAAAGATAGAACCTCCAGGCGCGAGCCCTCCGTCCATTCAAACTCACCCTCAGTCGATCAACTTGAACTTCCACAAGCACAAGCTGGACCCGAATCTGTTCCAGAAAAGGACCAGCAGGAGTTGGGCTGAAGAGAAAGATGAGGAACAGTTGGATTATGAACCATTTACGGAGGATCAAACTGGTTTTCTTGAGGCAGGAGAGCAAGAGGACTGGACAGAAGAGATGGAGTATGATGAAGGATTAGATGAAGAAACCGAAGATTTTGGTGCAGAATTAGAGGACTTGTTACAAGGTGATCTAGGCATCAACATGGTGTTCATCTTATCAGAAAATTCAGGGCAGCGGAAGGACAAGGAAGTACCTTGGAGGGAGACGTGTTCTCACAAGAGAACTTTGAGTGCAGACTGGCGGAAGTAGAAAGAGTGCCAGGAACAGCAACTACTTCCTGCCAGAACAGTTGGAACTGCCATGAAATCATTTGCAGAACAGCTTTGTTTCTCCAAACTAACCAAGGAAATGGCTAATCACCTCAGACCACTATTCATCACTGCAAACTTTGGAGGAATTCCTATTTCCAAAGTAATGGTAGATGGAGGCGCAGCCATTAATATTATACCACACAGGCTGTTGAGTAAGATGGCCAGAACGGGAAGAAGGAAGGATTCCAACCCGTCTGACCGTCACCAACTTTGCGGGAGGCATCACTAAAACTCATGGAATTCCTGGACGTGGATGTCATTGTTGGAACCAAAAAGCTGAAGATTACATTCTTTGTGGTAGACACTACTTCCACTACCTACAATGCATTGCTCGGAAAAGACTGGATTCATCAAAGCCTCTGCATTCCCTCTACTCTACACCAGCAACTAGCCCTTTGGCATGAGGAAGGATACATGGAGATGGTAGAGGCCGATCCACGGCCATTTCTGCCTTCTGCCATGTGCTTTGAAGCAAGGTATTATCATGATGACCTTGGTCCTTTCACCTTCTTTGGAGTCGATCAGAACGGCCGCCCTCACGGTGTCACGGCCCAAAGGCTCATTAAAGACGGTCCTAACCAGTTCTCTAGAAGACTGGAATAGACCTTTTGTTCTCAACCTGCAGAACTCCAATGTTTAGTCCCAATCAACAGGGAAAGGATCGAGCTCAACAATCCGATCCATTACAAAAAGATTGTTGATGTACCTGGGAATAAAGGAAGCTTATTGCGCAGAATCCAGCCATTAACATGGCAGAATTCACGCATGAGAGCATTGAGGAACATGAATGAAGTTTACAGGAGGAAATATTGGATTTCGCACCAGCAGCACTAGATGACTCCTTGCCAGAAGTAGAGGATCCGTTTCATTAGCGCACTATTAGAAGAACCACTCAAGAGTGAAATCATCGCACTTTTGCATGATTTCAGGGATTGTTTTGCTTGGCATTATCATGAGATGCCCGGACTGGACAGAAAATTGGTTGAACACAAGCTGCCTATCAAAGAAGGCTACATTCCAGTGGGCAGGCCAGAAGAAGAATGTCCATGGAGACAGAACTAAAAGTCAAAGAAGAAATAGAGAGATTGCTCAAGGCAGGATTCATCAGGCCGGCCATTTACACAGGCTGGCTAGCTAATATTGTGCCAGTTTTGAAGAGAAAGGGCAGGGGGCAGTCAGGATATGTGTGGATTACAGAAATCTAAATGAAGCATCCCCCAAGGATGAATATCCTATGTCAATGGCAGATATGCTAGTAGATGGAGCTGCTCACCACCAGATGTTATCTTTCATGGATGGCAACGCAGGATATAACCAGATTTGGTGGTGGAGAAAAGGATATCCACAAGACAGCCTTCATGTGTCCAGGACATTTAGGTGCTTTTGAATACACTGTAATGCCTTTTGGCTTAAGAAACGCAGGAGCCACTTATCAAAGAGCAATGAACTCTGTTTTCCATGATATGATAGGACATTCTCTGGAAGTATATATAGATGATGTAGTGATCAAGTCTCCGGAGTTAGAGAATCATGTATCAAACCTAAAAAAAGCATTTCTAAGGATGAGGCAACACAAATTGAAAATGAACCCTAAGAAATGTGTTTTTGGAGTACAGGCAGGAAACTTTTTGGGATTTTTGGTACATCAAAGAGGCATAGAGGTTGACAAAAATAAAACCAAGTCCATCATAGAGGCTCAACCGCCTCGGAACAAGAAAGAACTGCAAAGTCTTCTTGGGAAAATTAATGTCCTAAGAAGATTCATATCCAATTATGCGGGAAAAATTCAGCCATTTTCTTCCTTGTTAAGGCTAAAGCAGGGAACATACTTTCAAGTGAGAAGAACAACACCAACGAGCTTTTGAAGAAATCAAACATTATCTCTCCAATCCTCCAGGTTCTGTCCCCACCAAAGAAGGGCAGACCACTTAAGCTCTATATATCCGCATCAGAAACCTCTATTGGAAGCCTGTTAGCCCAAGATAACAAGGAAGGAAAGGAACAAGCAGTCTCCTGTCTAGAGCAGAACTCTGACAGAAGTAGAAAGGAACTATTCTGCAATTGAAAGGCTTTGTCTGGCCTTATACTTCACTGCTGTAAAACTCAGACACTACATGTTGCCATTTACCATCTACATCATTGCCAGAACAGACTTGATCAAATACATGCTGACAAGGCCAATGTTAAGAGGCAGAATTGGAAAATTGACTCTCTGCGTTAACAGGAATTTGCTTTCAGGTACGTTCCTCAGAAAGCTGTCAAAGGGCAAGCTGTAGCAGATTTCCTCGCAGATCATCCAGGAGAAGAAATTGAGAATATGGACTCTTTGGATATAGCAAGCGCAGATCTCCTGACAAGGGCTCATGTTTGCCTTAACAATCCCATTTATTCAATTCATCTCACACCATGGAAGCTGTACTTTGATGGATCAAAGACTGACTTAACCTCCGAGCAGGAATTGTTCTAGAAGAACCTTTGGGAATCAGACATTGTTATTCTTTTCAGTTGGACTTTCAATGCACCAATAGCAGAGCTGAATATGAAGCTCTAATCATTGACCTTGAAATGTTGGTAGAACTTGGAGTCCAGTCTGTGGAAATTTTGGGAGACTCTATGCTGGTCTTGAAACAGGATTGCCTGGAGAATACAAATGTTTGAACCCTGATCTAGCTGTCTATTTAGTAGCAGCTAGGAATCCCGTTGACAGAATTCAGGGAAGCCACTTGGGAACACATCCCAAGAGAAGAACTTCGCAGCCAAATGAACTGGCTCAAATAGCTACAGGAATACAAATCCCCGAAGATTGTGTCCAAAGAATTATCAAAGTAGGGAAAAAGAGCCTGCCATCTGTTCTGGCTAGAGGAATGGAGATAGATGTCAATTCTGCCACAATCACTGAGGATGATTGGAGGACCCCTATTATAAACTACTTGCAGTATCCGAATTCTCCCCTCTGAGAAGAGAGTCAGAATCATGGCTTCAAACTACCTCATGTGGAATGAGGAGCAAGGATGAGGTATTGTTAAGATGCCTGGGAAAGAAGGAGTACACGAGGGTCATGGGAGAAACTCATGAAGGGATATGTGGAGCTCACCAAGGCGGAAGGAAAATGTGTTGGCTGATCAGAAGATATGGCTATTTCTGGCCGACTGTGATGAAAGACTGCATCGATTATTCCAAGGGATGTGAGGCTTGTCAAAGACATGGACCAATCCAGCAGGTTCCTTCGGTTCCTATGAATCCAGGAGTCAAGTCATGGCCATTCAGAGGATGGGCAATGGACCTCATTGGAAAGATATATCCAGCCGCGGCCGCAGCATTGTTTCATCATTGTGGCTATGGATTATTTTACCAAATGGGTGGAGGCCAAGCCTGTTAAATCTACCACATCTCAAGAAATCATCACTTTCATAGAAGAGCAGATCATAGAGAGATTTGGCATTCCGGAATCAATCACCACCGACAGAGAGGATCTTCTTTCATATCTAAAGATATGCTAGATATGGCAGAAACATTCAAATTTAAACTACTCCAGTCTACTCCTTACTATGCTCAAGCCAATGGACAGGGCAGAATCAAGCAACAAAATAATAATCAATATCATCAGGAAAATGCTTGAGAAAAATCCAAAGCAATGGCATGACAAGCTTTCAGAAACCTTATGGGCATACATAACTTCAAAAAGGGAGGCAACTGGTATGACTCCATATGCTTTGACTTATGGCCATGATGCAATTCTGCCTATGGAAATAGCAGTCCAATCCCTCAGGATTGCCCATCAACACGAATTGGTTGGAGAAGACTACAACCAGGCCATGTTATTAGAACTGGAAGGACTGGATGAAGCAGAATTGATACCCTCAACAAACTCTTAGCAGGAAAGCAGGCTGTGTCAAGAGCATACAACAAGAGAGTCAAAAGTAAGAGTTTTGAAGAAGGGGAAATAGTCTGGAGAGCAGTTCTCCCTAGGAACACATATAGCTGGTTATGGAAAGTAGTCACCAACTTGGGAAGGACCTTTCATAATTAGCCAAGTCCTGGGATTAGGGGCATACAGACTACAGGATCGGAATGGAGAAGTCCATGCTGCGCCAATTAATGGCAAATGGTTAAAGAAATTCTATCCAACCATGTGGGATTCACAGGCTGTAAGACGGATCCTGGGATAGAAAGGGAACAGTTTGAACTGTCGTTTGATTTTGTTTTCAGTTTTAATTTTTGTTTGCTAGTATAACTTTCCAAGTTTTTCAGTTCATCCAGAAAAAATCAGAATTCCACAAAAATAAATAAACTTTTATTAAAGTCACCTTAGTGACCATTTGGTTCATTACAAATCTCGAAAATCCTAAAAACCTAGTTTTTTGAGAGTCTCCTGGGCTGGTCTTTTTAATAGAAAGCTCCTTTTGAAGCAGCACCCCTTGATGGATCAAAGCTTCTACAATTTCCAAAGCCGGCCTGGAAGCTGAAACCATGCTTTGCACAAGGAAGGTAGCCTTGGTCTTAGAACTCAGTCCAGCACTCAGCTTGCGCTCCACCTCCCTTTGAGCTGCCAGTTGTTCCTGAAGCTCCTCGACCTGCTTCTCCAGCCTGTCTGCAGTAGCCTTGGCCCTTTTGTACCCCACAACCATCTGATCCAGTTCTGCCTTTTGTTTTGTATAATCAGCCAAGTTGGCATCATGAGTAGCCTTGCAGAGTTCAGAGGTCTTGAAGGAAGGTTTGAGATCCTCATAGCGACCATGAAGGTTGAGCACATCTCTGGCCAGATTCAGACTTATTTCAAGGATAGGCTTGGGAGCCATGTTCTGCCTGCAGGAGGTCCAGATCTTTCATCAATTGCTCAGCAGCCCTCGATTTTCATCCGGCTCCAGCTCGGAGACTGCCAAATCTTCACTCTCTCCATAGCCTCATCCACTGCCTTGAGTTTGGCCTTGCTGGGAGGAGAACTGAGCTTTTCCAACCTGTCCAGCCGGGCGTCCAAGTCCATAGCCTCAAATTCAGCCAATTCTGGGTCAACAAGGGAGGTTGTGATGGTTGAGACGGCACGGGACTGGATAGGCATCTGCAGGATCAAAATTGTAAATTAGCAAAGGGACAGAAATGAAAGAAGGGTTTATGACATTATAATACTTACAGCTGCGAGAACAGGCTTCAAGGGACTGACCACCACTGCCACGGCTCCTGCAGTTCCTGGGCACTTCCACCTGGAAGAAATAGGATTTAAAAGGGGAAACAAGGGCAGAATAGTAGTGCAAGAATGAATGAGTATAGAGGTGACAAGGATTTACCATGGTTTCAAAGAAGCGCAACAGTTAATTCTACTTTTGGCTCTGGGGTTGCAACCAAAAGCTCTCCTGTTCCAGGGTTCCGATGCCGCCAAAACCTCTCTCTGCTCCCGAACCCAAATGTTATTTGTTCTGCTTGAACTGCAACAGGGGTTTGGCGAACTGATTAAGACCGCGCAGGAGCTTCTGCCTGTTCCCTAATCCTAAAACAAAACGCTCTGGCTGCTCATCAGAGGCTGGAACTGGAGTGGAATGTTCAGCCTCTGAATCTTCAAAAGCGGCCAGTTCGGAGCTAGTCAGTTCTCCGGGCCATAGCACGTTGTTTTTGAGCCAAGGCGATGCTCTCTGCTATCACTTCAGCAGGAATTTCCTCCTAGCAAGAGCAAACATAAGTCAGGAATTGAAAAGTAAAAATAAAAAGAAACATGATCACACGATCAAAAGGAGGGCCTCACTTCTTCTTCAAAATCTTTTCCCTTTGAGCAGGTTTCTGTCACATCTCCTGCCTGGCTTTTCTCCTGCTCAACGCTTTGAAAGCCTCTTCCAGCTCATCATCATCATAGACTCAGCAGCTTCGGCTGGAATGGCGGCAGCCCCACCAGCTGCCGCTCCACTCCTCTTCCTAAGTCTTTTGAGCCTGATGAGAGCTGGAGGCAGGAGGACTTTCAGCTGCACAGAACGAACAAGTATTAGAAGAACAGGCAAGACAGAACAGGTTAGAGGAAATGAAATCTGAATCCAGGAACCATACCAGAAGTTTCAGGTTGGACAACGTTGCCCTGCGAGGAGTACTTCCCTTCTTTTCCGGCCAGGAGGGCCAGCCTCGGCGGCTGGTTGTTCTGTCAAATTCTCATCCTCGTCATCACCGGATGGGGGCTCCAGATCACCAGCGGCAATGACAGAACTAACTGCATAAGGGGAATTTGGAGTCAGAACTAAATCCAGCAACAAAAATGGAAGCAAAAGGGTAAATCAAGGCTTACCAAACATTGCTCCAGCCTGAACCGTTTGTTCACTGATGATGTTCTTCATTGAAGGATCTGATACAGGCAGAATTGATGTATCAGACAAACATAGACAACATAACAAGAAAATACAGACAGAATGAAGAAGTTACCTTCTATGATTTGATCATTGGTGTCTTGGATGGTCTTGACTGTGAATTTTCTGGCCTCTGCATCTCCAAACACATTTCCACAAGTCCAGCCATCAAAAAGCACTTTGACTGCAGCAACCGAAGCAGGCATCCCTCGGAATCTTGCCTTCCACCAAGCATCAAAGTCGGCAGAAGCTGGATGAGTTAAGCTCCCATGATGGATAAGGTTCATCCAGACTGTTATTTATTTTATTTCCTACAGCGAGCATCCTTGTGCACCTCCAGGACTATCTGAATCTCTCCAGGAAGAAGCCCGATTACAACTTCTGTAGTATTTGAATGAAATGACATGTGGACAGCCAAGTTGTCTTGCACAGAAGTTGGGATGGTAAATCTTCATAAGGCAGATCCCTCAGGAGAGATACGCTTAGAAAGATCTTCATGAATTCTGTTCTGGCGCAGCTTCATCTTCTGGCTCCCTTTCAAAAAGCCGATGCCCAGGCTGGAACCAAGGATAGGTTCTTCTGATCACCACCTGCCACTGAGCTGCGGAACGCTTAGAAGTGCCTGAACCACATCAGGTACTCCTCGATAGAGCGCTTGGGCACTTCTTCCGACATAAGAGGAAGAGCCAGGACCTGATTTTCAGGCAGAACAAGGTCAGGGAACCGGAATTCCGGAAAATACACCTGCTGACCAGACTTGAATCATCCAGAATGAACCAGGAGCGGGTGAATTCAGAGGACTCTCCATGGTGACAGTGTGTAGATTCTTGAATAGATGAGCCAGAACTGACGGTCCAAGCCCAACGTCTCTGTGATTGTGCAAGGCTTCCTCCAAGTGCCTGTACTCAAGCAGAATAGCAGAATAGCGGTTTGGGAAAACAAACCTATTCAGCCAGGTCCAGAAGGAACAACATGTGCTGCTGATCCTTATCCTCCTCCACACTGAATTTCTTCAAATAATTGGAAAAGGAACAGCTCTGGTTGATGGCAGGAGGAGAGATGGTAAAGGGCTTGGTCAGCTTCTCCTTATTCCTCTTTCGGTGATAATCACCAACAGCATCGACAGGGTCTTCCATGGGGTATGAACCCAAAAATCTGAGCCATGTCCAGGAGGGTTGGCGTCATTGGAACCACCCGGAAATCAAATGTATTACCTGGCAGAATTCCAGAAGCAAAGGGCAGGCAGCAAGCAGATTCTCATCCCGGTTAATGGACTTTTGGACAGCAGAATTGCATCATAAATTCCTGCCCTCTTCCAATGAGCTCCGAATTCTGGGAGAAGTTTGTCAATCCAGCCTGACCACTTCACAGGGACGGTTCCTCACCTCGCTGGACGGGAACGAACGGCTCGAATTCTTCCTGACCCAAGAATAGGAAGAGGGCAGAAGTCCCTTGATAACACAGAGGTGCTTCAGCATCCTTCCTGGATTAGCTCTGCTATTTCAGCCGAACGAGACCAAACCAACGAGGCCCCAGAATCAAAGTACTCTCAAATAAATGAAGGACGCTTTCATCCAATTTCTTCTGAACAAAGGGATGAAGCCTGCTTCGAACCTCCATGGCATGAGCATCGACTCCAGCCCCAGTAACATAATCAGGAGGAACTGAAGAGGAAGAGGAACCACGAGCACGAACTTTGGGAGAAGACATTTTTCTGGGAGGTTTAAAAATGAACTAAGAATTGATCAAAGAAAAGTTTTGGTGGGAAGGATTCTGAAAATTTGGGAAAGAAGCAAAGGTTGAGGAGGCAAGGGTTTCGAGATGAACAGGGAGCTAAGAGTTTCAAATTTCTTTTAAAGACTCGAAATCGTGGGAAGACAAGACGCCTGAAAGCTGGCAGTGACCAGCCCGTAACTAGCTAGTAACTGAACAGTTTCCCACGAAGCCTAGTTCGTGGTGGACAGACGTGGCGGGCAGGGGACGTTTTTTCGGCGCGCACAATTTAATGGCAAAATCATTAAGTCTAAAACCGTTCAAAAAACAATCCAGACTTAATGGGGGCATTGTTTGAGCCTAAAATTGGCGCACCCAGGCCGAAAAGGAAGGCCCACGATCCTGGGCCGTCGTTTTAAAGTCAGCCCATTAAGCGATGCAAGCAGGCCAATGTCACGTGGCCCAAAGAACGTTAAAAAAAAGCTGGGCCGCAAAAAGGACCAAAACGGTTCCGAGCCAAAAGAGATGGGCTGGACAGTCGATTAAAAAGGGACCGTGCCCATGAACAGGGAATAAAACAGAGCGCTTCTGAAGATATTCTGATATTTTTGATAAACACTATTTTAAGAGTTAAGCAGACTCTTTTTCTGAGAAGGGAAGAAGCGGGAAACGGGAGTTGTTCAAAACTGAGAACTCACCATCCCAAAACTCCAGACTCTTACAAAAACTGGAACTCGCGAAAGATGGGAGACAAGCATGGCGACCCATCAAAACACAGGGAATATTCACGTCAGTGGAGTGCCTGGTCGCGAGAACAAAGATAGAATTCCTTTGTTTTTTTTTTTTTTAAAGATCTGCTGAGTATTTCTTGCCACCCATTATTAAAAGATAGAAAAGCCCCACAGGAAAACATCTCCTATAAATACCAAAGAGGGCGAACAGACAAGGACATCCAACCAACCCAACCAAAAACTAGTTTGTGTGATACATTAATAACATTGTTTTAAGTGTAAGGAAAGTGACACTTGTCATGAGAATAAGGGAGAAGGTTCAAAAGAAAATGTTAGAGAGAAGGTTGCTAATATTCCATTTTTTAAAAAAATTAATTTAATATGGGTATAATTGAAAATTTAAAAAACCTTTGTTTTACATTCCAATGTAAACCAAACATGTGAAGAGATATAAAGTGATATTTTCTTGTTATTTTCCTAACATTGCCAAACATGGGAAAGAAATCTTCTATTTTCCATCAAATCTTTTCCGCGAACCAAATGATTCCTTAAGGAAACATGTTAGTGTTATATTTACAATGATGTGCTTGGTAAATGTTAAATTGTGTAAGTTCAAGTCTCGTTCTAACTTGTTAATAAGTTAATAAAATTACCAAAACAATATAAATAATCAATGATATTGCATGCCAATTTGATACAAATATTAATATATAATTACGTTACAAATTGGCATGAAGACTCTAGAGGCCTCTTGCATTTTTCCTATATGCTTCCCCTGTGTTTTGATCAGTGACATAAATTATTTTTAATTGGAGGGGAACAAGACTTTTTGTATATGTAATATGTTAAACTTACGGCTCACTTGGAATTGTTATATAATAATGAAAAATATGTTTGAAAATTGAAAGAGTGAGCATTTTAAGCCACGCATAAATTCCATGATTCTATGTCAATCAACCAAAAAAGATAAAAAATGATAAAATATAATCAACCCCATAAGCTAAGGAAGGAACCCCAATAACACCAAGGACGATAAGTTCGATTGGAAATTGCAAGAGAATCAAATGCGTCGAACGAACCTTAATTTTTTGGTATTTTCTAATTATTATTCCATCGTCTTTGCACCTAACTTTTGAACTGTGGATGTGAAAGCTTGTCAATCTTTTCCCCTGGTTCCTTGATTCATACCTCATCCGTGGAATATATCCTCCATTTCCCTTGTACTCCTTGTTGCTTGACGTGGAAGTCTTGGAGAAAGTTGTTTCTTTGTGAAAGGATAGAGAGGGTGTTGTAGGTGGCAAAATCATATTAACAATATATGATATTGAAATTTAAGAATGATTTGTCTACAACGAAATAAAATGTCTTAACAATTCGAATCATTTGGGAGTTTAAATTAAGATATTTTAAAATTAACCGATGATTCGCATATAAATAACTTAACACTCATGTTTATATCAAATACAATCTCTTTTTGATAATCAATTATCGACTTGCACCCAACAACATGCTCAGAATAAACATCTAGCATATTTAATATTTCATGAAAAATCTATTTTAATGAAGTGTCACAACTTTGAATCACATTGCTAAGTGGACAAGTTTTCCTATATTATTTTACCCCCACAATAAAATACCAGAACAATGTGTACAAATCCTCTTGATTTTTATGTTTTAAATCAACCGTGTAAAGAATTTATAAAACTATTTATATCATATTATTTCCTTATCAGGAAGAAACAAGGAAATACCAAAAAAGAAAAAAAGAAAAAAAGAAAAAAAAGAAGACAAAAAGGTACCAACGTTGGACGTTAAATAGTCGTGATAACCCCAGACTCTCAGTCAGTTTCGTACTCTTCGAATCTCAATTCTAAACTCTGAAATCTCTCTGCTCGCAAGTATCAAAATATGGAGCAGTTCAAAGGTCAACCTCGCCTTCCGAAATTTGCCGTCCCGAAACGATACGAATTACGGCTCAAACCGGACCTCATAACTTGCAAATTCGGCGGCTCCGTCTCCGTCGACCTCGATATCGTTGCCGATACCCAATTTATCGTCCTCAACGCCGCCGAGCTCTCCGTCGATGCCGGTTCCGTGTCCTTCACTCACCGAGACTCTTCCAAGGTACAACTGATCGATGCATTTGCTTTACACAATTGTACAAAAATGCGTTTTTCAATTAGTAAATATCAAGTGAATTAATCAATCTCTGATTGCTTTTGTTGATTTTGAAATGTTCTGTTCATGATCTATGAGTAAGTGAATGGACTTCAGTTGATATGAAGCTTGTAACATTGTCAACTTTAGCATGTCTTGTTTGGCTGCTCAGATATTGCAGGACAAGGAAAGAACATTTGGAAAATCACTATCATCTTCTTTGTTTATTTGATTTTGCTGTTATTTTAATTTCGAAAGATAGTTTGATCTTAACTGAATGAGTGAATGAATGTCTGAGCAGGTTTTCAAGCCTTCGAAAGTTGAGGCATTCCAAGAAGATGGGATTTTGGTTTTGGAGTTTGGGGAGACTCTTCCGATTGGGCCAGGAGTTTTGGCTATTGGGTTTGAAGGAATTTTGAATGACAATATGAAAGGCTTCTATAGGAGGTATTCTTTGGATGCTGGATTTGTTGTACAGTATATCTTCTTTTGTTCTTTCAATATTATCATATCTCAATGGTATAGAGATATTTAAAATTTGACTTATTCTGTGCAGTACATATGAGCATAATGGCGAGAAGAAAAATATGGCAGTTACACAGTTTGAACCAGTTGATGCCAGGCGGTGCTTTCCATGTTGGGATGAACCTGCTTGGAAGGTCTCTCTCTCTCTCTCTCTCAACAACCACACATACACACACACACAGAGTTGACTGAAGATCTTGATTTGTATTAGTATCAAGTGATTTTGTTTAAGTACAGATGAGACATCAATCTTGCAGTTCTGGTCAAATTGTTGAAATCTAGAGTTTATAACTTGACCCCATTTATTCTTACTGGCTGTTTGATTGACAGGCTACATTCAAGATTACATTGGATGGTGTTCCGTCTGAATTAGTAGCTCTTTCCAACATGCCGATTCTAGAAGAAAAAGTGGATGGACATCTGAAGACAGTTTCATATCTTGAATCGCCAATTATGTCTACATATTTGGTGGCCGTTGTTATTGGATTGTTTGATTATGTTGAAGATCATACATCTGATGGTAAAGTCCTCCACTACATCACTCGTTTCATGTGTATGTCACCACAATCCTTTTATTGATGGTGTAACATTTCATCTTGTCACAGGGGTCAAAGTGCGGGTATATTGTCAAGTTGGCAAGGCAAACCAAGGGAAGTTTGCTTTGTATGTTGCTGTCAAGACACTTGAGTTGTACAAAGAGTATGTTGTGGATCACAAAATCACAATACATTACTACTCATTCATATTCAAATTGGCAATTACACTTGGTGCATGCTGTGGACTATAAGTAGTAGTTCCTCTAGTTTTTTCCCCCTTTTGTGCTTATGCTGCATTATTTGGCTTTCAATATGAAATCAATGATGAAAAGTTCTACAGATACTTTGCTGTGCCATACTCTTTGCCCAAATTGGATATGGTTGCAATCCCTGATTTTTCTGCTGGTGCCATGGAGAATTATGGTTTAGTTACATACCGAGAAACAGCTTTGCTCTTTGATGAACAGCATTCTGCAGCTGCTAACAAGCAAAGGGTAAAATGCAAATCCTGAATGTCACTCTAGCTTTCATAATTATTTTGGTTCAATATCATATGTAGCTATTGTTTTTGCACCCAAAAATATGTTTAATCATTTCATTTGGTTACATAAAAGGTTGCAACTGTCGTGGCACATGAACTGGCACACCAGTGGTTTGGAAATCTCGTCACGATGGAATGGTGGACACATTTATGGCTCAACGAGGGATTTGCAACATGGGTATCATCTCATTTCATTTGTTTTACTTGTTATTTTACATGCTTTTGGACTTAAAGTAAGTATTTTGACATTATCAGGTGAGCTATTTAGCTACTGATAGCTTGTTTCCAGAGTGGAAAATATGGACTCAGTTTCTTGATGAACTCACTGATGGTCTTAAGTTGGATGGGCTTGAAGAATCTCACCCCATTGAGGTACTTGTGCATAGACAGAGTCTTTCATGGGTTTCGTTTTAATTCTTTTATCCAAAATTTTGCTACTTCCCTGCATTGAACCTTGATCACCTGCATGACAGGCTTTAAATAGTAACATTCAGCACTAATTTTTCAGGGCATTATTTTTTTCAAAAGGTATTAGTTTATGTGTTCGTGGTATATTATGCTTTAATATTTATCTTTTTGTCCAGGTGGAGATTAATCATGCTGCCGAGGTTGATGAAATATTTGATGCCATAAGTTACAGAAAAGGTGCTTCTGTTATTCGGATGCTACAAAGCTATCTAGGCGCTGAAGTCTTCCAGGTTGGTCCTTTGGCTTGTTGGTGGTTATCCTTGAAGATGAAGCAGCTACCTTATTTTAAAGATTTTTACATTTATTACATTGAAGTTTCCAAACAATCAAGGCTTCTAGGCATGCAGGAATTTTGTGAGGACAGGGATCTTGAGAAAGTTAGCTAAATATATACTTTGTTGGCCCAATTGCTTGGTCATAGTCTTTTAGCCCGAATCTAATGTTGGGCTGATATCCAGCCTTCTATCTATCGTTAGTATGGTCCAGACTGAACATAATGGCTATGGTCTTATTTGTGTATGCCTTAAGTTATAAAATTAATGAATTAAGATAACTGTTTTTGTTCAAATGATGATTGTTTAAGAAATCAGGTGCTACTGTTCATATGATGAACATGTTTGCTTTATGTCTCATATTATTTTCTTGAATTTTGGTTCTTATTCTTTATTAAACCCATTTCTCATAAAAGTTACATAGTTAATTGCGTGTTATTTTTTCATGCATCCAGAGTTCACTTGCTTCATATATAAAAAAGCATGCTTCCTCAAATGCAAAGACAGAAGATTTATGGGCTGCTCTTGAGGAGGGATCTGGTGAACCTGTGAACAAGCTAATGAATTCATGGACCAATCAAAAGGGTTACCCGGTTATTTCTGTCAAAGTCAAAGATCAAAAATTGGAGTTTGATCAGGTTTCCTTTTGTCTGCTTCCTTCAAAATCTTGTTTGATTATCAAATGAAATTCTGAAAGAACATCTCGAGCTCTAATATATATATATATAAGCTGTTTCGTTAGTTTATGTTCATTCCATAGTACAAGGAAACAAACAAAGATCTAATAAGTAAATTAATAAATGGCAGACACAATTCTACTCGAGCGGTTCCCAAGGTGATGGGCAATGGATTGTGCCAATAACATTATGCTGTGACTCATATGATGTACGCAAGAGTTTCCTACTACAATCGAAGTCTGAAACTCTTGACATAAAGGAATTTCTGGGTTGCTCAGTAGCAACTGGATGTGGATGCGCAAGCAATAAAAACAATGCAGTATACAGTTGGATAAAAGTCAATGTGGATCAGACTGGTTTTTACCGGGTGAAATATGAGGAGGAACTTGCAGCTGCACTTAGAAATGCTATAGAAAAGAAACACTTGTCTTCAACTGACAGATTTGGTAATCATCTATTTCTACAGGCACTTGCTTTTGATAGTGAAAATTTTAGTATGTAGTTTTCATCAATCTTTTCCTTTCACAGGAATTTTGGATGATTCGTTTGCCCTCTCTATGGCTCGCCAGCAGTCCTTTGCTTCATTGCTTACCTTGTTGAGTGCTTACAGAGAGGAACTTGACTATACAGTGCTGTCAAATTTGATAACTGTAATGATCACCTCTGCATTGTGTTTGTGTTACTGTATTTATGGCCTTGGGCTGATTCTGGTGCTCACTTCTCACAGATAAGTTATAAGTTGGCAAGAATTGCAGCTGATGCTGTACCCGAGCTACTGGATCTCATTAATCAATTCTTTATTGGCCTTCTCCAGTATTCTGCAGAGTAAGCTCGAACTTTTTTAACTACTCAAGTACCTAGCTTTTCTGATGCCAAAGAAGTTAGGGCAGGAGCAAAATGCTTAACCAGTGCCAAACTTTGCTTTTTTCTTTTTCTTTATTTTTTGTTAAAAGGTTTATTGTTTATGTTTATATATATTTACAGGAAGCTCGGTTGGCAGCCTAAACCCGGTGAGAGCCATTTAGATGCAATGTTGAGAGGAGACATTTTGACTGCCCTTGCTGTGTTTGGACATGACCAGACGATAGATGAAGCAAGTAGGCGGTTTCATGCCTTTTTGGATGACAGAAATACACCCCTCCTTCCTCCTGACATAAGAAAGGTATGTAAATAATTAATTACACATTCGTGTTTAACGTTTTAAGTTTGCGGTTGATGCTCATTATGGAATATTGTTGCAGGCAGCATATGTGGCTGTAATGCGAAGAGCAAGCGCATCTAACCGATCAGGCTATGAATCTCTTCTTAGAGTTTACAGAGAGACTGATCTAAGCCAGGAGAAAACCCGCATTCTAGGTAAATATGATTAATTTGTAAAATAATGCTGAACATCTGAGTCTGTTAGATCCTAGCAGTAATATAAGTGTCTCTGCCTGTAGGTTCATTAGCAACTTGTCCTGATCCCAACATAACGCTGGAAGTTCTCAACTTTTTGTTGACTCCTGAGGTGTGTCAGATTTTATTTATCTCTTAATTGGAGGTTGAAAGTTTTATCTCAAAGCTTGATGATACTGATTTCAATACTCATCTATGTAGGTTCGCAGTCAGGATGCTGTCTTTGGACTTGCTGTTAGTAGTGAAGGGCGGGAAACGGCTTGGACGTGGCTGAAGGTAAGCACAAGTTTTTACTGCTTCTTTATACGATTTTTTCATATATATATATATATATATATATATATATATATATTTTTTCTTCTTCTTCTTCCTTTCCCACTTTGTTGCTATGATTGATTTTGCATGCCTTTTGGATGCTTCGAAATACAGGCTAATTGGGAATACATCTCAAAGACCTGGGGTTCTGGATTTCTAATTACTCGCTTTGTCAGCGCTATTGTATCATCGGTTCGTTTTCTCTTGAAACTTTTGTTCTTGTCTTCCGAGGTTTTTGTTAGTTTAATTTAGAATCTGAAATGACAAGAGCAATGGTTTCTAATGCCTTTTAATTTCCTTCTTGTTGTACCCTCTTTGCCCCTTTCTGGTTATCTTCTCTTGCAGTTTGCTTCATTTGAGAAGGTTAAGGAAATAGACGAGTTCTTCAAAGCACACCCTAACCCATCCATAACTAGAACCTTGAAGCAGAGCATTGAGCGGGTGCAGATTAACGCCAAGTGGGTGGAGAGTGTTAAGAGTGAGAAAAATCTTGCCGATGCCGTGAAGGAGTTGGCATACAGGAAATACTAGGGTATCATGTTTGGCTTCTTCCATCGTCATAATTCAAAGAAGACATCTCTGGGACTCTATTTCGACAGTCATGTAACTTTTATTTGCCAAAAGAAGAATAAAAAGTAACAATAATAATAAATGTACTAATTTTCTAATATGATTTGATAAAATAAAACTACTTGTATTTTCTCTCATCTCCATATGATTTGATCAAACCCCATATATTCTATTTTTATAGGATGAAAACAAAGGTAAAGGCAACGTTATGTTAGATATGTTTAGACAGAAGTCCTAAGTTCAAAAATTAAGACCCAAATTTGAATCTCTTCCCTATCGAATGTCCGCGGTAAAAAAAATTGACCATTGATCCATTGCTTGAATTTATTTATAAGTTTTCATTAGACTGGAAAATTGTCACGCTTGATGGGCTCCCTAAACATTTCTTTCACGTTTATTTATATATATAAATAAAAATACAGAAAATGGTGAAACATTCAAAATACCAGGAAAAATCCCTTGGTTAATGTAAACATGAAAAATTGAAATTATTAATTAAATGAGGATAATATGGTAAATTCACACTTTTCATATTAAAAAAATTAAAATTAAAAAAAAATTCAGATAATGGATTCTATTTTTATAAAACACTTTACTCATTCTCTTTTTTAATTCTAAAATAAATTTAAATTTTTTAAAAAAATCCCCTCGCAAGCGCGCGGAGATGCTAGTGACTCTTAATAAATGGATTAGTGGGCCGTTATATCACTAATCAGTATTATATATCAGTTAGTTATAATATTTCTAAACGTTGTAATAAATTTCACGCCACGTGGCAGGCGTTGCTCATTCCAGTTTTCCGGAGTTTTGTTATATGGTTTCCCTCCATTAACATCACGGGAAATTGGCGGTAATTGGTCGTCCTGTGTTCTGTTAAGCCCTAATTAATACATGCTCAAGATTGAATTTGAATTTTAAACGAGCGTAGGAAAATTTTACTCTCTCTGCTCGCAAAAATCAAAATATGGAGCAGTTCAAGGGCCAACCTCGCCTTCCGAAATTCGCCGTCCCTAAACGATACGACATACGCCTCAAACTGGACCTCACCGCTTGCAAATTCGGCGGCTCCGTCGCCGTCGATCTCGATATCGTCGCCGATACCCGATTCATCGTCCTCAACGCCGCCGAGCTCTCTGTTAACGCCGATTCTGTGTCTTTCACTCACCAGGACTCTTCCAAGGTGCAAACTGATCCTTGCATTTGCTTTAGTTCGGTTTAATTTTTGTTTTGTTTTATCGGTTCGGAATTTGTTTTTGGCTGCCTAGAATTTGTAGAAAAAGAAATGAAAAGATAGTGGAGGAGTTTGCGGTGTAGGAAAAGGAAAGACCATTTGGAATATCACCTACCTACCTGCATTTCACAGGCGGATTTGCTATGTTAACTGAATTTGAGTAACTGAATGTTTGAGCAGGTTTTCAAGCCTTCAAAAGTTGAGATATTCGAAGAAGATGGGATTTTGGTTTTGGAGTTTGGGGAGACACTTCCATTTGGGCTGGGAGATTTGGCTATTTCTTTTGAAGGAATCTTGAATGAAAACATGAAGGGGTTCTATAGAAGGTATTATTTGAATGTGGGATGTGTCATAAACTCTATCTTCTTTTTGTTCTTTCAATCTTATTTTAATTCGTTGTTATAGATATGTTCAGACTTTGATTTGTTCTGTGCAGTACATATGTGCATAATGCTGAGAAGAAAAATATGGCAGTTACACAGTTTGAACCGGTTGACGCCAGGCGGTGCTTTCCATGTTGGGATGAACCTGCTTGGAAGGTCACACACATGCACACACTTTCTCTCTCTTTCTCACACTCACGGAATCGGCTTAAGTTTTATTAGTATCTCGTGGCTTAAAAAAAAATCAATTCTGGATCCCTTACATGGTTCTAAATGCACTTTGGGTCTTGGAAAAGAGAAAAAAAGGATTTGTTGCGTTTGATTGTAGATTAGTAGAGAAATCAATCTTCCAGTTTTGGTTGAATTGTTTCACTTCTACAGTTTATGCCTTGACCTTGTTCATTCTTACTGGCACTTTGATTGACAGGCTACATTCAAGATTACATTGGCTGATGTTCCGTCTGAATTAGTAACTCTTTCCAACATGCCGGTTGTGGAAGAAAAAGTGGATGGACATCTGAAGACAGTTTCATATCTGGAGTCACCAATTATGTCTACATATTTGGTGGCCATTGTTGTTGGATTGTTTGATTATGTTGAAGATCATACATCTGATGGTAAACTCATATACCATAGCCCTTGTTTCATGTATATGTTAATACAACCCTTTCTTGATGTTGTCACTTTCATCTCATCATAGGGGTCAAAGTGCGGGTATATTGCCAAGTTGGTAAGGCAAACCAAGGGAAATTTGCATTGAGCGTTGCTGTCAGGACACTTGAATTGTACAAAGAGTATGTTTATACATCACAGAATCACCCAAATAAAAATAAATAAATAAATTACTGATCATGGGTTATAGCCTTCATATTCAAGCTGCAAATTACACTTAATGTATGCTGTGGACTATAAGTAGCAGCACTTTTGTGATTATACTGCATTTTTGGCATTCATTATCAAATCAATGATGACATGTTCTACAGATACTTTGCTGTGCCCTACTCTTTGCCCAAATTGGATATGGTTGCAATCCCTGATTTTTCTGCTGGGGCCATGGAGAATTATGGTTTAGTTACATACCGTGATGCAGCATTGCTCTTTGATGAGCAGCATTCTGCTGCTTCCAACAAGCAAAGTGTAATATGCAAATCCTGAATGTCACTCTAGCTTTCAGAATTTAGATAATAACTTACTATAATGTGGAGCTATGGTTTTTGCACCCAAAGATATGTTTAATCACTTCATGCGTTTTTTGTAAAAGGTTGCAATTGTCGTGGCACATGAATTGGCTCACCAGTGGTTTGGCAATCTTGTAACGATGGAATGGTGGACACATTTGTGGCTGAACGAGGGATTTGCAACATGGGTATTGCTTCATTTCATTTTTTGTACTTGTTACTTTACCTGTTTGTGGACTTAAAGTAAGTGTTTTAATGTCATTAGGTGAGCTATTTAGCTACTGATAACTTGTTCCCAGAGTGGCAAATATGGACTCAGTTTCTTGATGAATGTACTGGGGGTCTTAGGCTGGATGCTCTTGAAGAATCTCACCCCATCGAGGTACATTTATGTGGACTAAGGCTTTCATGGGTTTCATTTTGAGTTCTTTTGTCCAAAAAATTTCTTTTTGCAGGCATCAATCCTTGTTAACTGTATGACAGGCTTTACTCGCGGTTATATTTAGGTCATTATTTACTGGAGAGTGTTAGTATATACTTGGTTTACCTAACCTTTTTGGTAATATTTTTTACCGTCAGGTGGAGATAAATCATGCTGATGAGGTTGATGAAATATTTGATGACATAAGTTATACAAAAGGTGCTTTTCTTATCCGGATGCTACAAAGCTATCTCGGCGCTGAATGCTTTCAGGTTGGTCCTTTGTTATTTTAGAAACCCCCTCTGGCTTGAAGCAATTATCTTATTCTCTGAGAAATTTACATTTATGATAAAGGTGTTTGGTGTAATGTTTCTCATCCTGTTTTCTTGAATTTTTTAATTTGTATTCTCGTTCCTTATCAAACTGGATTCTTATTTAAATTACAGAGTTGATTACATGTTATTTCTTCATGCATCTAGAGGTCACTTGCTTCATATATAAGAAAGCACGAGTCCTCAAATGCAAAGACAGAAGATTTATGGGCTGCCCTTGAGGAGGGATCTGGTGAACCTGTGAACAAGCTAATGAATTCATGGACTCAGCAAAAAGGTTACCCAGTTGTTTCCGTCAAAATCAAAGATCAGAAATTGGAGTTTGATCAGGTTTCCTTGTGTTTGCCTCCTTCAAAATCTTGTTTTAGTATCAAATGCAATTATCAAGAAATTGTGTCTGAGATCTAATGCATATATAAGCTGTTAAATTGTTTGTTTAGGTTTAATTCCATGGTACTTGGAAACGGACAAATATCTGATAAATAAAGTAATAATTGACAGACACAGTTCTTGTCAAGTGGTTCTCAAGGTGATGTTCAATGGATTGTGCCGATAACATTATGTTGTGGCTCATATAATGTACGCAAGAGTTTCCTACTACAAACGAAGTCTGGAACTCTCAACATAAAGGAATTTCTGGGTTGCTCAATAGCAGAGACTGGAAGTAGAGGAAGCAATGAAAACAATGCATTATGCAGCTGGATAAAAGTCAATGTGGACCAGACTGGTTTTTACAGGGTGAAATATGATGAGGAACTTGCGGATAAACTTAGAAATGCTATAGAGAACAAATACTTGTCTGCAACTGACAGATTTGGTAATCATCTTTTTATGCACACATCTCTTTGATAGCGAAGATGATAGTTTTCATTGCTTACCTTGGCTCGCCAGCAGTTTCATCAAGTTTTTCCTTTTAACAGGAGTTTTAGATGATTCATTTGCCCTTTCTATGGCTCGCCAGCAGTCTTTTGCTTCATTGCTTACCTTGTTGGGTGCTTACAGAGAGGAACTTGACTTTACAGTGCTGTCAAATTTGATTACTGTACTGATCACCTCTGCATTGTGTTTATGTTACTGTATTTATGGCCTTGGCTTGATTCTGGTGTTAACTTTTCTCAGACAAGCTATAAGCTGGCAAGAATTGCAGCTGATGCAGTACCCGAGCTACTGGATCTCATTAATCAATTCCTTATTGGCATTCTCCAGTACTCTGCACAGTAAGGTTTTTTCTTCATTTTTTTAACTGCTCAAGCATCTATAGAAATCTGTGATTAAGAATTCTGGGAATTGAAAGTGCTCTGTCCACTGCTCATTTAACCTTAAGTGATATAAGTCAGTTGTATATCAAATTTGTTGCAAATTAAATTTTGAAGCTACCATATAAAATGGGAGGTTATATGGAACATTTGACAGATTGCCTTTGTGTAGAAACAAGATCTGGGGAAACATCTTTCTTGATGCTACATATGTTTGACACTCCCAAACTATCCACAAGATTTACTTATTTCTTTTTCTTTATTTTTGTTGAAGTTTATTGTTTATGTTTGAATTTGTTTACAGGAAGCTTGGTTGGGACCCTAAACCCGGCGAGAGTCATTTAGATGCAATGTTGAGAGGAGAAATTTTAGCTGCCCTTGCTGTGTTTGGACATGACCTGACGATAAATGAAGCAAGTAGGCGCTTTCATGCCTTCTTAGATGACAGAAATACGGCACTCCTTCCTGCTGACATAAGAAAGGTTGTTTTGCTTTAAACCATTCATTAAGCACCCATATTTGTCCTTTTAAGTTCCCTGCTGATGTTCATCATGAACTATTGCTGCAGGCAGTGTATGTGGCTGTAATGCAAAGAGTAAGCACGTCTAACAGATCAGGCTATGAATCTCTTCTTAGAGTTTACAGAGAGACTGATCTAAGCCAGGAGAAAACCCGCATTTTAAGTAATACTGATTAATTTGTAAAATCATTCAAAACATCTGAGTTTGTTATAATGTGGCAATAATATCTCTCTCGGTGCCTGCAGGTTCATTAGCATTGTGTCCTGATCCAATCATAACACTGGAAGTTCTCAACTTTTTATTGACTTCTGAGGTATTTCAGATTTTATTTATCTCTTAATTTCAGTTTGATAGTTTTACAAATTAGTAGTAAATTAGAGTATCTTAAAGCTTGGTGATATACCGACTTCAATACCCATCTATATAGGTCCGCAGTCAGGATGCTATCATGGGACTTTCTGTTAGTATTAAAGGACGGGAAACAGCTTGGACGTGGCTGAAGGTAACTCTCAAGCACTAGTTTTTACTGCTTCTTTATGAAATTGGTACTCAGGTGAAGGGGGGTAAATTAAATGCTAATTTAAAGACTTAACAACTACACAAAGCTTAACTTAACCTGAAAGCAATATGACTAATCAACTGTTAGGCATAAACTAGCAACAATCACACACACAGATAAACAACCAATACCTACAAGCCTAGAATATCACTAGTGACTACCTAGGCACTCAGAAGGACCCGTCAATCTATGCATCCCCTGTGCTAGCAACAATTAAGGTGAGAAGTGTGAATACATCAAGATCAAATAAACAACAACATTTAGATGATGACTAGTCAACAGAAAGAACACAACACCAGAAAAACATGAACAAACCCAGAAACCCACGATTGGGAAAAACTGGGAGTCATCATCCGACCAGGCAATCCACTAAGCAAAGAAGATTCTTACAGAGAAATCGCAAGCAAGCTCAAGGAAACCTATATCTATTTAGGAAATGAGCTACCTCCATGCAATCTTTTTTTCCAAACTTAGCAAATCTTGTAGTTAGTTCTTCATGGCAATGGCAGCTACCTCCTTAGCTCGTTCACCCCATGGCACCAGATTACACAGCTCAACTCCAAACAAGAACAAGAAATTTGGATTCAAAATGAAATGATCAATTTCTTCAAAAAAAACCATATTCTTGAAGAAATCAATATAGAATCTGACTTAGATTTATATGAGTATGTGTTTGATTTAGCTAGATGCAGATTTCATTTTCAAAGCAGTTTTTAAAAACAATTTGAAAAACTCATTTATGAAAAGATGGAGAAATCACTCCAAAGGAAAGGAGAGCAAAGGAGGAAAAACTCATAACCTCTCAAAAACACCCTTCCTGAAGTGACGGCTCAAAGGAGAATGAAGGGTCCATTTACCCAAAATTCCTAGGTTAGAAAAGGACAAATGACAGCAAAAGAATATCAGAGAATAAGACAAAACTTCATAAGGACTTAGTTGGAATCATGAGCTGGCGATCCTTATGATGTATTGAAGATGACTAGTCATACACATACAAGATGACTAGTCATAATCTAATGCATTCTAATGAATGTAATGGGAGAATTACCTTTGCCAATGCATGATTGTGTTGAGCTTTCTGAAGATAATAGCCAAAAGAGAACAACTTGAGCAATTTATCTTAGTCTAACCTTGAGCTTGAGTAATTACATTACATGTCCTATTACAACGTTGACGAGGGAAGCCAAAAGAAAAAAAAAAAACTTAGCTAGAATATGACTCAACACTTTAAACCCCAATTTTTTTCATTTTTTTTTTTTTATACAAGCGATAGTCTAACTTACTCTAAATTTATCAAATCTACGGGAGGGAAATTCGAACTTGGGTGTGAAGGGGTGGGTTCAGTGTTTTGTTTTTGAGTCTTCTTCTTTTCCCACTTTTGTTGCTATGTTTGATTTTTGCCTTTTGGATGCTTCGAATGCAGGATAACTGGGAGCACATCTCGAACACTTGGGGTTCCGGATTTCTAATTACCTGCTTTGTCACAGCAATTGTTTCTCCGGTTCGTTTAAAAAAAAAATCTTCTTTTCTATGAGGTTCCTATTTTGTTTAATTTAGATCCGAAATTACATAAGCAAATGGTTTCTAACGCCTTCATTTTCCTTTGCAGTTTGCTTCAATTGAGAAGGTGAAGGAAATAGATGAGTTCTTCAAAGCCTGTCCTAACCCTTCAATAACTAGAACCTTGAAGCAGAGCATCGAGAGGGTACACATCAACGCCAAGTTGGTTCAGAGTGTTGATAGTGAGAAAAATCTTGCTGATGTTGTGAAGGAGTTGGTGCACAGGAAATACTGAGGTTCCATTTTTGGCCTCTGCTCGGTAGCCAATCTCGCCCGTTATGTCAACGGCAAACCAATCACCAGTCCATTGAGAATAATATAACAAAAATCAGAGAGAAGGATCACAAATGGGCAAGCCAATTTCCAAATTTACTACTTTTATAAGCATTAGGATTGAAATAATATCAAGGGTAAATACCTCGCTGAGCTGTTTAACTCGGAGGCATAATGAATACAATTTGCCCACAATGTTAAATGCATCACACTGCCACCCTTTCCTATTTCTACTACCAAGCAGCTAAGATTTACACAGCCACAAGCGGGCACAGCACAGTGTATAGCAAACACTTAAAAATTAAAAAACTGAAGATTCTAGAATGGCATGGCAGATGTTCTATGATACATACAGACTGCGGTTCTCATTAAGCAATGAAGCCCAGGTGAAAAACAAATGGACAACATGATATCAGATCATAAGAAGCCATCATGTTTTGCTTTTAAACTTCCTTTGAGCTTTCAAATCCACCACGATTACAGTAATGTTGTCCTTACTTCCTTTTTGAAGAGCACGGTTCGAAAGCAACTCCGCAGCTGCCTGAGCTGCGAGATCAATTCCTTCGCCTCTTTCCAGAGGAAGTGGAGTAACGCCATTCTTCTTGTGCCAGAGAAGTATTCGTCTCCGAGCAAGGTCACACACTTCTTCATTTGACATAACATCCCATAAACCATCACTGGCTAAAATGAGGCATTCGTCATCTTTTGTTCGAGGAATAAACATCACTTCTGGCTCTGGAATGATCCACGGTTTTAAATATCTATCGCCTGCAACTCGAACCAAGGTTGAAATTTAACTTTATGAAGTGTTGGACTGCCCAAGTTTGACCAGGATGTATTTTTTCTATGTACTTTGGTTAGAAAATAAGTTTGTGTCTAAAAAAACACATATCATGTTTGGACCTAACATCAAATCTTCATGACTATATGATTTCTGGACAAAGTTTAGTTACTACTTTACTGCAGATATATAATAGTATTATGTGAAGTACTACAGAAGTCCTCCATGAAAGAAGCATGGAATTGCGAAAGAAAAAAAAATCATGGCGAAGCACATACCTATAGACCTCGACATAGCAAGAACACCAAAAACACGATGCCCATTCCATTGTATGACCTTGCCCCCAGCTGCCTCAATCCTTGCATATTCATCTTCCCGATTTGGCTAAAATAACGAATGCAGATCAGTTTGCATAATCAGTAATGAACTATAAGATACAGTAGTTCAGTTAGAGAACCTTACTTTATGATCCACTGATAATGCCATGGGTTCTTTACCACGACACAGAACTGCTCTTGAATCTCCACAGTTTGCTACTATTATATGAGACGAACAAATAAGGGCAACAACAGCAGTGGAACCAACAGTTTCCGGGGCAAAAGGCTCAAGACTAGCCTTCCCTCCAACTTCTGCATCAACCTTGTGAAAACAATTGGTAAATGCTTTTCTCCATTGCTCTTGGCAATTATCTTTGATACTTTCATGAATAAGGCCTTCCTTAACGGACTCTATCTCTTCAACCAAAGCCAAATGTACACGATCACGACAATAGTTTGCAACCTAAACAAAGTGAAACCCAACCCCACGAAACACAGTTACTGGCAGAAAGACATTATATGCATGATATGCAGTAGGAAAACTATGCACAAGAAATAGATAAGAAATATGAAATGGTACCTGAGAGCCTCCATGACCATCATAGACTCCAAAGAAATGAACAGTCTGGTTTAAACACTTGCTCATGCCATCGAGTACCCGGTCGCCAATCAGCATTTGAATTGGAATTTTTAAAAGTTGAGGTACAGTGGCAAGTGCATCTTCCATCTCTGGTCTTCTTCCAATCATGGACGTAAACCCCCAAAGTGGCACATAGTCTACCTCAAAAACACTGCGGCTTACTGTTTCTTTGACCCCTGTTTCCACAGGCAATTGAACAACTTCAGATGGCTTTGGGTCAGACGTATCACGATTTTCTTCCTCGAGGCTCACCGTCATAGCAAGGGGGTCAGTTATGATCTCTGTCTCAACTTTTGAATCACCCAAATCTGAAGCCTTTGCAACATCAACACAGCAAATGCTCTTCTCAACGTCTACAGAAGTCAGTGTCCCTATGTCAGGACTAGCCTCATAAACGAGGAAGTCTTCTAAACATAAGCTACTTGACTCACTAGCCACAGAGAGTGAACAGGAGCTATCAAGAATCTGATTGCCTTCCAATGATAGGGAATCATCTTCCTCACTTTCCCGAGCTATCACATCAGCAGCAGAAACCCAATTGCTTCCGTCTTGAGATATCATATCCAACAAAGGAGCTTCTCCTTCCTCGTCCTCTTTTGGCACTGAAACTTCTACAAAACTAACTTCATTCTCCAAATAACTACAATTACAATCCTCTTCACCAGCTGCAACCGTCTCACTGGAACCCCTGGTGACAGAATCAGATAGCAACCCCGCCGTGTCTGTCATTAGCTTAAGTCTTGTGACATCCATGTGGGTAGCTATGTTTGGGTTATCACAGACTGAGTTACCTACTCTAAATGGCACCGTGACCGCCGGAGACATCTCCTCCATCAAAAACCTTATCTGGGCAGTACAAAAAGTTACCCTTCGACCCCTCTAACATCACACAACCTGTCATTTCTCAATTAATTGTTGACTTTCTTCTCTTATTGGGAATGATTTTGGAATGTGAATGAATGGTGGGTTTTAACAGACCATTGTCCATGCCTAAGGCACCCAAATAAAAGCCAAAATAGGGTGCAAATTCAGGAGATGTGAATGTATAGATGAGCTAAAAGGTGGTGAAAAGGAAATGGGTAGTCAGATCTGGCCAACAACAATGGATCCACACTTCTATTTGCGGAAATATGAGCCCTAAATAGGCTAAAAATACATGTTTGAGGCCTTGTCAACTTCTTCTCTGGACTCCTCTATCTACCTCCATCAACTACGGCAGAAAGAAACAACCAGAAAAACCTTTAAATGCACAAATGAAAAACTGTAAAATATTTCACCAAAAAAAAAAACTGTAAAATAGAAAGATAAAAAAATAAACAAAAAATCAGATTAAATATGAAACCAACCCCTTATCTAAACACAAGAAAGAAAGAGAAAAAGGGGTCATGAGAAAGAAACCCAAGAAAGGCAAAGCCAAGAATCACAGGAAAACCCTATGAAAGAAAGCACCTTTTTTTTTATAAAAACTATTACTTGACTTCCCTGGATCTGAGGCAAGCTATCTCGGCCTCTTGTAATTGAACTCTCTCTCTTTCAAATAATTATGACAATTATTAAGCAAGAAAAGAGAGAAGGTAAAAGAAGAAAGGAAAATAAGAATCACTACCTAATTTGTCAACTGTATAGTCTTTTCTTCCCTCACTTTCACTCGACTCTCTCTCTCTCTCTCTATCATTTTCTACGTCCAGAGACTTTATTTTAAAGTTACCAAAAAAAAAAGAGACTTTATTTTAACAGCTGAAATCCGTGGGAAGGATCAAAAAAATCAAGAAACAAGATATGGGGATGCTTACCATTTAAAAAATCAGCTCAAATATGACTTCTTTTTTATACACGTACCTGGAGCTGAGACTTGCAAGCGCAAGAAAGGGAGTGGAGAGAAGAAATACCCAAAATAAAGTAAAAACAATAAGAAAATAGAGAAAAAAAAATTAGGACAAGAGAGACTGGGGAGTGTATTTGAAGAGTGAGAAAAAGGTGACACATGTCAAATCTAGAAGAGCATATTGAAGCATCTCCACCCATCCCATGATCTTTTCCCTTTTCATTCTCTAATCCAAAATTATTATCAAAATACTTTAAAGGGTTTTTTTTACATATTTGCTAATATTAAAAAGGGACTTTTCTCATATACCTTACAAGGTTTTTCTTTTTATTTTTTGCTTTTTGCATAGGGAGAATACTTAATAGTCACAACTGCATTTTGTGAGGTTTTATATGGCTCGTAAGTTTGTAACCTTAGAAACCAAATGCGTAAAAAAAACACACACACACACAAATTGAGTATTTGGTTAGCTAAATATGAAAACCGACCTACACTTGCACTTTAATCTTAATTTCAACAAATAATTATGCTTGTAGATTGGCAAATTCGTTTTCTCATTTTCATTTTTCTGACAATATTTTTCAAAAACGTTACTAAACGGGCCTTTTTTTTTTAAAAAGCGAGTCCTTGTTTTATAACTAAGCACCTACTATGTCATGTTGCATAGTAAAACTTAGTAGAAGCATGATGCATCAAGCGGAAAGAGCTATATGAATTGCTGTATACGTCAGACATAGTTGGTAGTGATATGATTTCAACATCCAACTTCCACAAACTGTGCCATACCAACTTTTAAACCTAAATTCGTATAATTTGTATATAAAATATCCGTAGAATACAATTTTCGTAATATACTTGGGGAAACATGGCATTTAGTTGTATAATTATTCATTAAGCTCTGCAAAATGTCTCAGCTTTGCCCTAATTTTCATAAGAGTTTGCTGCATCTAGTTGACTTTTGCAATCATTAACTAAATCAATTATGGAAGAAAGAAATTAGCATTTTCCTTTCCAAAAACAATGAGAAGTCAAAACGACAGGACCTTTTGAAATTTAGACAAACTAGACGCCTTCTCCCAAATGGCTCAACTGTCCTTTGTACAAATCCACTATAAAAATTCGTTACTAATAATCATTTGGCCTGAATAGGAAGATGTCCCAAGAAAATTATAAAATATCTTGACATAAAAAAGAAAATTATAAAATATTTTCCACAAATCTAGATTTGAAAACAGATAATAATACAAAAGTGAAATAAAATACTGTCAGTCTGCCAGCTGCCAGGTAGTCCGAGCCTCCGAGACATCTTCAGTTATAAAACGACGTCACCAAGTGACGCGAATTACTCAAATTGAAAAATGAAACGGCCCACTTCACTTTTCTTATTGGGTATCTCGTCTTTTCTCCTCTTCTGGGTTTGGTTTGTAGGTCTCTCCGAATCTGACCTCAAATTTAGGGCCTGACAAAAAACAAAGGACCTAAAATTCGGAGCCCTCTCTCTTTTTCTCCCATTTGGGTCAGAGAAGTTCTGAGCCCAAACTTCCCTTGAGCTGGGTTACACAAAACAAAAGCCAGGAAATAAAAAGAATAGAGAGATCTTGCTTGCTCTCATGTTCGATTGAGAATGATATTTAAGAAGTCAAACACAAAAGTTTCACTTTAAAAAAGCAAATTCCAAATCTCCCATACGTCCAAGGTGACATATTAAGCAAAGAAGAAGACCTTAGAATAGTGATATTAACAATGGAAAAGGAAGGCGTATAAAAAGACGCCTCATAATTTGTAATATTCCATTTTGGACACAGAATAAGAGGTGTAATTCAAGTTCATCCCTTAAAAGATTACACAACACAACAGAGAAAATTCTCTCTAAAATGGCTACTACCGAGTTTCTTGGTAATTGGCCAAGTTGAATTATGATTTGGCCGGAAACTGCCGCTAGAGAAGGCAAGGATGATAACATTGCCAACCTGGGCAGCCAGGACACCAGTTCCAGAATTCTCAGTCAGACTACATTCTAACTTCTACTAACTCACAAAACCTTACTGATGAAGGCAAGGATGACAACACTTGCCCTTTTCTGGGCCTTTATAGAGCTTTTCAATAGCTACTGTACACTAAAATGGTAATATGGCAAGCTGTATGGCAGCCAATTCGCAAGATATGCCGAGTTTCTTTCCTTCTTTTTAAATTATGAACCCAAATTAAGCACACGAGCATATGTCTGCGCAGTCGGCTTGCCATTTTTTGTCCCCCGGGATTCAGTGTTATGGTAACATGGGATCACCAGATGATGCAAGCATATGTAACTCTGCTTCCTTGGCTGCCCGTTCACTAGTAAAATCTACTCTTGAATCACCTGCAGATATTAGAGACTAAACTTTAATCGACTAAGATTCATAACAGAATAACATCAGATAATACCAGTAAAGTAATAAGATCCTGCAAACAAGAACAAAGCATTAGATGGACAGTTAGGTGATATACTTTTCTGTCCAACTACATTTCCATGAAAGCAAAGGCCGGATTTCATACTAACAAGCAAAAGCCACATCGACAAAATTATCAACAAAATAATGTTATTAAAAGAACAAAGATTAACCTAAAAGAATTCATGATGTCACCATTTTCATTTCTAAGTTTCTAACCATGTGCTACCTCTCCCTCTAAAAGAGGTTTGGGTTTAACCTGCAGGAGGGAAGAGATTTGACGAGGGGGGTACACCCCATTGAGTGAATGTTGCCATTTGATTATTCCATCACTCGGACTATTTTGTCTGAAATGAATTCCAGACATAACAAGCCCAGCATATTGTCTACCCACACCTGAAGCGTAAGATGGGGGTTTTGGAATTCACACAGGACATTCATTTTCACCATCAACGTGTATTATGCAAATGAAAATAAAATTCATTGCCAAAACTAGTATAAACTGAAGTGCATGTCATCGTCACCCCTATGCAAAGTCAAACATGAAGTAAATCTTGTATTTCTCTAGTACACAGACAAGAACAGCATACACTCAGGTGACAGATGCAACCACAATTGAGCATGAAAAATCCACTCACTCAGAAGCACATGGATACTGACCAAATAAAAAAAACTAGTCAAAAATGCTTTTTTGAGTCACAAAATTCCTCCCTCGTGCCATGAGGAAAGAAATAGAAATAGAAAATAACGACCAGTCACCAGTGGAGTCACAATTGCATACCAAAAACTTGGCGAAGCCCTTTTACAGCATCAAAGTTCTTGTATGTATAGCCAACAAAGCTTAGATCTTTGGGAGTCAATTGCAACTGCATGAAATTATAAGGCGATAAGGATCAACCGTCATACATTAGTACTAAATTGTAAATTCCTTCAAAATGTGGCATGAGTTCGTACGAAAAGGCAATTGCAGATCTTGGTGGATCCTCTGGAAAATAGACATGAGACCTTTAAATATAACAAAAGGGCAATAATAATTTAAAGACCTTTCTTGCCTAATAATGCATATTCATTTTGAAAAAATGCTACACAAGATGAGAGATAAGCAAAAGCCAGTTGATATTGATTTTCTACAACCAAATCCCCCTGTCACAAAATTAAAAAACAGAATTTTTGACATCAAATGGCGCTACTGCAGATTTCACAGTGGCTGGCTAATGTTTACAATTTTAACTTGAGAAACCGCATCAAAAAGAAAAATACAAATAAAAAAGGAAACACAAACAAAAATTTGAAGAAAAAAAAAAAAGAAATCCGGGTTTGATATTTTCTTTTCCCTATGGAATGTCTA
Organism: Prunus fruticosa; assembly: GCA_018703695.1. NCBI lineage: Eukaryota > Viridiplantae > Streptophyta > Magnoliopsida > Rosales > Rosaceae > Prunus > Prunus fruticosa. Next base: position 51,135,082 of record CM031917.1, read on the forward strand.
CTGGGTTGTCTCTTCAAAGGGACAGATAATCATAATACCAACTGACTATGCAAAGTATTACATAGCATGTCTTATATAATGATGTATGCATATCATGAGTACATAAACAGTATGTATAGTTTACAAACCTTTCGTGAGGGTCCTGAGCCAGTTCTTGATGACACTGGAGGCTCCAACTAAGCACAAATGCAAAAGATGTAGGAAATCAATAAACACATTATGTTTCACGGTGACGTAATGGAGCTTCTAGATATCACATAAATGAAAGCGTAAAGGAGCTAAAAAGGTGTAAATTAGTGGAACTGTTATAGCAGTAATATTAGTAGAAGAGTAAAAGAAGAAACAATAATGTTGAAACAAATATAAAGAAACCATGAAATAAGAAAATATAAGGATTATATTGTAAAATACCTCGTCAAACTTCATAAAGTTCTGGGTATCAAGTTCCCCATTCACTTCTGGTTTGAATGCTGCCTCCATTTCATAGAGTTTGTCCCACACAATGTTCTTGAACCAAGGATGAGACTGATACAACATAGTTATACAATTATAAGGCAAAGAACATATCGATGTGAGGATCCTGAAAAACATTTTATTTAAATACAAGAGCCTCACTTTGATTTGATGTGCGCCACCAGTACCTAGCCTATATTCAACATCACAGAGCAACTTGCAAATAAGATCCTTAGCCTCAGCTGTCAACCTTGAATCTTCTGGAAATTTTAAGTGGTTTCTCCAATGAACAATCTGACAGAAATTGACAAATAGAGTGAGGAGAACTTTGTATATGAAACTGAAGTGACCTTAGCTCACACCTATGACTCACCATGGAAACTTTGCACTCAGAGTTATGTGAGGGTTATTAAGCATGTTACCTTTCTGCATGTAGTTATTGGATCATCTGAATAAAATGGAGGGTAACCAACAAGCATTTCATACATTATTGCTCCCAATGACCACCTAAATCAAACAATGCATATCACCAACAAAAAAGATGACAGAAGGCGAGAGATAATAAAATATTCAATTATCAGTTACCAGTCGCATTCCATTCCATATCCTTTCTTCAATAGCACTTCAGGTGCAATATAGTCGGGGGTCCCCACAGTTGAAAATGCCTATCCAAAAAAAAGGGGGGGGTGATATAGTGAGGGAAACGTTTTAAGGGGTAAGGCTGAAGATGTACTGCAAAAACAAGTCAGTAAAGATGTTAGCGTACCAACTTCCTCCTGTTCATCTGCCAATGCTGCAGCTGTTCACGGGGGCTTTTCCAACTACTCCTATTATCCGCATCAGGAACGCATACGTCGATATCCATTGGTTCTGTCAAATTTTCATCATCCAAAGTTCTATTTTCATGCAGTGCAGGTAAAGTTGTACAATCGAGAGGCTTACAGAGGCCAAAATCCGAGAGTTTCATGTGACCATTTTTATCCAGAAGAAGGTTGTCTGGTTTAATGTCTCTGAAAAGGCAGTGAATACAAAGTTGTGAGACAAGACTAAATACCTAATGCATACAAATATCAACCCAAAATAATACATCAACCAACAAATATTTTCATAACAAAAGAATAATTTAATAACATGAGAGTAATATTTGTCTTCAACCTGTGTACATAGTTGTGTTTCTGGATAGATTCAATGGCCAGTACACTCTGTGCAATGTAAAATTTAGCCACACTTTCAGTTAAGGTGTCTTCCCTCATCAGCAAAGTCATCATGTCACCACCGGGCAGATATTCCATTATTAAATATAAGTACTCAGCATCCTGAAAGGAGTAGTAAAGTTTAACTATGCAATGGCTGGCAACTTCTGCCAGCAAGTTTCTTTCAGCCCTAACATGTTCCACCTACAAGGGAAAATGAAAAAATATGACCAGCAATAGTTCAATGAAGAAAATCTTAGAACGAGTTCCAGTGGTAGGTTTGGAACAAAGTCACATGTATGGTCTTACCTGTCCTCTCTTAAGCATTTCAGATTTCTTCAACTTTTTCATGGCATAGATATTGCCAGATTTTTTCTCTCGACACAATCGGACCTGTAGTTTGAGCGTGCATTAGGAAAGGTATGCTGCTATCAGCAATTGCATTTGGAAAATATATAAGAAGCAAATAGAACAAGCATAGTTTCTGAAATGAAAGCTAACTTTAAGCTAACATGATCCAATGAACACTGAAAAGCTTAGTACATTTACATTCTTAAGGATACTATGTACAATACTGACCTCACCAAAGGCTCCCCTACCAATGATGGTCAAAGGCTCAAAATCATCAACACAAATCTTGTGCCTTTTAAGTCGCATGAATTCTGTTTCCTTTCGCTCTAAGTCTTTGATCAGGTTGACTTGTACCTCCTTTGGCACATCTGAGGAAGCTAATTTCCTTTCCAACACCCATCGTCTGCAACAAAAAGAAACATCATGTCAGGAATTCCTTAGTTGCATCTTTGAACTAAAACATTTTGCAGTGTCCTTGAAAGATTTTCACCAGAATATTTAAATCTTAAGAATACAACACGGGGGCAGTAATCCCTATGAAAAAGCAAATTTTAGAAACTGAATAGAATATGCACACGTGATCTATCACATATTAGAAGATACCGACTCAATTGTTCATGCAAAGTTGCAGTGTTTGAGAAGAGAAGTTTCTTATTTGCCACTACCTATCCTTATAGAACTTTGGTGTGGAACTCTATCAAAAGCAAAGGTGATAACGCTATCCTTAACCTCAAATTTTAGGGGACCCTTCTTAATTTGAAGATTTTGGGAAAGAAGAGCTGCCCTTGCAAGAGTGGACTCCACCAAATATCTGAGTATTGTTGATCAAGACTGGTTAAAATACTGACTGAGCATAATCTTGAAGATTTTTAGAAAATCAATGTTTTCACCAACAATTACTTGATATACATTTGAGGGTAGTAGTCTAATAGATGTAAAGCCTAAATCAGAGCTGAGGTTTGAGCTTGTTGATGATGAGATGGTGCCAGAGGTTGCTTTGAGATCACAGAGCTCAATGAAGGCTAGGGATGCCATTGCTCATAATCTCTTGCACCATGGCCTTGCAGGCACTAGCTTTCTTTAGTGGATAGATGGATAGATACTTGTGCTGTGCTCTCTCAGATTTTTTTGCTTATTATTCTCTTGTTATCAACTAACTCGTTACAGTTTTTCCTGTTTTGTTGTAGAAGTCATTGTCATCATTTCCTCCTTATTTTGTGATTTGTTTGAAGAAGGGGGGCTCTCTGTAAAAGGCACACTTGCCCCTTCCCACAAATGGATGATCGTAATTTGTACTAAGTTTTATACATTAATATCACATAAACACTTTGTTGTAACCTCATATTCCATATGAAATTGAATGGCAATAACAAGATAATCCGAGGAGACCAAATACTAAAAATAACAATAACAAGATCAAAACCCAGACGGTTCAGATTTAGCAAACTTCATTCTATTGCCCAATAGAGAAACTACCATATTTGTTTCTATCTAAGAAACTCTGATTTCTTTACTTATCCCCACATTTCCTAAACAAAAATGTAAAGAGAAACACATGTTTGAATTAACCAAAACATGATAATAACATACATTTCGTTCTTGCCACATTTTCACATCAACCAAACAGCACAAATTGAAAGCAATTGATGAAATGGCGAAATCCAAAGCTATGCTATGTCAAGTCCAAATTACTACCCAAACTACATTACTTAAGCAATCAAACAAAGCTTAAGTACATAACAAGGTGAAAATCTGTAAGCAATTAAGTTGAAACATACCTCTCTTTTCGTTCTTGAATGTTCTTCATCTGAGCTCTGTAGTGGTTCTCTATGAACTGTTTGGCTGCTGCCACCTTCTCCATCGTCAAGCTCGACCCCAAGACCTCCTCTTCCTGCTCCTCTCGATCCTCCATTACAGTCTATGTATCGTCTCTTTCTCTCTCTAGAGAGTATCAGTTTTCTCTCTCTAGAGACTCACTCTGGAGCTCGTTTTTATTGCAACGACGAGGAGTAGATGATGAAAGAGAACCTCAGAAAACCTCTTTCGTTCTAGCTTCCATTTACCCACTCCTCAACCGCCATTCGCATGCCACGTGTTCGGGTCGTACTTTTCACTCTGACTCATCTTGACGTGGCGGGGACCGATTGACCGGCAGTGGCGAGCTCAGGGAGTTTCGAAGCAGGCGATCGGAGCTGGTTGATTTCTTTATCAATAATTTTCACGATCGCTGCCACAGGGTGAGTGGTGGAAGCACGCGCTTGCAAGTGGGAGTGTGACGCACTCCACGTTGTTGTGAGGGAAAGTGTAGTTGTCATATTTAATGACGCTTTATCACATTTTTTAACGTGAAAAGCACAAAGACGGCCCCGTAAGTTGGCAGTGATTGGGGCGTGATGCGCACTCGCCTTTCATAGGATGTGGATCTGATCAATGTCCAGGTCAGTGATGTAGTGTCTCTGCTAAAACACCCTGGACCTCGTGTCGTAATTACCGTGCAAGTTGTATCCCCTGTGGACAGGTCTAGATAGAATAGCCGTTTTTTCTTTAATGGTCTTTTGTGCTTTATAATTTAGCGTTAATTATTTCATGAAAAAATCATACGGTCAATCGTGTGTAGACTCATGATTGATTTTTAATCACATTATTGAGTTCTGATTATCAATGCAACAGAATCGCATATGTCTACTCATCGCTCTTTTTTATTGCATTAAGGCTAAAAATTTACTTACTTATATAGATAAGAAAATCATTTTAGCTATGATAATATATTGTGGAAAATATATCATGTTATAAATTTCTTATATAATTCAATTTTATTTGAAAAAGGAAAGGTTTGTCTTTCAAATTATGTGTAAAAAACAATATCTAGCTCGGTAGAAAATAACTTTGATTTACAAACTAGTAGTTTTATGTTCGAACTCTCGTAGCACCTTGATAGTGTGCGTGCGTGTAAAAAACTCTCATCCCCTTATAGTTTAAACTATCGTTTGTATTTTAAAAAAATTGTGTAAAATTAAAAAGAGAGATTCACTATTATACCTAATATAGGAGCCCAAATTATTTTTAAAAAACCTTATAAGAAATGAACTTTATAAACACACTTAAAGCCCATTTACAACATAACAAAAAGGCTTTTAACTTCTTTTAAATTACAAAACTGCAATTAATTTCTTAAAACAAACTAAACCCCAAAACACTCAACAGGTCATCAAAATAATTTAATAATCAAAATTAAATTCAATAGGGCTAGCTGTCATTTTTAAGTTTTTTTTTGAATTTGTTTATAGAAATTAAGTGGTGTAGAGTTTATCTATATTATTAGTGCTAATAATGGGTATTGTGGGGGTCTTTTTGTTCCAGCAGCCTGACTAATGGGCTGGGCTGTCGTAAAGGGTGAAAATGGGTAAAATTACCCATAGTGTCTGAGTTCAAAAATCAAGCCTCGAGAATGCTTCGAAAGAACGGTGAAGCCTTAGGAAACACTCCGGTTATCTTCACCAACAAAAACAACGTCTGCTTCAGATAGATTTTTAGCTTGGCATGAGAAGCTTGCGGTGTGGGAGCAAAATCATCATGAGTTTAGCACAAACATAGAGAAGGCTGTGAATTCTTATGAGGAATAGGGATTCTAAGGAAAGGGAAGTGATTCTAAGAAGGTTGGCTAAGGGGAGAGAGATGGGAATGAACGATTGGTGGTTTAAGTAATTTCTAGCAGCTTGACAAAAAGTCTGTCAAGATTTGGAATAGCTTGCCATAAGAGGGAAAATGAGTGAGAATGGTGAATAGAGCACGAATTTGCTGGGTTTTGCAGGTGAGATATGAAGCTTGCTCTCCAGATGTAGATTGTCTTTGATGGGTAGAAGATGACCACTTTTATAGCCGATGGAGGCCCCATTTCTCCAAGAAACCCTAACGGTTTCTATTTAATTTGGTCAAATCTTTCCCTTCATTTATCTTCTCTTCCTTTGACTCATCCTATTTAGTGAAATTCCCCTCTGCCCAATCTCACGAAATCATGGATTTTGGGGAGCTCAATGCTCTTCCCGCAACAACCTCAGTGGAGAACTCCTCTTTTCAGCCATCTTCCTTCCTTCTTTTCTCCCTTCTTTCATGGCTAGATTTGATGGGGGAAAATAAATGGGTATGTACACTGGTTTGAATGGTGCTTTGCTCAAGTATTCTTTGGTTTTTTTGATGGCTTAGTTGGGTTTGTCTTTGGACACGTGCTGGAGCCTCACACCTATGGATAACTTTGGTTTTTGTCGTTGTTTTTGTTTCCAGCCATATGCTGGAGACTTGTAGATATTTTCTTGGTTTGCTTGGGCTTTCTTAAGGTGATAGGTAAGCATACTAAGGGAATGAACTAATCTTTTCAAGTGATGGGCTATTTTATTAAGGTGATAAGCCTTTTAGGACAATAAGTTGGCTCATCAAATAAATGGGCTTACTTTACCAAATGTTGGGTTATTATGCTGGGCTAATTTTCCTAGGCTATTGGGCTACTTTCTCTCTCTCTTTTATGCTCACTCACATGTTTTGGCTCAAGAAATAGGCTTGAGTCTCAAGGTTCCCAAGCAACCCGAGACTTTCATTTCTTGACCCATCAATGGGCCTCATGACAACTTATTACCATTCATACCACAACCCACTCAAGCAAGCCCCGGACATTTGCGTGACTTGGGCCCACTTAAGCTTGTAGCGTGGCTAGGTGTAATAATAATGATTTTCGCTTGGCATTGCATGTCGCTTGGCGTGCTTGAATTTTGTTGCCTTTAAAAGGGATATGATGCTTGACATGATAATTAGCATGAGTTTGTAGAGTCAGTGCATTTTATAGGTTATAATGTGGCGGATTACATATTCATTGGGCATGGCACGTGGATCGCAACTCGTACAAGCGTGGATGACGAACTTTCGCGTGCTCCAAATTGAGTCTTTTCTTAATATGATGTCGTATTGGGCTGAGATTTTATTTGGGCCCAACTCTGAATTTTTTGGGCCTCAATAGGTATTTAACTAAATATCTCAATTAAAAATTCGCTATTTAAGACACCTAAGTACTTGCCCTAGTAAAAAGCCTTTCTTTTTTGTTCAATAGAGGCCCAAGGCCAAAGCCCAAACGTAAAGGAAGACACTGACCAATTCGCCCAGCCAAGTTGACAACTAACTACCAGTTGTAAATTTATATACCGCAGGGAATTATCCCTTTCTATTTTGGGTTGTTTGGCCTGCGATGTATGGACTTTTTATGTTTTCGCAAGCTGAGTTCGGATCAAGTGTGTACAGTGTACAGCTCTTCCAACCATTTGCTGGCCAAAACAGCGTCGTATGGATGCCAATTGCATTCGACAGTTCAAACCAAAGGGGAAAAGCAAGCTTCACCATAGAGTCGGCGAGAGTCGAGCTCTGAAACTGGTGGAGGTGGCGGTGGAAGACATGGGCGATCCCTACCGTATGTACTTCACTCCCACTGGCACTGACAGAGGTTCTTTACTTTTCCCTCCCCCGCATCCCATGACCGCCAAATTTTCATTTTCCCGAACAAATTGCACACAATTTCCACTCGCTTTCTCGCATTTTCGTAGCATCCAAACAAACCATGACTCCATCAATTGAATGATTTATAATGTATAGCATTTGATTATGTGCATACTAACCTTAATAATTTTTGTGTTAATTGGGTATGTGTTTTTCCCAAATTAATTGCTTTCCAGGCAGTGTTGGAAGGCCAATCTTTCCTGGTTACTTGTCGTCTGAAACACCCTCATTGCTATTCGATCCTACTCTTCCCTCTACTGAGCCTCCGAGTTATTCGTCTGATTTTTTGCAGAGAGATGTAAGAACTTTGTTTAACACCATATGAGTATGTATATGAAGGAATTTTGTTATTGAATGGTTTGGATGTACGTGCAGATAAGATCATTGACCCCTGGGGCCTATGCTGTGGATGATACTGGGGGCATTCGATTTCGACCTGAACCTATTCTTGGTGTAGCAGCATCAGCAGGAGCTAGCATAAAGGGCTATCCATCTCCTTTGGAAGTTCCAAGTTTGCTAAGCCAGAGACAGGATGCTGCTGCAGTTAGCATTAGTGCAAGTGTTCCTGCTGACATAAGTAAAGAAAGGCCTCCTGGCTCTTTGAGCAATGTTGATGGTCCTCCAGTTCTGAAAGGGGAGTCAAACGTTTTGTTTGTTGATGGACTTCCCACCGACTGTACACGAAGAGAAGTAGGCCGTATCCTTTTGCTCCTGTCGAGGCAACAGACCGTAGATTCAGATTTTATGGATATCGAATTGCCTTGACCGGAATGTGCTCATTATATTGCTTTGTTCTGTCATTTTGAAAACCTTAATTTGCAATGCAGATATATTCCGTCCGTTTATTGGGTTTAAAGAAATCAAAGTTGTTCACAAGGAGCCTAGACGTGTAAGTCTGTGCATTTGCCTGCTTCTATTGAGTAATATTCAGAGTCTTCGTTGTAGTTTCGCATAGTTATTTGTTACTATTGATGTCTGGGTTACTTTACTTTTGTTTGAGCTTTGTCTCCATGTTACTAGACTTTTAAATGAACTGCAGAGTGGAGATAAGGCTATGGTTTTGTGCTTTGTGGAGTTTGCTGATCCAAAGTGTGCTTTGACTGCTATGGAAGCTCTTCAAGGTATTATTATATGTGCAATTAACCATGATCCATCCACTTACAGCACAAAGTGTGATATGAAATTTTCCTCTTATCAATTTTACTATATTGGCAGTTGGTGATTGTAATAATACTGTAATAAAGTTTATTTCCGGAAATTGTATGTTACATTCAGAAGCTGATTATGTAAAGAACTTTGTATTGTTTAGAATCCTGTTTAACACAATGAATTGACAAAGCTTCAGCGATTTCTAGTAATATGAGGGAATTCATCACTTATCAAGCTCTGAAATGTGGATGCACGCAGGTTACAAGTTTGATATCAAGAAACCCGATTCTTCTACATTGAGGATCCAATTTGCACATTTCCCTTTTCGTCTACCAGCCGATGGCAATGAACAACGAATTGGAATCCCACTGTGATGGAAACAATGCTGGGATGAAATCTGTCCGACTTATAGAATAACTCAAGCCATTCGCTAAAATTGCTGCATTGTTTGTTGACTGGGGGAGAGGGGTCTAGACAGTGCAGCTTAACTCAAGTTTAGGACAATGTCACAGGAATGCCGAAATATGTGGCTTGCTGGAGCCTCTTTTTCATGATGTATTTAGTAGGTTTTGACTTGCTATTTGTAAATATGGCATTGGTGTTTATCCAAGGGTCTTCATTTGGTATTGAGAGAAATCAAACGAGCTCATTCCGGGCTTCCGGCATAAGATTGCCTTGATCAGAGAAGCGTAGGGACGGTAGTAGGGTTTTTTTTCGCCGGAAGAACTTGGAAGCTATAATGTAAGATCTGAACCTTTGGTACAAGATTCTGGACTGGAAGAGAGGAGACTATCAATGAATATCGTGCAACTCTTCATGAAAAAACAGTTTTGCAGATCGACCAAAAAATGTTTATATATAAAAACTAGCAGTAATACAAATTATTTTGCATTATGAGGTTGACATCGGTAAAGCCTTTATAATAATAATTTGTTATAAAAACCTATAATAATGTACATCTTCAAATTGAGGTGTTTAGCATGGAAAATGCCTCCTTCTTGGGGGAACTGGTAGTTGGACTTAATTAATGATCTTGACTTGACATAATAATAAGAAAGATACAACTTACAAGTACCCCCCAGTCTTTAAAGTATTTCTTAAACTTAAACTAAGTAGACTATTAGAAATTGATTAGGAGAAATAAAGCCACAAAGGTTAGGGAGGAGTGAGAGAGAGTGTGTTCGCATTTATGGCCTTCTCCTTCTTTGGCCCCTTTGGTTTAAGAAAAAAATGATAAACTGAGTTGTTGTGGTTGGCACAAAAGAAAAAGGAAAATGCCATGAGATAAATATAATATATTAGGAAGCAAAAGCATGCAACAAAAAAGAAAATATATATTTTTGCCATTCAATTTCATATGGAATCTGAGGTTACACCAAAGTGTTTCTGTGATATTAATGTATAAAACTTAGTACAAATTACAATAATCCATTTGTGGGAAGGGGCAAGTATGCCTTTTACAGAGAGCCCCCCCTTCTTCCAACAATAACAAATCACAAAATAAGGAGGAAATGATGACAATGACTTGTACAACAAAACAGGAAAAATAAAACTATAACAAGTTAGTTTATCAATCTGATCTGAGAGAGCACAGCAGGGCACAGAGAGCAAATTCTATAGTATCTATGTATCTATTAACTAAAGAAAGCTAGTGCCTGCAAGGCCATGGTGCAAGAGATTATGAGCAATGGCATCCCTAGCCTTCATTGAGCTCTGTGATCTCAAAGCAACCTCTGGAACCATCTCATCATCCACAAGCTCAAACCTCAGCTCTGGTTCAATTTCCTCATTTCTAAGCTCGCAGATGTTGTGCAAAACACAGCATGCTCCGAGCACTACGGGCAAGTCCTGCAGCTTCACCTCGGTTCGCTTTTGCAAGCAATACCACCTCCCTTTCAGCCTTGCAAATGCATCTTTAGCAGCTTTCTGAATCTCCCCAATCTTCTCATTGAAGGCATGCTGTGTCCAAGTGAGATGCTGCTGGGTGTAGGGCACCAAAACCCAGTCCATCAAAGGGTACCCAGAGCTCCCAACAATCCAAACGCCTTTCAGCAAGCCATTGTTGGCCCTCTGATGCAAAGCAGACTTCTCCAAAACCTGATCATCAGGCATTGATCCAGGCCAACCAATGCACACATCCGTGAAAACCCCTCTTGGGTCCACAACACCTTGCACTGTGATTGAGTAAGAGGTCTTCTGGTTCCTCTCTGTGTGCCGCTTGTTGAAATAAGCAGCTACACTGATCTTTGGAGCTATAATTGGAATATGGGTTGTGTACATGGACCCCACAACATTGGGTATGCCTGAAATGGCCTCAAACTCATCTTTGATCTTCCTCACCACACTGTCCTCAGGCCATTGCAGATACTTGGGCATGAGCACAGTTCTAATTGCGGAGCAGACCTCAAGAACAAGTTTATGGCAAGTTGAGATGCCAAGACCAAATTTTTTAGACACAAGGCGAAGAGGGTCACCTGTTGCTAGTCTCCACAAACAAACAGCAACTCTCTGCCTCACCGGAATTGCGTTTCTCAGAGTTGTGTCTTCTTTTTCAATGGCGGATTTGAGCTCCTGGCATATCAAATCGAACGTGGCCCTCCCCATCCGAAACGCCTTCTTGAATTCCGATTCCGGAAAATCGGGTTGGTTGCACTCGTCCCACCAGGCCTTGGACCGGTCCTTGACCCACAGCCTCCTGTGATGACCCGCCGCCGACCCAGTGCCCGGTTTCGCCTTATCGGACCCGTCGGCGGCCACCGCCACAGCCGCAGCGGCAGCGCAAGCCGCGCTTCTCGACCGCTTTCGCTTCATCGTTTCGGATTCTTCGACCTCCGAATAGCAGTCCTGGAAATCAGAGTAGTAATCTAACATGGCTTTGGTTCTCGTCTTGTGCTTCTCTTCGATAAAGGACGCGTCGTCATTTGAGGCCCTGTCGTGCTCTTGTTCGTCTTCCCTCTCTTGCTCCTCCAGCAACGACAGGGAAGCGATGATGCCCTTCAAGTCTTTCATCTTCTTGTCAGCATCGTCCTGGTCGTTGCTGTTGTTATTATTGTTGCCCTTACGACGCCGTTTCTTGGAATTGCCATTATCGTTCATTTGGGTATGCAGAGAGGTTTGGAGCAGGGTGCAGAGGTAAGTCTTCTGGGTGTGGGCTATTTGGGAGCTCCAGTTTCATATAGCAGCTGAGCTGAGACGTCTGGTCTTGACTGCAACAACAACTAGAAGAATAACAAGGAAATGAAAGGAAGGAGAAGAAGCAAAAATAAACAAGAGAAAGAGAAAAGGTCCTTGGCTTTGAACAGTGTAAAATAACCTTAATTATACGTGTGAAACGGAAACACCAGTGTGAAACGGAAACACCAGTGTGAACGCAAAGATTGAAAATTTGGATTGGGATTGAGAAAATGGGACCCCTTATTATATTATGCGCATATGTCACTAGCTGTCCACATTAGAATAAGAGAGGAGATTATCTATCATATGCAATGATTAAGGAAATTAAGTCCTATTTAATTAAGATTTTATTTATGATGAAAGCACTTCTGTTTATAATGTGTTTCTTATAAAGTATTTTGTTACCCAAAAGCACTTATAAATGGTTTTGCTAGATACTATTTTAAACGCTTTTAATTATCAGAACTCGCTTTCATTTTAGAAACACTCCAAACCGACGACTAGACATTGTCGAGACACTTGTAAATTGATCAGGAATTGGGTTGGAAATTAAATGCGATGAGAGGACTAGAATAACATGGCTTTTTGTACAAAAACGTTGACTTGGGGCCCGTTTTGCGTGTGAAAACGTGGATAAAATAAGAGCGTTTAAAAGGTGTCAGGTGTGAACGGGGGTTTGGAGCGGCGGGGTTTGGTGGGTGCAAGACGGTGACTAGGGATTACCTGGAACTTAGGAAATGCTTTCTTTTTTCATTTTTCGTGGTTTTATTTTGGAAAGTCTGATTGGGAATGTTACTTTTGTGAGAATAACAACACCACTTCAAACCTTTTTGACAATTCCAGTAGATTTTTTTTTGGGCGCAACAATTCCAATAGTTTTTGGAAAAGTATTTGTGTTGGGCCTGGTGAATGGAACCATAGATCTGTGGGCCAGTATGATATTGTGGAGCCCACAACTAATCCACATCATGCTGACATTATGACATTTTAAGGGTTTTGTTGTTTTAAACTGTTGTAAGATAACAACTCTAAGTTCAAACGAATGAACTCGAGTGCATAGATATCTGTTTTTAATTACTTGAATTACAAACTACTCGCAGATTAATATTTTATTTAATAAAATAAATATCATTCATATTAATCTCAAAATGTCGTGTATGACTTAGGTATTATTAGTTACGAGTTCCACCAATAATAATTTCTAAACCAAAAGGAAGTTATATATATATTTTATCATATATAATATGAAGATGCAGATGAAAGACTGGTTTTTGCTGTTGGTTTATGGTTTATCCGGAAATGGAGGTGTTTGTCCATCTTTGAGCAGGGATTTACCTTTCCTTGTGAGCTCAGGAATCTATCACTCGTTATGCTTTGGAGTGGTTTACTGCCTGCAAACAAATACCTGGGCAACTTCACAGTGATGTGGTGCATTTATATTGGCATGCCCCTCTGCCTGGCTCCTGGAAACTTAACACTGATGGAACTAGGAAGACTGATCCTGGTCGCATTGGTGCTGGTGGCCTTTTGAGAGATTCTACTGGAAAATGGATTAAGGGCTTTTCTATCAATTTGGGGATTGGCTCATTCCTCGAGGCTGAATTATGGGCCCTCTTCTGGGGTCTAAATTTAGCTTGGGATGCTGGTTTTAGAAGTGTTGAAACTGAATGTGATGCTAGCTCTGTTGTGGCCTTATTAGCCAGTCCCACTGCTCATACTCACCCTCTGTTTAGCCTCATTAATTGTTGCAACTTGTTGATGCAGCAGGATTGGGTGTGCACGCTCAAGCATGTCTATCGGGAGCAAAATATTGTTGCAGATGCCTTAGCTAATATGAGCTACGATTTGGCTTTGGGGAGACATTTTTTTGACCTGATGCCTCATGGTTTAGCTGACTTAATTGATGCTGATGCCAGATGCGTGGCTAGACCCAGGATTCTTTCTTTGTAATTTTTTTTCTGCTGCTTGGGCTTCGGCCCCCTCCTTACCAAAAAAAAGAAGAAGATTGGTATGGAGTCCATGCTTGTCCAACAAGATAAGAAAAGCGGTGTAAACTTTCAACTCCTCTTTACTCGTTTTGATTTGCCATTGGAAACCTTTTCCACATGTATTTAATATTTTTAATTTTGGAACATTACAATGTACAGTTGGCTACAATACGGTGGGCCCCCACGAGGTACCAAAATTCAAAAATATACACTACTTTTGACCATACGCAATGGAACAATTGTTGAAAAGCTATTTTCATTGTCCCAATTTCCGGAGAAAAATAAAAAAGTAACAAAAAACATTGTAACCAAGAGGCGGTCCAACTGAGGTTAAAATAATTTATCGACCAAATGAGAAACAGAGGACATGTTTTAACGTTGTACTCTTCCAAAGATTCTCGTTTATTATAGTAATCCAACATTAGATTGGTAATTACGTTGGCTAATATTGGCTCAGCAGTTTTATTTATTTATTTATTTATATATCCAAAGAAACAAGACCTGTCTTTCCAAGTTTTTGGCTACAGATGAAAACAGACGACAAGTTCCGAGAACAAAACCAACGTTTTTCGCAAGTCTAAGAAACAAGTACAATCGCTTGAACAATAATGTTGACCTGGTCAACCAAAGGCCATGCAGTTTCATGTACTGTGTCCAGCTAACGGGCCTTGAACGGGTCCAAATTACCAATATATTATTGGATTTTTGCTGCTCAAGCCGGACACGGATTGGTTTAAATAATCCCGGTCCAAGATGAAATCCTGGGTCAGATATTTTTGTGGGGTCGGCTAAACTCCAATACAATTTACATAGACATTTGAATAAGCAAAGTCTAGAAATGTTAGGTCTAGAACATTTGAAATGGTAAGCCTGCACTTAATGCATAAAATGAGAAATTTGATTTGATTTTCCTACAACAGCCTCATTAGGACTTGTTTGAAGTATATACAAATACAACACATTAGAGCTGTCTAACCTAATCTGGAGCAAAAAAGTCTAGGGTTAGTTTCTTGAAAATGTGGCAACGGTGCACAGTTTCAGGAGGCATGCAACACAGCAAAGACAATAGCATGTAATTCTCATAGCTTCGATTCAGTTTCAAATATTCACAAACCCATAAAGTTGGTGCATGGCAGAGATGAGATCAAGTAAGGGATTTGCCAGCCCATTCTCGCTCTCGTCGCTTTTGCTTGGCTTGCATCCGGTTGAACTTCTCTTTCCCCTTCTCCAAAAGAGGGTCATGCACAACGTAGTCATTTGGGTCCTCATTGCGAGACATGCGATCCTGTGCAGTGATTTACAGAAAAATACTTTAAGCCATAGAAAAGCAGAAATCTAGATGAAGAGCAAATTGATATTTGTTCAAAGAATATTTAAAATGCGAAGAGGAGTCTCTTTTCATTAATTAAATTACGTCATTCCATTTGCTTATGCGGATGAAATAATCTAATTCCATTTGCATTTTCATTAACTACTTTCCTGATTTGCATTGTTTCCGATTCAAATGAAATGGCATAAACAAATATGAACTGGAGAAGCTTACCTTCCCACTCTCAGGAGCAAATTTTAACCGAACAGCTTTCCAATCAGATGCATCTTCATCTTTGCCACCTCCAGATTCACTACCGGAGGCTGTGCGACTTTCAAATATACCCTTCTTAAACTTCTCAAGTTTTGCCAGAACCTAACAGCATCCAATCCGTAAAAACAGGGTTATATATATACACAATAAAGTAGCTTATGGTAAATAGTTATACAAATGAATTATAGATATGCAGTGAGTGCAGTCCCAAATTCCCGAAAACAGGGACTTTTCAATGCCCAATTCATGGGTTCTGTTTCATTTAGCCAGCTTATGGAATCCATTACTTGCATCTACTACATTATCATGTTTAAATATATTTTAAAAATGGACAGTTTCACCTACTCCGATGGTTGAAGGGAGGACAAGAAAGTAAATATGTAAATCAAGAAAACAATACACAATAGGGCCAATCACACATAACATACTTCATCTTCTCGTCCTTGATTTCTACGCTTCTTCTGTTTCTGTAATTGTCTTCCTCTTTCAGCTTCACCCAACAACTGTAAGTCTGCATCAGCATTTGCCATGCGTTCAGCTCGTGCCTCTGATCCTATCCCTTTTTTCTTCATGGATAGTTTTTCCACCTTTTGTTGATCATCATTAATGCTTTCAACAATGGACCTGGCAAGAAGGAAATGAAGAGATTCTTTTGAATATATTTTCAGATGTGTCAGTCTTCGTAACAGTGCTTAAAACAAAATCTGCCAAAACATCTCCAACACCCAAAACTTTGCCTCGAAGTACATTTTCGTTCATTATAACATTGAATTGAAACTGATAAAGCCATGAACTCTTTGAAGGAATCCTTGCAAACAAATATAATGTCAAGAAAATTTCCACCAACCTTACCTTGATGCAGGTGTTTCACGCTGATTTGGGCTAGAGCTCCCTGCATATGCATGTGATAGGTTAAGAAAATGGGCGTAAATTATTAAGCAAATAAAAAGAATGTGTCAATTAAAAGGGATTATGCATTCATTATTCCTCATAAGGAGAAAATTTAATACATTGAGGACAATTAGGTACCATTATGCATCTTTGGCTTTGGTGGGAGATCTCCCAAATCCTTTCGTTTCCTGAGTATTTGCTGACGCATTCGTGCATCAAAGTTGGCCTCATCATCGTCATCATCGCTATAATTGAGGGTATTATAAAATTTGGATTCTGAGTCTTTCCTGGGCTCGTCTTTCTTTGAGCTAAGAGCTTCTCTGACAGATAACTGTACATGCCTTGTTTTGGCATCAGAGTTCTGCATTCAAAACATTTGCCGGAGGTAAGTTCTTTGTGTGATCCTATTATATGACAGACAGAATATGCATATGTAAACGATGAAAAATGTTAGCCAAGTTGGTTGTCAGGACAATATTAACCTTAGTAGTAAGATTGATGGAGGATAAATCTAGAATAGTAGTAAGATTGATGGGGGATAAATCCAGATGTGATTTCATAAAGACAAAGAGTTATCCACTTCATATTAGGCAATAATCACATTCGCAAGATCAGAAACCCTTAGACCTAAAAAATAGCAACATTTCAACCATTCTATATAAACAAGGCATAACAAGAGATACAGGATAATTACCACGTCATTAATTGGAACTTCGTCCTTCAGAAGACGAGGATCATCCAATACATCATGACTGCTCTTGATTTTTGTCTTTACAGCTGCCAATTCTTTCTCCTCTTCTTCAGCTTCTTCTCCAAACGAAAGCAAGTTCAGCTTTCTGCATTGTGGAAACAAGGCGCGCACACAACATACCCCGTAAGTGTAATGACATTTCTGACAACATATATTGTGGCATCACTGCATTTATTTTCACAGACACAGGTAAACATAAACAGACATGCATGAGTTCCATCAGGAAAGGAAAAAGCTTACTTTACAGCTTTCTTCTTCGTGTCTTTGTTGTCAGCATCATTGGTGGATTCCGTCGATGGCTTTGCACGTACTCTTGGAACAATATCATCAAAGGGGTTCCATAACACCTAAAACAGGGATTTTAACACCAAAACAAAATTTCAAATCACATAAGCATATAGAAAGAGGAAAGCTTAAGGCTTACTTAAGGATCATGTTTAGCTACCTCTACTGACAGTATCCTTGGTGGTGGGTCCAAGGGTCGATCCTCCTTGTCAGTTTCAATATCACCCAACCTCACAAGATTATATATTGAATCCCCAGTCACCTGAAAAACAGAAAAAAGAAAAAAGAAAAAAATAAATGAGTTTGGTTCCTTAGTTTTCTACTGATACTCATAATTGCTATACTGCTGCAGCTAGCGATTAAGTTATCATCACCTTCCCAAATATAGTATGCTTCTTGTCAAGCCAATCAGAGCGGTCCAAGTTCATAAAAAACTGGCTCCCATTAGTATTGGGTGAACCAGAATTTGCACAAGCAACTAAACCCCGATGCTTGAATCTCAAACGCGAATGAAACTCATCAGCAAAAACACCACCATAAATACTTTCACCACCTGCAAAAACCCACCAACAATTCAAGCTCAAAATCCTAAATCTGAAGTAACCCATATTACTATACATATTCAACAACCGAAATTCTCAATATTTTCTGCGATTACCTGTGCCTGTGCCGGTGGGGTCGCCGCCCTGAACAAGAAAGCCTTTGATAATGCGGTGGAATATGGTGTTGTCGTAGTAGCCTTCGAGGCAGAGCTGAATGAAGTTCCTGACGGCCTTTGGGGCCTCTTTGGGCCAGAGCTCCACGTCGAGCGGCCCATGGGTTGTTTGCAGCACCACCTTGCCCTTCGTCGGTGGCTCTAATACGTATATCGACGACATTGCTCACGCACCACGGCGTTTCCAGAGAACTGAGCCCCACTGGGAATTGGGAAATCGATTGCTATCTGAGTTCAGTAATTGGGGAAGAAAGGGTTTGCGGATTTCGACTGCACCGGTTCGAGCCGACGTCGTTTTGTCTTGTTTGGTATTTGGGCCGCCATGGGCCATGATCGCTGGTAGCGGCAAATTCAATTCGCGAAAAAAAGAGTTGCCCCACTGGCATCGTTTTATTTGTTTTTCATTTTGGATCCGTTTTTAAATTTATATATTCATATAACAAATGAAAAATTACTATATAAATTCCTACTTGTTGTAAAGTCTTGAGTGAAGTCCACATGATTAGAAGGGAATCTCACACTCATTCACGAGTTTTCTATTTACCGAAATAGTTAGCCAAAGTTTTGTTTATAAAAACTATGACTTCATTCTCATTCTGGAAGTGAGATAGATAGAGAATATAGAAAGAAAGAAAAGAAATAATGAAAATATCAGAAGAGCATTCCTATCGCTATTTGAATTCTCTAAATTCTCTATTCAATTTCTTAGTTTTATAACACGTTCTCAGGATTTAATATCTCTAAAACACCAGCTGGGATATTCGATCAAAACACTCTGCTTATGCTCTCGTGATCTCAACAACCAGAGAGTGAAATGGTGAAATCACAAGGCTCTCACAAAGTCTTTCTCTTTCACTCTCTGTCCGTCCCGAGCCATAGCAAGAACCACAGAGAAAAAGCCATGACTTCGTCTATATCCGTGACTCTCTCCCAAGCCCATTTGGCTCCCACCGTCCCTCACCATGGCTCGAGCTCAGCCTCAGAGCGGGCCTCTCTCTTTGCAGCCCTCACTCTACTAATTTTCTCCGGTCTCAAATCCACTTCATCGTCGCCATCATCGTTGTCTTCGATCCAAGCTCTCTCGGTTCCAGCGCCGCCGTCCCAGGTGCAACAGGCCGGTCCAGGCCACCGCCGTCGAGTCTCAGGAGACGAAGCCTATATCTGCTCTCGACCTCTAGCCGAAGTCATGGTGGCTGGATCATAGAGCCTCTGTGCCATGGAGCTTTCCAAAGCTCTTTCCTACACTCATTTCCCTGCTTTTAAGAAAGTCGAGGCAACCCATGCCTGTGAAGGCCAACTTCTTTGGTTCTAACCAGAGCCTAGTGGCTTTGCTTGCGATATGAAAAACTCAATACAGAAGAAACCACACCGAAAGGATGAGCTTTCCTTTATCTTTTCAATTATCTTATTATTATTCTATACTATTTAATATTATTTATTTCAACATTAAGTGCAGGTGTGTGTTGGTGGCGGCTGGAAAAGGGAAGCATGATAATCATGCACTAGTCTCTTTCCGCATAGTTACATATATTAATATAATAATATTATATATTTTCCTATTTCCTCTAGCTTTAAGAGGAATTCCACCGAAAGAAAAAAGGGGGAGGCAATTCAAGTTGACAACATATATATTATTTGATCCTGGTGTTGATAAGAACCCACAAATAATTGCCTTTAGTTTATCTATATATATATAGTAATTCTATGGACGGTTACACTACATATATTTTAAGTGGTGGTTTTTAACCCCGCATTTAATTTATTTACTGTATGGTGTAGGTTTATTACCCATACAACAGTATTTATTTAAAAATGTGGCGCGAGTTTATCGTCCACACAACTGCCTTTACTTTTATTTAAATGTATGGAGCAGAATTAGCGCACATACCATCACGCTTACTTTACCGCACATTTACTTTATTATTTAAAGTATGGTGCGGAATTAACGTCCATACAGCAAGCAATTTAATTTAATTATTTAAATGTATGGAGTAGAATTAGTGCCCATACAAGCACATTTACTTTACCGCACATTTACTTTATTATTTAAGGTATGGTGCGGGATTAACGTCCATACATGAGGCAATTTAATTTATGAATTTACTTTACCGCACATTTACATATATTTAAAGTATGGTGCGGGTTTATCGTCCATACCAGCAATTTATTTACAAGCTATTTATTTTATGAATTAATTGTATGGTATGATGAGTTTTTACAGAATACAGAGATCATGACTAGAAGTTCATTGATCCTCATCATACAATTACATTAGGACTTGAAAGATCCTTGATGATGATAATGATATGAGAGCTGGAGTCTTTCTCTGGATGTATTTGTAAACAAGAGATCAGACTAGAAGATCCTTGATCCTTGACATGTAAATAAGGACCTAGAGTTCCTTGATAATGTAATAGTACCGTATTGGTTAATAGTGCCGTACACATGAATAGTAACTGTACTTGCAAATATACTGGACGCATGAATAGATACGTATTCATGACCTGATGAACAGTACCGTATACATGAATAGTGACATATGGATAGATATTAACCATTTGAGGTAAATCGTCACTATATACAAAAGGGAACCTGCAGTTCCTTAAACTTTGGAGTAGCTACTCAAATCATCAATGAGCTGTGTTGATTGGAACTACGTTCTATTATTCAATGCCGACAATATCATTGGCCAAAATGGAAAGAGGCAATTCCATTACAGATGAGAATGAACGTGAAAGAACAAACCCATAGTACGAACCCCAAAAGATGTTAATACTGAAAGTTATACTTGGGTGTTCAGAATAAAAGGGAATATACCCATTTTGTATGACACAATGTTTCTGGCAGAAACAAGGAATGTTGGGTTTCTTCATATTTACAGATGCAATTGTGCTTCCTTATTGCACATTTATGGAGATCAACATATTATCTTTAAGGGTTATTAAACAAACAGAGCATATCGCCAGAAGCGATTCCCTAAGGATGTATAAGCAAAACAAATAGCTGGATATAAAGCTATATAATGTGTCATGAAGGATTGAAATTGCATGAAGCAAGTCCATGAAGGACGTGTGCCTGAAGCACAAATTTTGTACTCAATATTAATGTGTATAAATTGCCTCAGTGAGTACACTAATTACGATATGGTTGCAACACATTACAACTCTTGAAGAGTTGATAATTGATCAAAACTCCTGAATAGTTAATACTTGGTTAAAACTCTTGAAAAGTTTAAGAAACAGTTGTCTCGGCCTGAAGATCGAGCATTATGCCAACGAGATTCTTGCTTATACTAAGAAAGTATTGAAGCATTTTATGTGGATTAACCGTTGGGCACTTAAATGATTTTCCAGAAATATCCTGGACCGGACATTGTATTTTCCAAATAGAGCTCAGCTCCATCACCATCACTTTGGGATGATGTGAGGCATAAGTGATACTATCTCCGCATAACATCATATACGTGCATATTCTTTTAAGTGAACTTACAAATAGCCCAGTTTTGTTAGATAAGCGGACTTTGGAAATTTCTATGATTTACATAGATATAGCTCACTGGGAATATATTTACTTACTCAATTACATGAATTATTGGTGGCTACATCATTCACTCAATCCGAAAGATATTTTCTCTAGAAAGATAGTCATGAAGATATCAGGGGAGATACTATTTAAGGGGAGCATCCAACAATATTATAAGACTGACTCACAGAAGCAATGTCAACTATGATATTCAGAAAGATGATTAGCAGTATGGCTTAAAGATATTTTGTCAAGCATCAGGGGGAGCGTGCTGTCAATAAAGACCTTCATACACTTGGACTCTTTTTCCTTCGTCCAGGTTTTTATCCCACTGGGTTTTTCCTGGCAAGGTTTTAACGAGGCGAGTGTCGCACGCGCGTCCATATACATAGAACTTTATGTTACACATGGTTATGTACTCTTTTTCCCTTCGATCAGTTTTTGTCCCACTGGGTTTTACTGACAAGGTTTTTAACGAGGCATATTCCATAGTGGTCTCCAAGAGGGAGTGTTGTAAAGTCTTGAGTGGAGCCCACATGATTAGAAGGGAATCTCACACTCCTTCACGAGTTTTCTATTTACCGAATAGTTAGCCAAAGTTTTGTTTATAAAAACTATGGCTTCATTCTCATTCTGTAAGTGAAATAGATAGAGAATATAGAAAGAAAGAAAAGAAATAATGAAATTATCAGAAGAGCATTCCTATCGCTATTTGAATTCTCTAAATTCTCTCTTCAATTTCTTAGTTTTATAACACTACTTAAAATTTTGTATAATAAGTTGGTGTGTTTAGTATTAGTACTGAAAACCTGTTTGTTTTCTTTGATTTGGTCATGGCCAGGTCAAAATGCCTAAATCAAGCCAATGGAGGAGAGTCAACACAATAAAAGTTAGTTATGTCCGTTTTCTATGTTTAGCTGGCGTTCCAGTTCCACCGCCAAAGCAACAGAAAGGATCCTCAGCTAATTGGCCTGAGGCTTTCTTTCCTCTTTTTCTCTCTCTTTTCTTTTGTCTCAAGCTTCGCCGCGGCTCATCTAGTGGCGGGGTGGTCGTCGGAGGCTGTGCCATTTGCAGCGGCAGTGGAAGTACTAGTGCTGCGCTAGTTGTGTAACGCAAATGGCCTCCCATTTATCCTGTGACGACACCGTTACGCCAATCAATGCCACGGCGGTGGCTGTTGACAAGGACAACAAGAACAGCAACCACGCCGTCCGGTTTGCTATTGATCATCTTGTAGCTAAAAATACCAACCCATATATCATCCTCATCCATGTTAGGCACAAAAACCATCATCCACATCGTAGGTACCCTACCCTCTGTTTCTCAATCTTTAATTTTTAGAATATTGTTGGCCTTTGTCAACGTGATTTCTCCGTTTCTTTTTGGAGTTATATGCAGAGGGTGATGGTGAATCGGGCAATCATGATGGACATCATGTTTTCGTTCCTTACCGTGCATACTGCGCACGTAATGAGGTACGCGGATTCATCCGTCCGTCATAAATGGTCCAATGTCATAAAGTGACACCACATTTGATTTTGATTTTTAGGCCCAAGTGAAAGAGGTTATCCTTGATGATCATGATGTTGCTAAAGCACTTTTGGAGTACATCAACAATCACTACATCAATAATATTGTAGTTGGTGCATCAACAAGGAATGCTCTTACAAGGTTTAATTTCCCATTCTCTCTCTCTCTCTCTCTCTCTCTCTCTCTCTCTCTTAATCAAATATACGTATCTATCTAATGATCATGAAGTAATGAGCTACATTGTGATGCTGTGTTCCTCATAGAAAGTTCAAAATTGGGAATGATGTGCCCACCAGCTTAGTAAAGCTTGCACCAGAGTTTTGCTCTGTATATGTAATTTCGAAAGGGAAGATGGTCGGCCGGCGAACGGCTAAGAGGCCGGTGGTCAATACTGCTACTCCACCAAAACAACCATCCCCACAAGGACTTCCACCTTGTACTCCAACAGAACAAACTGAAGCAGACAATGGAGCTAGGTACAAAAAATTAATGGAGCTGTTTATTTGTCTTGCATATATTAAGTCCTTTTTAAATTAGAAACACACTTAACTCTTTGTGCTTTGTATGATGTTGCTTGGTAGAAGCAGAGGACAGCATGCAGTAAGGGGAGGATGGAAAAATGCAGGAGGATCTGAGAAAATTCCTGTGGCGCGAGAGAGGACGAGGAGTGCTCCAGTCAATCTCTCAATGGACATTGACATTCCTAATCATGGTTCGTCAAGGTGTTGGCTTAGCAGCCGGAATTCGAATGCGGATGAGAATGAATTTCCAGGGATGTTTAATTCATTTGGATCAGTGGACATCATAAGCCAAGGGTTAGATTTCTCCAGTGCATCATGTTCTCCCAAGGAGTCATCCAGACAATCTGCAGTAAGTTGTGTATACGAGTGTAATGCATGCTACTCCGTAGGAAAAGTTGATGGTTTTGCATATAAAAGAATGATCTGATTGTCATCTGCTCTCAATCGTTGCAGCGGGATATTGAAGCTGAAATGAAAAGATTGAAGCTGGAATTAAAACAAACCATGGACATGTACAGCTCTGCCTGCAAAGAAGCAATCTCAGCAAAAAATAAGGTAATGTTTATGCCATGAAATTTTCAGTGACACCTTTGTTTCTGCTGTCTACTGAATCAACATGGTTCTTAGAGTATGATCAAGAGGGTACTAAAGCTGACTCTTTCAAATCCAGGCTAAAGAGCTTAATCAGTGGAAGCAGGAGGAGGCTCGTAAATTCGAGGAAGCCAGGAATGCTGAAGAGGCAGCTCTTGCCATTGCAGAGATGGAAAAGGCAAAGTGCAAAGCTGCCATTGAAGCAGCTGAGGCATCACAGAAGGTGGCTGAGATGGAAGCTCAGAGAAGAAGACAGGCAGAGATGAAGGCAAAGAAAGAGGCACAAGAGAAGAACCGGGCATTGAATGCTTTGGCGCATAATGATGTCCGATATAGAAAGTACACCATAGAAGAGATTGAACAAGCCACTCAAGAGTTCTCAGCATCAAACAAAATTGGTGAAGGTGGATATGGACCTGTGTACAAAGGTAAACTCGACCACACACCGGTTGCGATTAAGGTGTTAAGACCTGATGCTGCTCAAGGGAGGAAGCAATTCCAACAGGAGGTATGATGTTGGATACAACTTCCCGAGTTTATATTACATAAACAAGTACAGATATGCACTGCTTGCCAAATTATTGGCCCAAATATTTGCTCAATGTTATATTGCTTTCCATTTAGTTTGAACTTATTTTGTGTTCATATGCAGGTTGAGGTCCTGAGCTGCATTAGATATCCTAACATGGTCCTCCTGCTTGGTGCATGCCCTGAATTCGGATGCCTAGTATACGAATACATGGACAACGGAAGCTTGGAGGACCTGTTGTTTAGAAGAGGCAACACCCCTCCAATTTCATGGAGGAGGAGGTTCAAAATAGCTGCTGAGATTTCAACAACCCTTCTATTCCTTCACCAAGCAAAGCCAGAGCCCCTTGTCCACCGGGACCTTAAGCCAGCCAACATCCTCATAGACCGTAACTATGTGAGCAAAATCAGTGATGTCGGGCTAGCGCGCTTAGTTCCTCCATCTATGGCTGATGAAGTGACACAATATCACATGACTGCAGCTGCAGGGACATTTTGTTACATAGATCCCGAGTATCAACAATCAGGCATGCTAACAACAAAGTCGGATATATACTCGTTGGGCATAGTGCTACTCCAAATCATCACAGCAAAGCCAGCCATGGGACTTTCTCACCATGTCAGGAGGTCCATTGAGAAAGGAACCTTTTCTGAGATGCTTGATCCCGCGGTGCCAGACTGGCCTATCGAACTGGCTCTAGCATTTGCTAAGTTGGCATTACAATGCGCAGAGCTAAGAAAGAAGGACAGACCGGATCTTGGCACAGTTGTAGTGCCCGAGCTTAACCGATTAAGAGACTTTGGAAGGCATGGTGAAGGATCTCATCCTGGACATTTCACCACTGCTCATAGTCATAGCTCTGGGTTACGCCCTTCCAAATTAAGATCATCAACTACAAGTAGTCAGGTTTGTGACATAGTCATGCCAATCACTGAATTTACTAATTTTAACATTTTATCTATTTGCATGTGGTCATGTAATTAATTTGATCTTCTCCTCCATTGTTGAATAACTAGGAATCAATGAATAAGAGTACTGCCGCGGACAGAGTTGAAGCGCAGACTTGACATACAAAGAAGATGGAGACACATGAAGTTCACATGGAAAAAATCCGTAAAGTTACTTATAAGTGAAGAAACTGAAGAACTGTTTGTAGATAATAGGACATTGATGTAAGAAAAAAAAAAATTCTTAGGCTTCTTCCACTGATTGGTTTAAGTTACTCTCCGGTGGTTGTATTAGAAAAAGCCGTTGCCTCTGTGTACTTTGTTCATGTTGTGCCTGCTCACAAATTTTCCTTTCGTGATTATAAGATGACCCTCCCCTCTGCAGTTGAAGGGTGAGAAGATTGGGTGATGACACAAAAGGAACTTGCAAGAATTTATGCGTAGCCGAACATTGTAGGCCTAAAAGAACTGAAGAGGGAGTAGTTAGTAAAACGGTCATAGTAATCAAATAAGAAGCCCACCTTGCCAAGAAAAGTATAACTAAAGAAGCAGCATAAAGTGCAACACTGTAAGGTGGGAATTGATCCACACAAAGGTTGATTATGTTTGCAGAAAGGCATAATAAAAAGAGATCTCTAGAGGTCGCCAGAGGATTAGAAAGCAAACAATTGAAAGAATAACAAAATACATTCTCCAAACTCCAAACTCCAAACTCCAAAGATGTTGAAAGTAATTTACTATTACTTTGCACTTAACGTGTCGTTAACGTGTTTAATCCCGTCTGTTTGTTTGGTTCCTGCTTATCCAAATTGTGTGCAACTCCATCTACATCTGTGATTTGTCAATCGTCACCCAAGGAGGAAACCTGTTGCACGTCTTTGCTCAAACAAACCAGAGTAATTGGTATAAACTAATTTAACCCTCGTGAGTTAAAAAACAAAAAGGTGGAAGTTAAGTGTGCACCTTTACAGCAATGCACTAACTCTACCATCATAAGAGAAGCATCTGAATCAAACTTTTTAAGGAGCCATACACACGTTTGTATAAAGGTTATGCCTCACTACCTTATGCAATTACAGGGCAATAAGTATGACAAGTTTTCTCTAGGCCACACCATAACTTGGATTTCATTTTTCAAGGTTGTGCCTCTCTCAGATGAGTAGTTTCAAAGCTTTGGCATTCACGGAAGGAAAATGGTTTCCTTGGTTCTTGAAGGCGGGGCTCATTGGTTTGGTCATGTTTGCTGGGTTGACATATGAGGATCAAGTGGGAGAGGCTGAGACTGGTTTACTATGTATCAGTGAGTGCACAACATGTCCAATCATATGTTCACCTCCTCCTCCTCCTCAACTTGAGTCTTCTTCACCACCACCATCACTGTCACCAGTGCACCGCTCGCCTTCTCAACCTTACTACACCTCTCCTCCACCCTCGCCGCTGCAATTTGACTACAGCTCTCCTCCACCCTCACCGCCGCCGCCTCCTCCCTCACCACCAAAACAATCACCATCACCTTCTTCTTATTCGAAAGGCGCTCCTCCCCCGCCTTCTTTTGTGTACTTCTTCAACATGCCTCCCTCAGGTCCAGTGCCAACAACAACAACAACAACAACAGGAGTGCTGCATAACAATTCCTATCCCTACTACTACTTTTACGCCTCAGAGGCTTCTTCTCTCTCTGCTCATGCCTTGTTTTTATTTGTCTTCTTAGTTCAGCTTGTGTTTTCTTTTTGGTGAGAAAGTAGCTAGCTTAGTTATATATTTTTTTTGGGGTCTATGATAAAATATGTGGTTGCATTGTAAAGGTGGCT
This sequence comes from Prunus fruticosa, assembly GCA_018703695.1. Lineage (NCBI taxonomy): Eukaryota > Viridiplantae > Streptophyta > Magnoliopsida > Rosales > Rosaceae > Prunus > Prunus fruticosa. The sequence continues at coordinate 51,162,603 of CM031917.1, forward strand.
GGATTGGATTGAGAAAGGCTTTCTACTTACTTGTTCATTCATTCTGTTCAGAAATTCCTTGTATATCATAGACCAATCTTGGTGATGTTTAGAGACTCTTCCTTTTATTTTATTTTTTGGTATTTTTTATATGTATACTTTGAAGGAAATTTATTATGTTCTATAATCACTGGGGTCTCTCTCTCTCTCTCATATGTTAGCAAAGAAAAGAACAAAACACATCGCAGAAACAATTAAGAAATAGAATAACAATTCCAATGTCTGATCATGAACATAATTACATCCCATTTGGGTGAAAATTGAGGTTGCCATAAAATAAAAAAATCCAAAGCATCCTATAAGATCATAAGTACAAAGGTAACCACAAATTTAATAAAAAAATGAAATGAAAATAAAAGGGAACTCAGTCATACTATATACCATGTATCTATTCACCAGGAAAAAAAAATGTAGGCACAAAACTGGAAATTTAAAATAAAAATGGAAGTTGGTTGTGGAGAGAGAATTCTTGGGTGGCCCATTTCACAAGTAGTGTGGGGCTTGTTACAAAGTGGGCCCAGCCGACAAGGAACTGCCCGGCCCAATAAAACCCAACAAACGACCTTGGAGTTGATCCAGATCCGAATCGCGGCAAATCAACGACAAGACAACTACTCCATCAAACTGAACAACGAACCCGGGTGACTTGCACTGTATAGCAGCAGCGGCAGATCTGCAAATCTGCATTTCCATCCGAACATCCAAATCCCTAACCGGAGGGTCCGATCCGAAAATTCCAATAAATTCGGAGCTCCACCACACGATGGAGTCCGAAAATGCCGCAGAGGACTCGTCGGCGGTGGTCAGCCTCCTCCCTCTGGCCTCCGTCTCCCAGCAACCCTACGTCTCCGAGCTCCTATCCTTCACCCTCGATCGCCTCCACAAGGTCCTCCCCCTATCTCCCACTTCCTCTCTCATTGTTCATTTCGTTAATAATTAAACTTCGATTGATTTTGTTTCGGTTCGGGTTTTTAGGAACCGGAGCTTCTTCGGGTCGATGCGGAGCGAATACAGAGGCAAATGCAGGAGGTGGCGGTGGGTAATTACAGAGCGTTCATTGCCGCTGCGGATGCATTGCTTGCAATTCGAGACGAAGTGTCTTCCATTGACAACCATCTTGAATCTCTGGTAATTATTAATTCTTGACTCTTCTTACTTACTGATTTTATTGGTTTGTTTATTGAATTTTATGATGCGTTTTGGTAATGCTAACTTGTGATTTTGGGTTTGGTAGATAGGGGAGATCCCAAAGTTGACAAGTGGGTGCACTGAGTTTGTTGAATCCGCAGAACAGATTTTGGAAAAAAGGAAGTTGAACCAAACATTGCTAGCCAATCACAGTACTTTGCTCGACTTACTTGAAATTCCTCAGCTTATGGATACGTATGTGTTTTAAATTACTGTAAAAATCGTTTCTTTCAATTGTATCACTACTGTACAATGTACATAGTACAAATCCTTGCTTTGAGCCTATGGTATTACCCATGTGTCTGATTTGGATTTACTTTTCCAAAACCTAAAAACACAAACAATGCATTCTTAAATTAGTACAAGTGAACTGGGATGAACCTTTTTATTCTGACTAAAAATGTTTTTCTTTCCTGAGTCTAGTGAATTGGTTGTTCTTTTCTCATTCATTCCCATTCTTATGCAGGTGTGTGAGGAATGGAAATTATGATGAAGCTCTAGACTTAGAAGCATTTGTTTGCAAGCTTTCAACCATGCACCCCAAGTGAGTCTCGTTCCCTTATTCTCCTCGTCAACCAATAGTGATTTTAACTTGTGAAAGGAAATGCACTGAGGCTCTTTTTGTTCTTTTGCCTTCTTTTTTCCCTCCTGTAAGATTACCAGTTATTCAAGCTCTGGCTGCAGAAGTCAGGCAGACCACTCAATCTCTACTTTCTCAGCTTCTTCAGAAACTTCGTTCAAATATTCAGGTATTGTGTAATGACTTGAACATATGTATCAACCAGCCCAACTTGTTTTTTCAACTACCCTGATTGTAGAATTTAATATATTGTTTTTGTGGATGTATCTTTGTGTATTGCAGTTACCTGAATGTCTCCGCATCATTGGATACCTACGTAGAATAGGAGTATTTAGCGAGTATGAAATGCGTTTGCAGGTAAGGGATTAGTTGCAACTTGCATTGTTTGCATTTAGGTTTCATTTGATGCGAAACACTTGAAATGAACATCTTTCATTCCTGTGGACATTGAGGTTGACTATATCTGACCTTAATTTTCCGTGTTTTAGTTTTTGAGATGTCGGGAGGCATGGCTTACTGGAATTCTGGAGGATTTGGACCAGAGAAATGCTTATGAGTATCTGAAGGGGATGATAAATTGTCATAGAATGCATCTTTTTGATGTCGTTAATCAATATAGAGCAATATTTGCTGATGATACATCAGGCAGTGAAGAAAACTATGATGGTGGTCTTCTTTTTAGTTGGGCTATGCATATAATTACATCACACCTTAAGACTCTTAAAATTCTGCTTCCAAAGATAACTGAAGGCGGATCTCTATCAAATATTTTGGATCAATGCATGGTGAGCATCTTCTGTTAAATTTGTTATTATTATTTTTTATTTGCTTACATCAAGCTATAAAAGGAAATACATACATGCTTGAATATAGTTGTTTCTGTAATTGGCCATGATCTCCAAGATATATTACTATTCAGTTAACTATCCCTTTAAAATAACATTCGCCACCTTTTTTATATATGATAAACTGATCCAAAGCCTTCAATTCAGATTTTTACTGCTTTAGTGTGTACCGTTAGGACTAAATGAGATATGGGAATTGCATGAATAAATATGTTTATGCTGCAGAGTAGTCTGCAATATAAATGACATAACCGTTTGGCATATACTTTCTTTTTCCGTTTTACACCCAGGAAATAAGTTGCTTGTAATTTGGTGATGCTAGTCCTTCAAATACCTTTGAAAATCAAGAGTAATAGAAGCTGTGTTTGTTTATTTGACCTTGTTACCTTATTTTGTTGACAGTATTGTGCTATGGGGCTTGGTTGGGTTGGGCTAGATTTCCGGGGCTTGCTACCATCACTTTTTGAAGAGTAAATATCTTCTTCCCTCTTTTTTCTTGACTACTACCTTAAATTCTTTTTCTCAATATGAATGTTGACCTTGTTTGCTTTTCAGGGCAGTTCTCAACTTGTTCTCGAAAAATATGAGTACAGCAGTAGAGAATTTTCAGGTAAATGGACAGTGAATGAGTTTAAATTCAGTGTTTCTAGAATTAGAAATACAAATAGTTGAAATAGGTTGGGAGTTTCACTTTGTAGCAAGCAACCTTTTGCTCTTTTTCTTAATTTTCTGGTAGTGTTTGTTAATTTGATATTGTTCTTAAATCCAGGTGGTCTTGGATTCACATCGTTGGGTCCCACTACCATCCGTTGGCTTT
>CM031917.1:51166171-51537418 GCA_018703695.1 Prunus fruticosa
ATTCGTTGGCTTTTCATCAAATAGTGTTGGTGATGAAAGTCAGGATGATGTAACTCCACCATCTTCTCTTATGGAACATCCACCTCTTGCTGTTTTTGTGAATGGTAAATCTTATATAAGCTTCTTGGCTAATTTCTTGGAAGATGTGATGTGGGACGTATATCTCATGGTTTATTTTTAAAATAACATCTTAATATGTTCATCTAAAGCATAATAGTCCAGAGGAATGGCTGATTGCTGCTTCTTTTTCCGGCATTTATGCATATATTTCTTTCTTGTGGCTGTAGGTGTGTCTGCAGCGATGAATGACCTCCGGCCCTGTGCTCCAATAAGTTTGAAGCATGTCCTTGCTCAAGAGTTAATCAAGGGATTGCAGACTGTTTCTGACTCTTTACTGAGGTACAATACAACTCGGATGCTGAGAGAAAATGAGTCTGGACTTTTCCTCTCACTTTGTCGGGCATTTATTGAGGTATAATGTTTTCTAACTTGGGCTGCTTCTTGTCTGACATTTGTGTCTATAGACATTGACGGACTTTGTATGTTATGAACACATTCATAGGTTACTTACCCACATTGTGCAACATGCTTTGGTCGCTGTTATCCTGGCGGGGCTGCTTTAATCATGGATGCGAAGAATTTGTATGACGGGATTGGCCGCCTATTGACAGTCACTCCATCAAGAGGACCCTCGAAACCTGTTAGTGATGGTGATGGAGATGCAGATGGAGATGGAAATGAAAAGAGCGTAACTGAGAATGGTGACCTGCCTGTGGTGGAAAATGGTGTCACACCTGTTGTTGAAAAAACTGATAATACCATTGCTGATGAAAGAGAAAAAACTGAAAATACCGATGCTGATGAAAGAGAAAAAACTGAAAATACCGATGCTGATGAAAGAGAACAGAAAAGCCCCACTTTGCAAACAGAGGAAAGGCGCAGTAATGTTTGAAACATCCTTGTAAGGAAATAGAAATCTTTGTAGCCCCCATGTTTTGATTCTGTAGGTCATCATTTTTTATTTGTATCTTCACCATTTTTGATTTTCAATACTGGTTCTAATCTTGTGCTTGTAATTATTTGGCTCAAAGATGATGTCCGAATTTCAGATGTTATATGATAGAGAAAAGAAACAATTTGATTGTAGAAAAACAGCAGCAATTAATAATACTTTCATACTGATTTTGTGTACCATCCTCGAGCGAAATTTCTGTTTCATTTTCTGCAAAACAAAATTTAGAAAGTGTGAAAAAAATGTTTAAATTTACCAAAGTACAGAAGAAAAATAAAATAAAAGTGAGTGTCACCGAATTGTAAAGGACCAACCTTGGGAAAAAATAAAATTGTAAAGGACCAACGACCGAAACGGCGCGTGTTGGGATTTTGATCAACGGGTAAAACCCGCTCAAACTAAAACCCTAGTTACACAGCTCCTTCAGCAATCAGACCTTGGTTTTCAAGAGGTACACATTTCCTCTGTTTCCAAGCAGAAATCAGATTGAAATCTAAAGGAGATTTTGAAAATAAATCATAAATCCACTGATTGAGGCTGATAATTTTTCCTATAACAGGATTACTCTGTTTTCAAATTCAGAGTTTCAGAGTTTGAATTTGATATATATTATCTTTGTTCCCGAAGAAGCTTGGGAGTCTATGGCACCCAATGTAAAAAAGGGTTCAGAAGAAGAGCAACCAACCTCAAGATTGCAGATTTACTCCACCTCTGATACGCTCTCCGCTTTCTGGAGAGGTTTGTCTATCTGTTTCTCCCTCTCTCTCTCTCTCTCTCTCTCTCTCTCTCAAGCATTTGATCATTTATTCATTTTTTAAAATTCTCTTCTGTATCCACCTTTTGCAGACAAGTATGAAAAAGATGCCAAAAAGTATTGGGATGTCTTTTACAAACGCCATCAAGACAGGGTATGTTTTTGTTTGTAGTTTTCACCATAGCTGTTACTTCTTCTGCTGTCACTACTATTATCACTTACCCGGGAGAGCCAGGCTCCCAAATTATGATTTTAAGCTCTGTTGCTTTTTTCTTTATGCTGTGGTCTTGTGCTGTATCTAGCTTTTGGCTGTTCAGTCTTTTTATTTTTGGTAAAGAGGGGGCCGAAGCCCAAACAACACAAAGCTGTTCAGTCTTTCAAAGATAAATAAACTGTAAATTGGTTTTATCTGTTATCATTGGCTCATTTCCTCATACTCTTATTTTTTTTTCCTTTTCATCAGTTTTTCAAAGATCGACATTACCTGGACAAGGAATGGGGCCAATATTTCTCTGTGAGTGAAGAATTCCGTTGGATATATTTATATCTGTGTGTGTGGGTTCAGTTTCATTGTTTCGTATCCATTCAACAACTCCATAAGCTTTTAACTTTTATCTTTTTGACTATCAGGGAGCTGGGCGGAAAGTTATTTTAGAGGTAACTTAGTGTGCAGATCATGCATGTTACTATTATTTGTTGTCTAGATGTCCTCTGTATCAGTATGATCATTCATTACTGTTCTCAATATGCAGGTTGGCTGCGGAGCTGGTAACACCATTTTTCCACTGCTTGAGACATACACAGATGTTTTTGTCCATGCATGTGATTTTTCACCACATGCTGTTAACTTGGTTAAGGTGTGGTTTTCTTCTACATTTAGTTGCTGATTCCATGGAAAAGGATATTTATATTGAATATTTGAGGATGTTGTTCATGTTTGATCAATAAAAATATAATTAGACAAATAAATAGTAATGTCGGTTTAGGTAGTAGTTGGTACTGAATATCAATGACAACTATTGCATGATGCATTTTATGTTGTTATCGCAGGCACATAAAAACTTCACAGATAGCCGTGTTAGTGCGTTTGTTTGTGATTTGACCATTGATGATCTGAGCAAGCAGAGTTCTTCATATTCCGTAGATATTGTAACCATGGTATATGAACGAAACATATGGATTCCAATTGTTTATATTTCTTTGATTGATAAATGCTCTTATACTTAAGTTTCTCACAGAGCAACTTTCCCCAGTTGTTCAGTTTGACAAATGATCTTTGTTATTTAGACTGACTTGTTAAGCAGATTTTTGTGTTATCTGCAGTGTCTCCAGAGAAGATGCCTCTAGTATTGAAGAATGTTAGAAAAGTTCTCAAGGTAAGTAACAATCCTACTTCCATCTCTTATGTTTTAGAAGTTTTTTAATTTCTTTTGGGTTTGATTTTGTATTTCTTTGTTGTAAGAATACAATTTTATTTTGAAGTGCCTCTTCTGTAAAATCTATGTGTGCCTCTTTATATGTAATGAAATTTATGCATATATTTTCTTTTCCCCAGCCAAGTGGTCGTGTCCTGTTTCGTGATTATGCTACTGGTGACCTTGCTCAGGTTGATCTTTAATATGTTTATTCCGTCCTTTCTTTAGTAATCTCTTTGTTTAAATTCCACAATTTCAGTATATTAATGTACAATCTGTGTGACTAAGATTCTGATGCTATGATGACAGGAAAGATTGAATTGCAAGGACCAAAAAATAAGTGAAAACTTTTATGTCAGGGGTGATGGCACTGTAAGTTTTTTAGCACAGTATTGTAAATTATGCTCCTTATTTCTGAATTCACAAGCTTGATTATGACCCATTATTGTTTTCCAGCGTGCTTTCTACTTTTCAAATGAGTTCTTGACAAGCTTATTTAAAGAAGATGGTTTCGATGTTGAACAACTTGACTTGTGCTGCAAACAAGTTGAGAACCAGTTCAAGAGAGTTGGTGATGAATCGGTAAACAATCTTACTTTCAGTCGTGTAGATATAGGTTGTCCCCTTTGATTAAATACTGCTCTTCCTTGGGGTTTTTCATCTATTAATTAATCTTCTCTCTGATCAAGTTGTATTTCTTTTTTTTTATCCTTTTTTTTAAAAATAAATTCAGGCGTTGGGTTCAAGCTGTATTCCGCCTTTCAGATGGTACAAACTCCTCTACCAACACTGAAGCTGCAATCAGCGTAAATCATCTTGGTCAAGAGAAAATTGAGCTGGATGTCAATGGGAACATGTTGAAGCAGCCGGAGAACGATTTTAGAGGTTGATATGTCCGATGGTGTGGCAGCGGAAATGTTTGATATTTCACCTTCCAGTGATAATGAGGTATTCGCCGCCTTTCTTTTTACAAATATGTTGAAATTTGTAAAATTGTTGCTGACTTAAAGCTTTTATAAGTTCATCCTTGAAAACATTCTTAATCTCTCTACATTATTTCCTCTTAGGTAATTGAGCTTGAGCTAGGTGGTTGGAACTTTCAAGATTCGAAGTGTTATGGAAAGTGCACCAACACACTTGCAAATCAACTGGTTTGATGTTGTGGGAATCAGCTCGGTTTATGGCTTCTGTTTTAGCCAAAAATCCAGCTATTGTCTCTGGTAAAAGGGTGTTGGAGTTGGGGTGTGGCTCCGGGGGTATTTGCTCTATGATTGCTGCTAGATCTGCTGACCTCGTGCTTGGCACAGATGGAGACACAAAAGCACTTGACCTACTGAAGCAAAATGTCAATTCAAATCTCAGGCCACCATTACTGGACAAACTCATTACAAGAAGATTAGAGTGGGGGAAATAGAGACCAAATAGAAGCCATCAAAGAAGCTCATGCTGGAGGTTTTGATATCATCATAGGCACAGATGTCACTTACATAGCTGAAGCTATTTTCCCTTTATTTCAAACTGCAAAGGAGTTGATTTCATCTAATAGAAGCATTGGTGCCGATTTGGAACCAGCCCTAATTCTCTGTCATATTTTTCCCGTCGGGTAGATGAGCCTTCCATACTTTCAGCTGCATCTCATTTCGGGTTTAGGCTAGTCGATAAGTGGCCGATAGGAATTCCTACTAATCCATCACCAAGCATCATCAAAACTTGGTTTCCTGAGAATGGCTCGGAGCATGTTGAGAGTGGAGCATTGCATATCTTGTACTTCCACATGGAGTGAAATTTTGTGATTCAATGTCAAGGAATACAGTCTTCTTCTTTTTTTCGGTGACCTTATTTGATTACAATTGCAACATCCTTTGAACTAATAAGATCTGTAATTCTACTTGTAAGTTGTCTGAGTTGCAATTGAAAGCAAAACATGAAGAGTTTTTAGTTTTCAAGATTTGTACTTTGTACCAACTTTTGGTCTTTTTGCTTGATTGTGAGACTCATGTTTCCGTGATTTCTATGAAGCCTTGGATAGGTAAATAAATCTTTTGTGAACTGTGACTTGATTTAACTGTTCTATCATGCTCTATCTAAATCATTTCAGATGGAGGGATTTTGTTTGGATAAGAAGATGAGGAGGAGGAGAGAGCCTATGACCTTCAATTGCTTTGGTTTTGTTATAAGTGAATGTTTTTTTTTTTAATCATTGGCCCCAAACCTGTTATTAAGAAACTTATTCGTACGTATAATATAAGAAAATTGAAATTTACATGAATTATTATAGTAGTTAAGATTTATGCAATCAACAATTTGTGTGCATCTATGTTCCTGTTATTATATATGTAATCTAATAACAGAAATATTTAGACTATCCTTTATTCATTAAGTAGAAGTTAATCTTCTTTAATTTATTAATAGAAATTAGTTTTATGGGAGAAAAACTTAATCGCAAGCGGGGATAGCAAAATCCCAGAGATCATAAACAACACAACACATTTAGTTTGCTACATCCTCGATGTATTCTTCAGTTGCACATTTTCTAGCCTGAAAACTAGAGGATAATAGGACTACATATGCTTCAAATAATCAAGAAAATAAATGTTACTTCACATTTACTGGCTAAAACATTTGTAAATCAAAGTCCTATCTTTTTTTCATGTATTTTTTTGTTTAATATTTTATGTTACAATTAACATGAACACAAATTCCTCATTTTAAATCAGGAATACAACCTAGATTTAATATATTGACCAATTTACGAATCAACCATTTATATTGCTAGCCCGAGTCGAATGCCCAATTATACACAATTAATTACAGTTCTTTGCTAGAACAAAACCAAATTACACTGCTTACTGCATGCACCTTCAAACAATTCCAATCAATACAATTTATTTTTCATAGAAATCTTGAAAATTACTAGATTAATTTTCAAATCTGTAATTAATACAACATGTACTGCCTTTTAGCTTGCAAAGAGAGCTAGCTTCAAATCTAATTTGTACAGAGAGTGAACACAAAACCAAAACCAGTTCCAAGTTCCACCATCATCACATTGCGAGCCCAGATGATCATGAAGGCCCTTCAGCATGTAGATATAGCTCAGTCTCAGTCTCCATAGAATCACTTGACTTGACCAAATTAGCTGCAAATTAACCCAAAAACCACAATCCTTGCAATATTTATTACGACATCAAGAAAAAAAACCTTAATTACCCCAAAGATATTGACTGCCATCTGACAGATGTGTGGAACCATCCATGATGCATGTTGGATACAATTCATTAATGAAATTATGAAAACCAGATTGAAATTCACCCCTTGTACTAATTATGGCTTGAGACTGAAATTCACCAGCATACCAATTATGCAGATCATTTATTTGGAATATGACCTAGAAGTCAGCAACAAATTAATGAGAAATTTAATGCCTAAAACTACTGGATCCGATCGATAGCAAAAACAAAACAGCAAAAAACAAACCCTAAGTAACCCTAATCCGTACATAGTTCGAGACCGACATGTCGAAATGAAATAAATTTCATGAGCACAGAGTAATCTTGACCCGTGAATTGATTCAAACAGATCAGTACTAATTAATCTTTCATGCAAAATTATGAACACAAAACAAACATGAATCAGAAAGAAACAGAGAGAAGAGAGAGAGAGAGAGAGAGAAGTGGGTGACAGATAGAGAGTAAGCACGCAAAGCTTCAAGCATGAAACCCACCATGCAAGAAAACACCTTGTGTGCTCACTCTCTTCTGTCACATCCATTACCCTGAACTAGTTAGCCCTTTTAAATATTGCACCAGAGAGATCGGAAAAAAAACCAAAACCCTATTTCGAATTCATATCTCAGAAACCCAGAAATGTTCTGTGAAATTGGAACATCACATATATTGGTTTGCTTTGAGATATGGGAACTTGTAAGGGGGTGTGGGGGCTTTATATAGAAGGACAAAGAGAGAAAGAGAAGGGTTGCATCACGTATGGAATAAATGTGGTTTTATCTTCTATTGGTCATCCTTGATTATTTTAATTCCCTTTTAATCACAGAGAGAAAAGAAAGAAAAGAAGTTCTCTAGAAACTTTATCTCTTTATCTCTTTATCTCTCTCTTCCCATATGTTCATGCCCCAACCATATACATTTATTGATCGGTTACTGTCACCAATGCATCTTGTAATTTTAAATCTCCAACCTTCCAATCCTTGCTATTCACCTTTATTATGATCAGTGCACCACCATCCTTACAAACCCTATCTCTTCTGGCCTGAATCCTGGTCCTCTCTATATAATATTTAAAAATATAATTTTGGAAATCTAGTTTTGTGTTCCTAACTCCAAATGTATGCATATGTATGAGAAATATTTAAGAATCTTCTGTGATTTACAAGAAATTGCATTGTGGGAGGATGTTATATATTGTATATTGCCCTGATGGGATCTATTTCAGATCTGTACCAATAATAATGGTTTTTTTTGTGCATGACATTAATTAAAGATATGCATAGGGATAGTCATCATGTGAGTGACTTCCAGCCGTCCATGTATATGGATTTCACAGGTCATATAGCATGAATGGATGGAAGTCTTGTCCCTTAAAAAATTCCTAAATACAACAGTTATACCTCGTCATATCGATCATACTAACATGATACAAGTACATATATGGATCTGAAATAGCACACATTGTTGGTGACATCTATGTGTAATGAGTGATGTATATGCATAAGAATGATTAGGTGTCATTTCAGTATATTGGTCAGCATTGTGGTATACAACTCACAAACAATCATATAATAATCGACATGAGTCTACCTAATAGTTTCCTCTGTATGCGTATTAAGATTATGATTAGCTGCAGGGGTTGCATTTTGACCTTAACTACGAAGTCGTGTCCCAGTTTATAGATTCTCTCATGTGTAAAGCAAATTTTATTTCCAAAATATGACCTAATGATGGGTTTAAGAAGCAATTTCTTCGATAAGAATGTGGAAAAAGGGTGGAAAATTAACCAATGAACGTGAAGATATGCAGAAGGAGGCAATTAAAAATGTGAACTGTACATGTTTCGATGTTTAATTAGTAATTAAACATGATACTAAATCATAGTTGTCATTGAATCACATGCAGAGAGATCAGCAGTATCCCCCCATTTGCTAAGCTAGATTGCAATGGTACAATATGCCTTGAATATCCATGACACAAAAAAAACACAGAAGGAAAATATATCTGCAAAGTCGAACATGCAAAAGTAGTATGCCCCCTTAATCAAATCATAGATTAATAAAATGCAATTAATAATTAAATTAAGCTAATTAGTAATTAACAAAGATATGTGGGAAGGCAGGCCCAGTCCTTTGGGAAAAAGAAAAAGAAAAAGGAATGGCTTCGTTCAAACCAGTTGGCCAATGAGGGCTCAACAGACCCTCATTCTCGATCATACTATACACAAGCCGGCCAAAAAAAGATCAAATGCGGCGCTAAAGCAGTTTAAAGTATATATGCTTTATAATAATTAATTCATAATAATGCAAAAGAGAATATATATCATCGACTTTGCAAATGCGTGGTTTGCGGGACGTCATGCCTTTGCTAAATTATTCCATAATTAACAAACATATATATATTATATTGTAAGATTGGAATTTTTTTTTTCTTTTGGCTCGAATTTGTAAGATTGGATTTGATACTTGCATAAAGCCTAAGACCAACCTTAATGGTAATTAATTATACAAAATGTATGCAGCCCATTAACGTCATTATAATTTAGCAAATTTAAACCAAATTCATGGAATTCTTACCATTTCTGAAGAGAGGGAAAGTGGTTTCAGCTTTGGTGATTGAGTTTGACAAAGCTTGATGATGTTGCTCATCTATTTTAGCATTCTCAAATTGTTTGAGAGATTGTTTGAGATGCTCTTAGTGTTTTCTCGTGGCTGCTCAAATGGCTTAGTTGTGATACAAACAATATTCTACTTTAATATAATATATACTACATAGAGGGGATTTGAATTTGGATGCATATAAGGAATACGAATCTCGAGCCTCTGCATTTAGGCGTTGTGCATTTACTTGCATTTCGTAACATATAGACCGGATCATTCAACTAATCCAATGCTTATGGGTATGCCACATTAATTATAATAGTTTGCTTTCCTTTTTAAAAAACCTGACGGAGTTAGTCCATTTGACAAAAAAAATAAACCCCTCCATCTCCATCTCCAATCTCGCTCTCCTCATTCTTCCTTTGATTTTTTTTTTTTTTTAAAAGGAAGTTGTAGTCATCAACCGAAATTGATCGGGACAATACCCAATTGATTGCTATTCTGATTGGAATATCTTCATGATAAGCTTCTTTGAGATCTTGGGTTTTCAGTGGTGAGGATGGGGATGGTGCTAGGTGATCATAAGGGTTTGCTGTGGAAGGAGTAAAGTCAGAGGGCTTTTGGGTTCCCTGCAATGAGGACGAAGGGGTATGTGTTTGATAAAAATGATTGATTTATTGAGGTGTGGTGTGGGATTTACAAAGGAGCGGTGGTTGGGTTTTCAATGAGTGTGATGGCGGAGGTGTTTGAAGAAAAGGGTTTGTGTCTTTTTCTGTGGTGGGAGGAGAAATGGAGGGGTACAGTACAGAGGTTGGGATTCTTGGTTGGTGGGGGACAGAGGTTGGAAGGAAGTTGATGACTACGGCTTCCCATAGGAAAAAATGAAAATAAAAAAGATGAAAGGAAGAATGAAAACAGCAATGGAGGTTTTATTTTATTTTCTGTCAAATGGACTAACGACGTCATTTTATTTTTTAAAGGAAACAAATTATTGTAGTTGATGTGGCATACCCACAAGTATTGGATTAATTGAATGGTTCAGATTTTATGAAATATGAATAAATGCAGAGATTTTAAAAGTTCCGAACACATCCACTCAAACCAACTTGATTAAACTCATATATGGTCAAATAACTTAGTTTAATCAAACGAATAATTAAGGTTAGTTATTATTTTTAAAACCGCGCGGACCTTGGGCGTGTGAAAATACTTGTACTAGTATAATAGAGGCTATAATTCTAGGGCTAAGCTATTCGAACAAGTGGCACTGCCAATGAATGATGACAAGTGGTGGGGTATGAAGAAAAATATACCCATTATGGAAGTGGGCATGTCTTTTGTATGGTCTTAAGACTTTCCCTTTTTGGAGTGGGAAATGAGGGATGTGCTTACATACATATCGTCATACACATGTTGGTTCCAACAGGGCAACAGGCTTTGGCAAAATTATTGTATAAATATATACATATTTGTTCAAAAAAGCCACCACTTGCATTGCTAACCATGATGATAAAGCATCTTCTTCTGCTCATGGTCCGTAGTCCATGGAAATCGAACACTTTTCTTTTGGGTAAGTGGTAACCCTAATGGCAGGCGAGAGTCCCCTCGGACGAGTCTTGGACCAGCAAGCAGCATGCTTATTTGATTTTATTTTATTTTCTTCCACTTTCGGCAACCAAAATCAGTATATGAAATCCATCTGGGTGCATGCCACCTGCACGTGGCATTCTAGGGTTTATCTACTTCTTGGTTGAAGGGCCACCAACATATATTTATTCTTCTTTGATATATAAAATTAATTAACATGTAAGAAATGGATTAATTCAGTTAATCATGACTAATTTAGCGTCTCTCAATTAAATCAAATAAAGAGTGCATAGATGAGAATCAATTGAATTAGATTTGTGATTATATGAGAATCTTTGTGGTCCAATGGTACGTGTCAATAATGTGTGGTTAGGGTGGATTTTCAACCCTAACTTTTGGCTTTGTGTTTGAAGATTGAAAACGCAGAAACCACTTTCTTTTTCTCATTTTTGCTTTTTGGTTGCCATATTTGAATTCAAGTCATGTCCCATCATATGCCATATATGTTGTAGCTTCCACTAATCTTATGCTGTCTGTATATATGACAAAGTTAAAGGGATAAATATACATCAATCAATCAATTCAATCCAAAATGTTCAGAAATATTTCATCTTTTATTTTGTAAAAAGAATTATTAATGTTTGTTTCAATATGAGCCGCAAAATCATCCAATATTAGTTCACACACCAATGAACTTGGCAGTGGAGTATTTCGCAACAAAGGCGGACTAAGCCAAGGCAGGCAACCAAACCAACCATATGTGATGATTCAATTGAAGCAGAATTCAGAGGCATGTGCATGATCACGTGATGCCCTTCCCTTCTCAGCCTATTAATAATATGCAGCATCATGCATTGGTCCAGTATGGAAGCGGGCGGTTGCAGCAGCAAGCAGATAACCATTTTGTGACTCATATAATCCAATACATTGTCCAGAAAACGATAACCAGCAGTTCTGTCTGATAATGAACTCTTACCCAATCTCATGACAAGACATTATATGTAATGGGGATGTCATCATAGCGATACCTTAGGCCTACTATGTATTGTCATGTCGAAAAATAAAAAATATGACAATAGGCTGTCATGGTCCCGTTAAAATCTGCAGAAAAATATATAAATAAATGGGTTTACATGTACACTACATAATATTGTCGCATTTTCTCAACACCTTCATTACTCCTTCTGTCTCTTTTTGGCTAATTCATAGGATGTTGTAGTTAGCTAATTTTTACATTTGTTTCTATTCATGACTCCAGTGAAACAGCATTTTCGTTTCCAACCTTATGTTGTAGTTAATTATAGTTGGGTGTGCATATTTTAAATTATAAAGGCTTTCTTCGTACATTATATTATAACACGTAAAATAGTAACATATTTAATTAGAACCACCAAACATCATATGTTGCTCAGGGCAAAAATATAGGAAAACAAGATGCGGAAGAGGAGGGAATGGAAAGAAAATAGAATACATGATCTCGCATGTAAGGATAAGTTTTCCTAATCACTTAAGCAATTAAATTATAATGGTGTTTTTCTCTTATCATGAAATGAGCAGAAATTCAAACATAAGACATCTTCCAACATTGAATCAATAATCACCCCAAATATTCGTGGAATGATTGTGGTTATTGGGCCAGCTAGGAAATTATCAGAAAAATCTACCCTTTTGCATCACCAGGGAAAGAGGCCTTTTGTCCCGTTCTCCCTTTAGGCCCATTTTTCCAAACTTCTCAACTCTGTGAAATTGGACCCAATATCAATTTCTCATTCGATTTAGGTTTTTTTTTAAATTAAGGCCCAACAACTTCGGTCTTCATGGTGCGCTTAGTAGTTCTCGGATATCACGCACGTGTTAAGAAACAAAAATAAAAACGACGTGTGGCTATATTATTTTTAAAAACAAAAACAAAAAATAAAGAATGGCAAATTTTGCCGACATAGACATGTTCAGACGAACTTTTGTCGAAAGAGGTTTGTTTTTAGTTTTAAATTTGAAAATAAAAAAATTGTTTCTTTACTTTTGTTTTTTTGCCAACTTCTTTAATTTAATATATGTAATTAAGGAATATATTAATTTTTTTGAATTACTTTAATTAATAATTATATTTTAATTATTATTTCTTTAATGAATATTTAAATATGTTAAAGATAATTAAATTTTGAGCCACGCGGCTATACTCTTTATATATATAGTGGGATCCTTTTTTTTTTTTTTTCTCTTCAATTTTCATTTATCGATAAGAGTTGTGTAAATCATTATCCATCACTATTAGGCCATTACTCGAGTCTCTAATATCCACTTTGCTCCCTTAATCAATATTTTGTGTCTCACTTTGCCCCTTATCCTTAAGTCTGTTAAAAACTCCGTTAAAATGCTGACCAATATGACCCACTATTTTGCTAAACTAAATTCCATGTGTGAAGAAAAAAAATAAAAAATAAAAAATAATCTTTTAAAAAACTTAAAAGAACTATTAAAAATAAAAATAATACTTCAAAACCAAAAAAAATCCCCAATTCCCCTGAACAACTATACTCGGTTTTAATAATTATTTTTTCAACAAATAGTACAACCGCGCAGCTAGACCCTGATTTTTAAATTTAAAAAAATATAGTATAGCCGCCAGGCGATACTCGGTTTTTTCCCTTTTAAAAAAGGGTTATTCGCAGCAATGGTCCCTCAACTATACCCGTATTTACAGTTTGGTCACTCAATTCAATTATTAGTTCCAGAGGTCACTCAATTGGATGTTGTGTTGCACCGTTAGTCCTTACCGTCAAGTCTCTCTAACAGTAGGGACTAATGATGCAACACAACACCTAATTGGGTGACTCTGTAACTATTTTTTGGAGTTAAGTGACCAAAATGTAACTCCGAAGTATAGTTGAGGGATCATTGCTACAAATAATCATAACTGAAAAGTCACATTTGCCCATCAATAATCTAAGAGATGCTTATCACGTCATTATTTTAAATAGAAAAAATAACAGACTTGATGGAAGGACTAATGGTGCAACAAAACACTTACTTGAGTGACCTCTGCAACTAATAATTGAATTGAGTGACCAAATTGTAAATACGGGTATAGTTGAGGGACCATTCCTGCGAATAACCTTAAAAAAAAAAAATAGTATAGCCGCCTGGCTCTATTGTTTTGACACGTAGCGCATAGCGGATCTTTTTTATATGTATATATATATATAGTATAGCCGCTAGAGATACCCAGTTTTAATTTTATTTTTCAAAAATGGGTGTACGAAAGTTTCTAAAAGTAGTATAGCCGGGTGGCTGTACTTATTTTGACACGTGGGTGCCTAATCGCTCATCTTGTACTTTTTGTTTTTTAATAAATTGTATAGCCGAGCGGCTATAATCGTTTTTCCTATCCCACAATTATTAGAACGGAACTGCAAGGGTAAAATAGGAAACGCGAAAGATTGATCCATCGAAGAGCCCTCGCATATTTTTGTACTCTTCACGTACGCATTTTTCCCCTCTCCAGTCTTTACATTGCTGCCTTCCTCAACTCCTCCATCCAAAAAATTATAAAGAGATCCGAGGAGTTTGGGAAACCCTAACCCTAAACACAATCCACAGCCCGCTATCAAAACTTCCCACTTCGTCGAACTCTCACTGCCGCTTTCAGGTTCGCTCTCGTCTTTTGTTCAGTTTATAATCGATTTAAGCTCTCGTTGAATGCATAAACATTTTCAAGCTGTGGTTAGCGATTTATTCGTTCTGGGCAGATCGATTACTTGTGGGGTTTTGTTTGGTTCCTGTGAAAGTTCTGAAAACAATGTCAAAAAGTTGTTCAAAACCTGAAAGTCTTAATCTTTGGTTCATTGTGTGGTGACTTATTGCTTTTGTAATGCAGAGGTATTCTTGATTTGAATTTTGTAAAATGTGGTAACCAATTTTTTTATTTATGTTTCTGATTTCAGTCTGATGAGTTTTTGATTGTATGAACTTAGTCATCTGGGTGAGGATACCATGATCTGGGCATTGAAGGATTAGGCTTTTGATTTTCCAAGAGTCCCATAAAGAAATCTCATAGAAAAAGATGTTCACATAAAAATAGTCAAGATTTGAGCATTTTTGTTGTTGAAATAAATTATTGCATAAAAGATGCACCTTCATTTTTAAAATACTGGTTAACAGTTTGAATATCAGTTATAATCTTACTGCGTAAACCAAGATTACCGTAATTAGATGAGTTATAATTATAAATGTGATATCTTTTGGTTGATATTTTCAGTTATGGCTGCTGGAAGGATCCCAATTTGATGCTCGTCAGTATGATGCTAAAATGAGTGAGTTGTAAGTTTTTATTTTTGTCCTCTCTCTGTCTCTCTTATAGTCTTCTTTGATTCACATATTCAGAATTTTGCATGTGGTGCATATTTGTATTGCCAATGATAAAGAAGTTAATCTTGTTTTAATTTACTGATGGGAGCAGACTTGGAGCTGATGGGCAAGAATTCTTCACCTCATATGATGAGGTTCATGACAGCTTTGATGCTATGGGATTGCAGGAGAACCTTCTTAGGGGCATTTATGCATATGGTAAATTAAATAATGCTACACTTTTTTCTATTTTTTCTTTTTGACTTTTTGAAACTTGTTTCTGGGAAATTCTTGGCAAGGTGTGCCTGATCGGATGATTTTAGTTTCAAGCATTTTAGGAAGATTCAAGGTTATAACTCCATTTTGCATATAGAGTGTATTGAGGTTTTCTGACAATTTTGTTGTGCGTGCGTGTGTTTGTTTATATAACAGAAAATGAAGAATTGGTGTAATAGTTTAGGTTGTGACTTTTAAGACCATCACTTGAAGTAAAATCCTGCACCATTTAATGTCATGGCCACTGCCTCTTCTCTATTATATATATATATATATATATATTATATGTCTTTATATGCATGTTTGATGGTATATGCTACGAATGTAAGTCATCCTTGTGGTAAATTGAAAAGCTGATTTTGAGTCCAAACTTTTTTTTTTGAAGGTTTTGAGAAGCCCTCTGCAATTCAGCAAAGGGGTATTGTTCCTTTCTGCAAGGGACTTGATGTGATTCAACAGGCACAGTCTGGAACTGGAAAAACTGCGACTTTCTGCTCAGGAATTCTGCAGCAGCTTGATTATGCCTTACCTGATTGCCAGGCATTGGTTCTTGCACCCACACGAGAACTTGCTCAACAGATTGAGAAGGTTATGCGAGCACTGGGGGGACTATCTTGGTGTCAAGGTTCATGCTTGTGTTGGCGGGACCAGTGTTCGTGAAGATCAACGCATTCTCTCCAGTGGGGTCCATGTCGTTGTTGGTACACCTGGTCGTGTATTTGACATGTTACGGAGACAGTCTCTTCGTCCAGATTACATTAAGATGTTTGTCTTAGATGAAGCAGATGAAATGCTTTCACGAGGTTTCAAGGATCAGGTCCAGAATTTCATTTTTATATTTATTATTTTTTTCTTCAGTAGCTGATACTTCTTACTACAAAAAATGAGTTTCGTGATGCTTACTGTTACCTGGGTTTGGCATTCAATTATGTGACTTGTGTTTGTAGTGCTTTGTGTAATTCTGTTTTAGCATAAGTTGAATGCTTGGCCTTCTAGGCTGAATTTGCAACTCCTACATTTAGAGATAAGTTTGAAGGAATTCAAAGTTTCCGTTTAGTTTACATGCTATTTGGTCTAGTGGTTTATTGTACTAACAACCTCGGTTCATATTTTCAGATATATGACATTTTCCAGCTGCTACCATCGAAAATTCAGGTGGGGGTTTTCTCTGCCACAATGCCACCGGAGGCCCTTGACATCACTAGGAAGTTCATGAATAAACCTGTGAGGATTTTGGTGAAACGTGATGAGCTCACCCTTGAGGGTATCAAGCAATTCCATGTCAATGTTGATAAAGAGGAATGGAAACTTGAGACACTTTGTGATCTTTATGAGACCTTGGCAATTACTCAGAGTGTCATCTTTGTGAACACCAGGCGCAAAGTTGATTGGCTCACTGACAAGATGCGCAGCCGTGATCACACAGTCTCTGCCACCCATGGAGACATGGACCAAAACACAAGAGACATTATCATGAGAGAGTTTCGGTCTGGTTCTTCTCGTGTGCTCATAACAACTGATCTCTTGGCCCGTGGTATTGATGTCCAGCAGGTCTCTCTAGTGATTAATTTTGATCTTCCAACACAACCAGAAAACTACCTCCACCGCATTGGTCGTAGTGGTCGTTTCGGGAGGAAGGGTGTTGCCATCAATTTTGTGACCAAGGATGACGACAGGATGTTGTTTGACATCCAGAAGTTTTATAATGTTGTGATTGAGGAGCTGCCGGCAAATGTTGCTGATCTGCTTTAAATAAGGTTTTGCTTTGGTGCGGTAATTGGCTTCTAATTTGGAAGCCATATTTATTTTCTTCCTTGTAGGTGTAGGGGCCTTTATTTAGCGTGGATCACTTGAATCTGGGGTAGGGACCTGTGCATAAGAGACGGGCTTCCATTCCCATATTTCAGGTGTGCAAAAACCACATGAAAATTTTGTTGCATTTCTTGTATTTCTAGTATGTGAGACAACTTGCAGCAGTAACTGTGTTTGGATTGATTTGTTCTAAGTTTGGTTTTGAGATGGAATATTATGTTTGGAGTCATGGAAGTTTCTCGTTTGGTTAAAGAAATGCAGACACTGCACTTGGGGATAACTTTTCAATAATCAAAGAAGAGAAGAATAAGTTCTATCCTTGTCTCGACAAAAGTCCTCAGGAAAAAAGAATAAAAGAAACGAATATAAATTAAAAGATAAGGAAAGAAGAAAAAGATGAAAGATGGTTTAGATTCCCTCATAACAAATTATTGTTGATAACAAAAGTGTTGCTAAGGACCTGTGACCTCACGTGCATGCTTGAATCTTCTTTTATGACGGCTTTGATAATTACCTTTTGAATGTAAAGTGGAACTCACAATACAAATTTGAAATTACTTCCTAGCAAGACACATTCAAACTTGAACACAACCGTTGGATTGATAGAATGGTTTTTTCTCAACTTAAAAAAAAAAAAAAAAAAAACCCAAAAAAATAAAAGACCCTTTGTGGGCTCAAGAGCAAAAGTGCATCCTTTATAGCTTATGAAGACCTAAAATTGTATTTTTATTGATAAATTAATCTTTCGTAGACAACATGATTCCCCACGAAACACGCCATCTAGAATCACTCATAAGGTCAGGTCAGCCTTGCTGCCTTCAAAACAAAACCACACAAGCCAGAGCAAATTGAGCAATTTCTCTTCTGTGTTGGACCCCACACCTCTCTACTTCCTCATTTGTTTTCTTCTTGGTCTGTCAAGATCGGTTGGCCCTGCAAAACAAACCCTTCAAACGGTTCTAAACTCTCTGTTAAAATCCCATGGAAGACTACGGCAGATCGAAGTCATATGGTACTGGCAGTAGGACGATGCAGATGGAAAACTACTATGGACCTCCAAGACCACCCACTTCCTATGAGCTCAGGAGCTACAGTGTTTCCTATGCACAAACCCAGATGGCTAATAACAATAACAGGGACTTCAAGTTGAAGAAGGGAAAAACCACTTCTGGGTCGTCCTCAAAGTCTAATTGGGGTCTCATGGACCCTGAGTTGCAGAGGAAGAAGAGGGTTGCTAGCTACAAAATGTATTCTGTGGAGGGCAAGATGAAGGGCTCCTTCAGGAAAAGCTTCAGGTGGCTTAAAGATAAGTGCACCCAAGTGGTTTATGGATGGTGGTGATTGGGGATGTGGTGGGTACTGTTTAGTTTTACTCTATAATTATTTGTAAGTCTTGAGAGAAAGTCTTGAATTTTGTGTCTTATGGAGTTATGGTTGTGATAGTAAAAAAAAAAAAAAAACAAGAATTGGGTTGTTGCAAATAGACTGAGTAAATTGGGCAAAGTACTGTCACTGGTTTTGAATCAAGTTATCTCCTTTCATAAGAATTCATGCCGGTTTCATTCAAACCTCTGAGCTTGAAGGTTGTGCTCACTGAATTAGATATGGAGTTTGATTCTCTATTGATCTTCAAAAAATTTCCTTTCCTTTTCATATTGCAGCTTTTTTTGTAAGCTTTAATTTGCACCCTGTAATCTAAGAGGTGCTCTGGTGTGGATGCGCTCACTCATCTCATCATTTTCTTGTAAATAGATTTGGTCACCAATATCATGTATCTTAATCGAACTTTATCTTCCCCCAAATTGGAAAACTGAAATGGTTCTTCATGTCACACCTATGTATCAGCATTGTAAACAACAATCTTGTGTGATCACTACACCAAAGTCATTCATGGCTGTTCATAATCTTTGGTGTCAATAGGTTGAGATGATTTTATGAACTAGCTAGGCAGTGAATGGGGAACAGAGGGAAGCTTATAATTGGCTGGAATGTTGTAAGAAGCTATGCCAAAATTTAAGGAATTTCTAGCAACCCATGTGCTTGTAATTTCCATTACCATAAATATATGGGGCAACATTAGTGGAAGAACTGCTCTGCCCTTCCATATTTTTTGTTTGTTTTCAACAGCACCAAAACCCCATTGTTAAATAACAGAGTTGGAAACATAATCTGAATTTTTTGAATTAGACGTTAGTTAAATCATTTCACCCAGACAAAGCAAAACTATGTCTACGAAGTTTTTGGGTTTTTAATGTTCCCCTGAAAACAAAGACTGCAAACTCTATTTGCACTTGGAAGCAAGAGAACGAATCCTTTTTTTGTTTTTGGGATAACTTTTACTTGAATTATGCTCGGATGCTCAGACCAAATTGCTTATTTTTTATGCCATGTCCATTTTTTTCTCAGCATTGACAATGCCACCCCAAGAAAAGTAAATTATAGAATAGGAATTCTTTAATAAGGGTTATGGAAGCAGTTGACTTACTTACTTTGCGTGGGGTGCAAGTGGATTTGGCTGAGTATATATAGCACAGTTCATATCTTTATATCAGCATCTGCATACTAAGTCAGACTTCTAAATATTCCCAGCCAAATTGTCTCATTCATTTGCAGTACCTGAATATCTGGTCTGGACATTGAAGGTAACAGCCAAATTGTTTCATATCCTTTTCTTTCTTCCTTTTTCGTAAGACATAGGCTTTTATAAATTTTTTGATATGTTGATAATCAACTTCATCTAGAACTTACTAAAACCCACCGTTTTATGCATCCCATTAGTGTATAATGTGTTTCAGTTAAACCTTTTGTATGAATATGAGGCAAGGCCAACACTATGGAGGAATTGGAAGCTAATTGTATGCAAATGGCTCCGGTACTTGAAAGTGAAGGAGACAACAATCGGTTGCAAGAAGTTGGTGGGCTTATAAAGGATGTTGCTGCTGAAGAGCTAAATCTAAAAGCCAGAATTGAAGAGGCTGAGAAGCTGCTTGCAAAGATCAGGCAAGATAAGCTTGAGCTGGCTGAAGACATAGCGCAAAGGGTGGTATGTTAAAATGGTCTGCAATATGCACGAATATATGTGACTGGATTTCCTAATTCTTAGCTGCTGTGGTAGTCTCAACTTCAATTATCAAATAACATGATCATGAATGAAAATCTGAAACATCTTTTTGAAAACTATGTCAACAGTGTGATCGGAGATGTACCCTTCTTCCTCGGTTGGACTGCTTGATTAGTTATGGAAGGGGACTCAAATACTGCTTGACCCTGGAGAGGGAGAAAATGAATATATTGCAACTATTTCTGCTTCGTTTCACAGACAAAGCTAACCAAAGAAAACCAATTCAGCCCTGCTTGCCAGGAGAAGAGATATCTAAACGTGTATATATTTGTTTTCTGATTGTTTCTTGATTATTTCTTTTTTTCTTGCCATTAAGCCTTTTTGAGTTTGTTGGAAATGTGGACATGGGTTCAGAAATTGAATTTTAGGATGGGACACGGAACCAAAAGTTTGGCTAAGGAAAAACAGCTTCTGAAACAGATCAATGTGAGCCAGAAGGAGGGTGTTAGTTTTTTTTCCTCACTTGAAGAGGAATATCATATGCTTCCTGAATATGTAAGATTAAACATTAAAGTTTGCTTAGAGTTAGTCATTTATACCCTGTACGTTTTCTTGTTCTTTGTTTTTTTTTACCTTTGGACGATTGAAACAGTATTCGTGGAGGCGTTACGAGAGACAGTATCAGACCAATCAGAGAAATATAGTTCAATACCGCCTAAGACAAATCCAACAACTTAAATCGCAGAGGGAAAGTTTGGCAGTTCTATTGCAAGGGCAATGGGATGAAGCTATTGCTAATGCTAGTGGGAATGCTAATGCCAATTCTGCTGCCAATGCTGCTGCCAATGCTATTGCCAAGGGAAAGATTTGGGATTCTTTGGGTTCAAAAAAGTCCTTACTGGAACAAATCAAAGTAACGCACAAAATTCTAACTCATCAAATAGAGTAGGGGAGTTTTAACACACAAAATTCTAACTCTTTTTTTTTTCCTGTTATAATGTTTGCAGGTTACTTGTAAGGCGATTGATGGATTAACTAAATTACTGTTGGCTGTGCGGCCAAAAATTAACCAAGTTGAGAATGAATTGAAGGTCGCTGAGAAAGATATAGAGACCTTGCAGAAAAAACTACCATGGATTGATCAGAAGAAAGATGAAGCACACCAATGCTTTCACAAACTGAAAAAACAACAGAGTGAGGAGATATGATGAGTTTAGTTCAGTTAAACACAGTTGGTGTGTTTAACAAGACTTGGCCACTTGGCAGTCAGTCAGCAAGTCCTTGCAAGTTGAGGAACTCCACCCACCAAATACCGAACCCACATATTCATTACCACAAGAAGAAAATGAGATGGCAATTAGCTCTTTCGTCAAAGCAAGAGGGAGATGCCAATCCGCTCACCTTATTTATGAAAAATTATTATGTGTTTGTAGCACCACGGAACATCCAAATTATTGATATGCATTAAAGTAAATTTTTAGTGCAAGGTAAAATCATTCTAGTGTATTGAAAATTATGTGTTCTCTTTTGTATCAATAAACATGAGAAATTCGAATTTAAGATCTCTTTTGTGTATTTTTAAAAGAAAAAAAGAGTTTTTTTGTTTTTGTTTTTGTTTTTTAAATGAGTTGAATAAAAGATTCAACATCAATATTGCGCAATTGTATAATAACTATTATTATTTCTTATCGTGTTTCAAACGGCATGTAGCTTTATTACTGAAATCAAAATTCTTCATCCTCTCTATTTCAAGCTCAAGGCACTCCTCTTTTTACTCTTGTGGCCTTTCTTCATTCTTCCATTCATTTTCGTCTTTACTGTTCAGATGATGCAGAGTTGCTGCCTGAATAACTATATCTACGAAGTTTTTTCGTTTTTAGTTTTCCCCCTAAAACCAAAAACTGCAACTCTATTTGCACTTGGAAGCAAGAGAACGCATCCGTTTTTTCCTTTTAGAAAACTTTTACTTGAATTATGCTCATACCAAATTTTGCTTATTCTATAATGCCACGTCCGTTTTCTCGGCTTTGACAATGCCACCCAAAAAAGTATATTTATTTTGTCAAGTTTTTCGATGTAGGTCTTTATTTTTTATTTTTTTTTCAAAATGGAATTCATTAATAGAATCAAAGTAGCGTACATAGAACGATACAAAACAATGGCATTGTTAAAACCTTCACGATGGACAAACCTCAAGGTAAGAAAGAGACCACACATATCATAGACTAACAAGAGACCTGAAACAGTCACACATGACCAATGTTAGAGCAAGATAAAATAAAACAGCAAACAGACACATACACCTTCGACGCAAATACCTCCGACGAGAACACTACAACACAATCCAACTGTCAAAAGAATCCTGCTATGAAATCATACTCTTTTGCACAGCCACAAGGCAGTGAGAACATCGAACAAAGAGCACAGTATGCCAAGAAGAAAGAAAACAACCACTAAGCACATCATCTCCAGCCACCTCCAATAGTAATTGGCGATGAAAAAAGAGAAATTTGTAAAGAGCAACACAAAGAAGAGACTAACTGCAAACATGCTAGGAAAGTAAATAAATAAATAAAAGCCCCCAAGCACGCCGTATCATCTCAACACTACAAAGAAACCTCCTATAAAAACATAGTCCTTGAGACAGGCGGAGAATCAAAGATCAGTTAAGGGAGAAAAAAGAAAACACCACGCAACAATAACAAAACTAGCCTAGCCACTTAACCTGAACACGAGGATCATGCATAAGAGCATTCGTCGGATGCCAAACCCATGAATGCTCCAAGAACACATTAAGGAAGGCATCCAGAAGACTCCACTGGGCTAGTTTTCATAGGTTTGTCAAGAAGGACACCAACATCACCCGAATTCGCAGTTCCCATCGGAGAGTAACTAGCCAAACCCATAAAGATGGGTAAAATGATGGTACCCAACAACCCTAGTTGTCAAAAACTTGGCCCAACATCGTGAAAATGAGGATAAAAGCTATAGACCCTAGGTGAAGAGCCACCCACACCAAATCTTTGGACAGCGGCCGTCTTTGTTAAATTTCGAAGAGGAGGGGCCAGCGTCCCGCTACTAGCAACACCGATATTGTTCCCAATCTAACCACCTACAAAGCCTAATACGTATGAGGTTTTATCACAAAAGGCCTCGGTGATATTAGTAGTGGAACCATTCATTATATATTGTATTTTATTTAGTCAAGTTTCCGATGTAGAACTTGTATTCTTCAATACGCCCCCTCACGTGGGATCACCACATAGTGGGCCACACGTAGAGCCAAGTATATATCGGAGTCAATTATTTAAGCTCAACACGTGAACACCACATATTATGTAATGGATAGGGGTAGGGGTAAACATTCAAGCCCAACATATGAAGACCACATATTGGGTAAGGGTAAATGCCCAATTTAGGCCCAATCAATCAACTCAGAGTTAAATTTCAGAGAGAGACGGGTCAGCGGCCCACTATTAGCAACACCGGTATTGTCCCTTACTTACAACGCAGGAGGTGTGTAATTTTATCACAAAAGGTCTTGGTGATATTAGTAGTGGAACCATTCATTATATATTTTATTTTAGGCTTAATTGCTACAGTGCACCCTGAAACATTGGTCAATTCTCACTTTACCCCCTTAAAGTTAAAGTGACCCACTTTTCCTCATTGACCAAGGTTTGATGTTTCACATTGCCCTTTACCGTCAATTCCATCCAAAAGTCCGTTAAGTTTGATGACGTGGCATGAGTTTTTTTAGTAATTTTGTGCACCTAGGTTATTTACTCAAATTTGAGTGGGTAATGTGGCAAAGTGGAGCCCACCTCCAAAATGGATAAAAAAAAAATTAAAATACAAACATAAAATTGGAAATAAAATAGATTTTAGAAAGAAAAAAAAACCTACCTATCCCTTCTCCCCAGTTGCACCAAATCCACCTATTTCTTCTCTGTCCTTGTAACCCCCCCCCCCCCCCCCCACCTGCAACCTACAACCCACCCCCCTCCCCTGCGTAGAACCCAGAAACCATCACCCTCCCTCTCGCCGCAACCCACCCCTCCTTGCGCAGAACCCAGAAACCCATCGTTCCCCTTCCTCGGCAACCCACCCTTCATGGGCAGAACCCAAAAAACCCACCGGCCCCCCTCCCCCTGGTCCCACCCTACCAATTTCTTACACCTCCCCCTTTTCCCCATCGCCCCCTCCATTTTGTTTTTTCTACCCCAGCCCCCATACCTATTCCCCTTCTCCTCGACCTGTGCCCCTCTAGCCCATTTTCCCCAGTCGCAACCCACCCTAGAGAGAGAGAGAGAGAAAATTCAATTTTTTTAAGTTTTAAATTTAATGTTTGTATTTTAATTTTTTAAAGTAAATATTGTTTATTAATTTTTAATCCATGCTAGAGGTGGACTCTACTTGGTCACATCACCCACTCAAATTAGTGAGTAAAAAACCTAGGTGCACAAAATTACAAAAACACCCATGGCACGTCATCAAACTTAACGGACTTTTGGATGAAGTTAACGAAAGGGGCAATGTGGAACATCAAACATTGGTCAAGGGGGAAAGTGGGTTATTTTAACTTTAAAGGGGTAAAGTGAGAATTGACCAATGTTTCAGGGTGCACTATAGCAATTAAACCTTTATTTTATTTAGTCAAGTTTTCAATGTGGAACTTATATTCTTCAACAGTTTTCTCCTGAAGGTAAGGCTTGAGATCGCAAAACGGATGACGGAGGGGGCGTGAGGAAAGCTACCTCCACCGTGACCACCGATCCCCACGAAGCAGCTTGCACCATGATCGTTGTTGACTTGGAGACTGTAGGCACAATGACAGGAGCAGAACCCCTGAAACCACCATACCAAGTAAGGGTGGGCATTAATTCAGATGATCCGACCAAACCGGCCGAATCAATCTGTATTTTTCTGTTTGGTTCGATTTTGACTTTAAAAAAGTCAACAGTTTTAAAATATGAACCAAACCGGAGTGGTTTGGTTCAACTACAGTTTTAAGCTTTGAAAAACTGTGCTAATCTAACTGAACTGTTTAAATATATATATATATATATATTTACACATGTCAATGGTTGAGTGGCTAATTAGAAGTGTTAGTGTACACCTAACCGCATTGAATTGGACTCGAAACCACTTATTTTTGAACTCCAACCTCACTCACATCTCATCTCATCTCAGACTGGTGCATTTGATCAGCCACCAAACCACTTGCTTCTAATCAGCCACCACCCATGACTGAATATGCACCAGCGGTTGTGACCTCTCAAGCTCAGACTGGTGCATTTGATCACCTTTCACCGTTACCTTTCCAAAAAAAAAAACCGGCTAGGAAACCAAGTGAGGTATGGAATCACTTTGAATAATATCAAACTGGTAATCCTTTTGAACATATTAGGGTTAGATGCAAGTACAAAACTGCTTACTATAATATGATCCAGCAACTTGTGGGACATCAAGTTTCAGAACTCATATTACTAATTTATGCACACACAAAAATTCCCATATAGGGTGCCTGGTTCAAACCAAAAAGTCCTAACTTTTGCTAAGGACCAATCTGGAGGTATTACAGCTCTAGGGGCAATGGGATTTAATAAGGAAGAATTTAGGAAAACATGTCTTAGGATGGTTGTTTTTGATGAGTTGCCATTTATTTTCGTAGTTGGAGAAGGGTTTTGTCACTTTTGTAGTGTTTCATGCCCTAGGTTTATACCGCCATCTCGTAGAACATTTGTTAGATATTTGCTTGCACTTTCCTACGATGAAAATAACTTTTGAAAGCAAATTTAGCTGCATATAGAGTCTGCCTTCAAAATATAAACATGGACTTCTGTCCAAAATATAAACTATGTGGTTCTCACAACATATTTCCTAGATGTAGATTGGTTATTGCATAAGCGCGTGTTGAATTTCTGTGTAATTCAAAATTACAAGGGTAGGACAATTGACATACTTATTGAGAGGTGTTTGATTGATTGGGGTATAGAGAGGGTACTCACAATTACCCTAGATAATGCATCTGCAAATGATAAAGCGGTATCTTATTTGCAAAGTAAGATGAATGATTGGCCAAATGAAGGTTTGTTGTTAGATGGTGTCCACTTACATATGAGATGTTGTGCTCATATTGTAGATCTTATTGTATTCGATGGTTTCAAAAAGTTACACAATTCTGTTAAGAGTATTCGTGATGCTGTCATGTATATAAGATCTTCCCCCCAAAGATTAGAAGCTTTTAAATCTTGCATTGAAAAAGATAAGATTGATTGTAAAGGCTTAGTTGTCTTGGAGTGCCAACTAGGTGGAATTCCACATACATGATGCTAGAAGCTACTTTGAAATTTAAAAAGGCTTTTTCTAGGTTGGAAGATAAGGATGGACATTTTAAAAGCTACTTTGGTAAAGGGAATACGCCACAAGTTAAGGAGGATTGGGCAAATGCTATTGTCTTTGTCAAGTTTTTAAAAAGTTTTTATGACTTCACCTTGAGGTGTAGTGCCACTTTGCATGCCACATAACTTTTCATGACTTATTTGCAATTGATTGTGAATTGACAGAATTGAGTGTAGTAGGCAATGTTCTTCTATCTAACATAAGTCAAAATATGAAATTGAAATATGACAAGTATTGGGGATTACTTGATAGTGTGAACTAATTCTTGTTGATAGCTGTTGTTCTTGATCCTAGGTATAAATTTTACAATTTATCAATGCATATTTCTGATTTGTATGTGCAAAATGATGCTTATGTTGCCGAGAAGAAAACTTGCGTGAAAAATCTTTTGTTTAAACTTTATAAGTTGTACGAGGCAGGTTTCGTTAGTAATCCAACTCAAAGTTTTAGTAGTTCTACTACATCTTCAAGTATTGGCAACATCATAGTGATTGATAGTTCTAACTCCTCAAGCTTTGGAGGTGATAGGAAAAAGGCTATGAAGGAAAAGTGGAAAAAGAGACAAGAAGATAACGAGGCAGTGGTTCTATCTCATGATATAGATAGATATTTGTTGAATGCTGCAGAACAAGATATTGAACAATTTGATATTTTAAATTGGTGGAGGGTGAATGCTTCTAAATATCCAGTTTTGGTAGCCAGTGCAAGAGATGTGCTTGCAATTCCAGTCTCTATAATTGCCTAAGAATCTACTTTTAGCATGGGAAGGAGAACAATTAACTCATTTCGTAGTTCCTTGAGTCCTGCTATGGTTGAGGCTTTAATTTGTACACAAAATTGGTTGAAGTCCACTTCAATATCTTTAAAAGTTGAGCCCACCATTGAGGAGATGGAGTTTTATGAAACAATTAAGTCAGGTATATCTATTTTTCTTGATTAATTGCTTATAACGTGTGAGTTTTATTGTGCTAAAGCTAAATATATGATTATGTGTATTTCTTTATATAAAAATACGGAGATCAAATGCTAATGCACCTGTGCACATTTTCACTAATTGATTCTCTATTAATGCACAACCTTGCATTTATGGTAATTTTCTTATTCATTTCTTATTTTGATCATCTTGTATCCTAAAATTTGTGTTGATTGAAACTGCTTTTATGTGCAGCATGGGGACATGCTAGAAACTGGGCAACGTTTGATTAAATGAAAATTATGAACTTGTATTTTGGGCAGCCTTTCATTTCTTAATTTGATCATCTTGTATTCATTTGTTATGAACTTTAGAATGTTTGTTTTGATGGAAATTGTGAACTTAGATGCATGCTGGAAACTGGTTAACCTTTGATTAAATGGAATATTGTTGTGTTAGCCTTTGATTGAATGATATAATGGCAAAATATTAGCATTATAATATAAGAGCAGGTTAGTGTTAGGCACAAACTAGCTGAACCAATCCGAACCAAACCGATTACAAGTGGTTTGGATTGGTTCAATTTTCATTATGATTTTAGGCTAATCCAAACCAAACCAGACTGTTATTTTCTTATTAGTTCAACTGTGGTTTGAGAATAAAATCGAACCAATCCGAACCGTGCCCACCGCTAATACCAAGGCAACCACCATTGATGTGATACACCAAGGAGAAAGAGAACGATGAAACCAATGTCGAGGATCTAAGAGAGAAAACAACGAGGCCAGCACCCAGAGTTGAAGAGAGGAGTGATGGCATCGACTCGATGTGGAAGAAAAACGGCAACGACTCGACCTGAAAGAAAAGTGACTCGACGCTGTCAAGACAAGGAAGGCGACAATGTTGGCTGAACGTGGATGAAAACGGGCGTGGGTAGGCCGAGGAAGGGATGACGGCTAAACGTGAAAAACCTAAACCCTAATATTTGACGCACGGCTCTCCTTACGTAATGAGAGAGCGACCAAGTGACCAATTCATTCTTATGTGTTTTCCGATGTGGATCTTTATATTCTTCAACAAATACTAGGCTTAAATCCAATGACGGAAACCATAAATTTATTTAGGGCATGGCTAAATTTTTTTTCTTAGCTTCTTCTATAATATAATATATAATAGTTCAAATTGTCTAGGTTTTTTTTTGGTAGGGGGCTAAAGTCTGAAAACAACATAACTAAACGTGAACGAGGCCTATAAACTAGTTAAATTTATAAATTATTTTTCCAAACATTACCACACAACCAAACCAAAAAAAAAACATAAATCAGTAGAACTAAAAATTGGAGCCAATGTTCATTAAAAAAAATGGAGCCAATTATTTAGCAAACAAACAACAAATGAGTAAAGATAAAAAAATAAAAAAAAACTTGAGAAATAAAGGTGAGGTAACACTTTAGACTACATGCAGATTGGGGAAGATTCAAAACTTGGTACCATTGATTTAATGATGTTCTAAAAAAACCCGAAAAAAATGGTGTTGCCTAAAAAGTCAAAAAATTGGCAGTGAACTGGTTCAAACCGAATTTTTGTGTCGATTTCACACCTAATAAAACTGCATTAGATTAGAACTGGACTACTGAATTGACTGTGTATTTTTAAATAAATAAAAAATTATTTAAATCAAATGCTAAATTTCTAATCCCATAACTAATATTTCCTCAAGCCCAACTTCAAAGCATCTTTCTTTTCTAAGCCCAATTATCTCTCTTTGCAGGAAATTGGGTCATTCGTGAATTTTGAAGCCAAAAAGATAAAATTTTAGTTGGAATTTGTAAAAAATAAAAATAAAAATATTCGGTCTAAAAACGAAAAAACCTAAAACCACACTAGAACCGGTTTAAATTGGATTGTCGGTTTCATAAATCTTTTTTCACCAAAATTGAACTGAACTGCACTGATTGAATAGTACATGTTCCAATTCCAATGTGAGGTGGAAACCAAACCAGATCTCGTCCACATACTATGTGTGGCTATGAGGTAGTAGGCTAATATTTAATTGTACTGCTTTAAAAAAAAAAAATACATTAAGGGCATGTTTGGTACCCCTCACTATATTGGATTGGGTTAAATAACACTTAAAAACCCATGTTTGGTAAGAGGGCCTTTCGCGGATAGAGAAAAAAAAAAGGGCATTTTGGCATTTAAAAAAATTAAATATGGATATTTCCGACATTTTAAAAGTTTCATTAAAGGGAGCCAAGTGCTTCCCGTGTTTTTGTTGTCCAGCGCTTTTGTCCTGCAGCGCTTCCAAAACCACTCCAAGTGCTTTTGGATCTCACCCAAAGCGCTTTTGCAATTTTTGCCAAACAATATTTTTAAAAGATAGAAGCGCTTTCACCTATTTAGAAGCGCTTTTCGCTGCTCCAAAAGCACTCCCAAACGAGCCCTAAATAGTCTAACAGTAAAAAATTTGCCTCACTCGCTCGTTCAATATAACGAACTTGAAACAGGGTTCGCAAAATAGCGAGCTTGCTAAACATAGCAAGCGAGTCCGATGATAACCAACTTCTTCTTCTTATTCACCTAGAACTGTCACCACCATATCCCCAGCTGAACCACCAGAATCACCACAAACAGTCATCAAACCCAGTCACTCAAACCATCTACCACCAATTCAAACCCACCCACTCGAATCAACCACCACCAATTCAAATCTAGTGGAACCAAAATCAAATTCAACCCAAATTCAACCACCACTGTCAAACCCAATTGAACTCTCTGAAAAATCATCAACCATCGACCATGGCTCAATGAAATCAAATGGAGATTTGTGACTTCAAATGAGATGAAAATATGTGACTTCAAAGGGGAATAGGAGAGAGAAAATGATGAGGAGGGAGAGAAAGGTTGGGAGGGGGAGATAGAAAAGGAGAGAGAAGGAGAAAGATATCATTGTATCAATATTGGAGAAAAAAAAGAGAGAACCAGAGAATGAGATCGGGGGGGAGAGAGAAAAAAGAAAAAAGAAAAGGGGCCTGGAAAGGAAGAAGAAAAAGAAAAATGGGGAAAAAAAAGGAAGAAATAAGAAAAAGTAGAAAAAAAAGAAGAAAGACATGAGATAAAGATAGTTTTAGCTTTTAAAATATTATAATTTTTTTATTTAATAAATTATACATTTTTCATTGGTTTCTTTGCATCATTTACTTAGTTTTAGGTCAAAATCTCTAATGAATTTTAAATATTTAAATAATTATTTTTAATGGTAGAATTGTGTGTAGTAAATTGAATCTCTAATTTTTGAGTTGTGTGGATGACTTTGGTATATATGAAGAATTTCTAACTTTTGCATATATGAAATGCACATGTCAATTTGGTTTGGAGGAAAAGAAATGCATATGTCAATTTGGTAATTCTAATAACAAAAAAACTTACATTTAATTATTTAAATTTTATTATTTTTAAATATAAAATAATTATTTTTTAGTCAAACACAGCACCAAACATAGGTCTTCATTATTTTTACAATCCAGCTTCGATAGTCTAACGCAGCACCAAACATAGGTAAAGACTTAATCCAGCTTAGGCCAATCAGGAGCTAATCAAGAGACAATCCCAGAATTTAGTTCAGTCCGCGTACCAAACGACCCTAAGAGTAGAACTCAGCATCAAGTTAAAGCCCATTACAATCCCTTGGTAGTTCCACCCTTGCTTGAATCTCTATTGCAGATAGACCCGGCTTTTCTCTGACAAAGCAAAACTATATCTATCTAGGAAGTTTTTGGTTTTTAATGTTGCCCTAAAAACAAAAACAAAAACTCTGTTTGCACTTGGAAGCAAGAGAACATATCCGTTTTTTCTTTTTAGAAAACTTATACTTGAATTATGCTCAGATGCTCACACCAAATTGCATATTTTCTATGCCACGTCCATTTTCTCAGCTTTGATAATGCCACCCCAAGAAAAAGAAATTATTGAATAGGAATTCTATAATAAGGGTTTTGGAATCAGTTGAGTTGACTTACTTTGCTTGGGGTGCAAGTGGATTTGGATGAATATATATAGCGCACAGTTCATATCCTCATATCAGCATGTGCATACTAAGTCCGACTTCTAAAATTCCCATCAAATTGTCTCATTCATTTGCAGTACCTGAATATCTGGTCTGCACATTAAAGGTAACAACCAAATTGTTTCATATCCTTTTCTTTCTTCCTTTTTGGAAGCACATAGTCTTCTATAAATATTTTGCAAAAACCCACAATTTTTATATGCATCCCATTAGTGTATAATGTGTTTCAGTTATACCTTTTGTATGAACATCAGGCAAAGCTAGCCAACACTATATGGAGGAATTGGAAGCTAATTCTACACAAATGGCTCCGGTACTTGAAAGCGCAGGAGACAACAGTCGGTTGCAAGAAGTTTCCGGGCTTATAAAGGATGCTGCTGATGAAGAGCTAAATTTGAAAGCCAGAATTGAAGAGGCTGAGAAACTGCTTGCAAAGACCGGGCAAGATAAACTTGAGCTGACTGAAGGCATAGCGCAAAGGGTGGTATGTTAAAATGGTCTGCAATCTGCATGAATATATGTGACTGCATTTCCTAATTCTTAGCTGCTGTGCTAGTCTCAACTTCAATTATCAAACAAACATGATCATGAATGAAAATTGCCACATCTTTATGAAAAACTATGTCAACAGTGTGATCGGAGCTCTACCCTTCTTCCTCGGTTGGAAAACTTGAATTGGCATGAAACGGAACTCGGATACTTCTTGGCCCGGGAGAGGAAGAAAATGAAAATATTGCAACTATTTCTGCTTGGTTTCGCAAACAAAGCTCACCAAGGAAAACCAATTAAGCCCTGCTTGCCAGGAGAAGAGATAGCTAAACATGTACGTTGTTTTCTGATTGTTTCTTGATTATTTAATTTCTTTTTCACTTAGCCTTTTTGAGTTTGTTAGAAATGTGGACATGGATTCAGAAATTGAATTTCCGGATGGGACATGGAACCAACAGTTTGGCTGAGGAAAAACAGCTTCTAAAACAGATCAAAGTGAGCCCGAAGGAGGGTGTTGGTTCATTTTCCTCATTGGAAAATGAATATTATGTGCTTTCTAAAAGTGTAAGATTAAACATTAAAGATTAAGTTTGCTTAGAGTTAGTCATTTATACCCTGTAGGCTGTATGTTTTCTTAATCTTTGGATTTTTTAAAATTTTATTTTTTCCTTTTGGACTGTTGAAACAGAGTTGGTGGTTGCTTCAGAGACTATATCATACAACTCCGAGAAAAATAGTTCAATACCACCTAAGACAAATCCACCAACTTAAATGGCGAAGGGAGAGTTTGGCAGTTTTATTGCTAAGGCAATGGGATGAACTTATTGCTAATGCCAAAGCTGCTGCCAAGGGAAAGATTTGGGATTTTTTGGGTTCAAAAAAGTCCTTACTGGAACAAATCAAAGTAACACACAAAATTCTAACTCATCAGATAGTAGGGGAGTTTGAATTGTTTTCTTTACCTTGCTGATTATTTTCTGTTATAAATGTTTGCAGAAAACTGGTAAGGAGATAGATGGATTAACTGAATTACTATTGGCTGTGCGGCAAAAAATTAAGCAAGCTGAGAAAGAACTGAAGGTCATTGAGAAAGATATAA
Source organism: Prunus fruticosa (assembly GCA_018703695.1). NCBI lineage: Eukaryota > Viridiplantae > Streptophyta > Magnoliopsida > Rosales > Rosaceae > Prunus > Prunus fruticosa. Next base: position 51,199,235 of record CM031917.1, read on the forward strand.
AGTCCTTGCAGCAAAAACTACAATCGATGGAGCAGAGGAAAGGTGAAGCACACCACCAATGCATTCTCAAACAGAGAAAACAACTTTTGACCAAAAAGAAAAAAACAGAGAAAACAACTGAGTGATGAGACATGATGAGTTTATTTGGTGTGTTAAACGTGAATGAGAACAAGACTTTGCCATTTGGTAGTTGACAAGTCCTTATCTCAAGACGAGGAACTCCACCCACCAAATACCAAACTACAATGTGATCGTAAGAGATTCGATTCGACTTCTACATTTAGAGATTATGCTCTAAATGCATTTAATATAATTTTGCAATGTAAAATTATTCTAAAGGTATTAAAAATTATGTTTTTTTCTCTTATCAACAAAAAGGGAGATTCAAAGACGAAGAAACTTGCACTTCTCTTTATCCACCTCATATTCTAAGTTTACTCCAACTTCTAATTAAAATTTTCACAATTTCTAAGAAAACCATAATATCTTCCCGAATTACTCCTAAATACACACCCATCAAAAAATAAAAAATTTATCGACCTCACACCCGACACCCCACTATATTGCCCCTCACCACTCTAGCCCAACTCGTTTAAAATAGTCAAGTAATTAAATAATACAAGTTGACACCAAACAACTGATATGAGACTATTTACTCATATCCATAGTCTAATACGGTGTACCAAACGAGCCATAAGTTCACGTCAACTTCACATTACTTAAAGCGATAAAAACATTGTTGTCAAATGTGTTTGTGAAGAGAAGTTGAATGACCTTTTTTATCTTTTTACACAATAATAAAACTTAAGAGCTTAATGCTTTAAGTATTAAAGTTAACAAAATACAAAAAATGTGAGATTTAAATATAAAATGATGACATACATACTGTGTATCATTAAAACAAAATATGAGTGAAATAAAGGTATTTTTCCATCATGCTTCAAACGACATGTAGCTTTAGTATGGTATTTAGTACTGAAATCAAGATCTCCGCGCGCATATTTAATTAATTCTTTATGCCTTGGCGTTTGCCAGAGCTGTTTTGCTGTGATGTCCCAAAAGTAAATATCTTTTTTAATGTCAGCACCCAAACCAACAGAGTAACGTGAGGCCGCAAGCAACAAACCCCAAGCACGCAGAAAGCAACAGCCTTTTTTGTTCCCCAATAATCAAGATTTCAACTTTTTTGTTTTTTGTTTGAAATTTTTTAATTTTTGAGAGAGAGGGATCATGTGGGAGTCGATCTTTCTAACGCTGGCGGCGACGGCCGGAAACAATATCGGAAAAATTCTTCAGAAGAAGGGCACCGTCATTCTTCCTCCTCTCTCTTTCAAGCTCAAGGTACTCCTCTTTTTACCCTTTTGCCCTTTCTGCATTTCTGTTATTACTTTCATTCATTTTCGTCTTTGATTCTTCGATTGTTATTCAAATCCCAATTGTCAGACACAGATACACAGACTGTGTGTTTTGAATTTATGGAATTGAATTGGGTCCAATTCCAGGGCTTTTGTTTAATTTCCTTGTAACCCAATTTCTGGGTTGCATGATAAGGCATTGAACGAATTACTAATGACGTGGGCTCATGCGTGTGTGTTTGTAGGTGATCAGGGCGTATGCTTTGAACAGAGCTTGGTTGATAGGTTTTCTGATGGATATATTTGGAGCCTTGCTCATGTTGAGAGCATTATCTCTTGCTCCTGTAAGTGCCTCAACTCCAAGCTCCTTTTTTTAAAAAAATTTTAAATTTTGTTCCTCACATTTTCATTTTCATTAACATTCAATTTGTTTACCCATTTGTTCTTTCAATTTTTTGGGACTAATTTTGACATTTACAGTTTGTGCTAAAGTAATTTCAATTGGTGATTAAATTTGATGTTGGGCCATTATATGCCTTTTCCCAGGTTTCTGTCATACAACCCGTTTCTGGGTGTGGACTTGCCATTCTTTCAATCTTTTCCCATTTTTATCTGAAGGAAATTATGAATGCTGTTGACTGGATGGGGATTACCTTAGCAGGCATTGGCACTATAGGTAATGTAAGTTCCTCAAAATACATGAAAGTTAAATCGCCCTCACAGAGAATTGATCGTGTATTTTTCTCTTTTAGTGTTTATAATTTGTGCGAGATTCTGTATTTGCAGGAGTTGGTGCCGGAGGTGAGGAGCAAAAGGCTTCTGCTATATCTATTTTCCATCTACCATGGTTGGCAATTGTAGTCGCCATCTTGTTTGTAGGTACCTTATACTATGCATCATTTTATGTTTAAGCACAACTATGAGTGTTGTTCCCAGACTGTTCATGTTACTAGAAACCAGCATTGCTAGATTTTATATTGTTAGTCAAGGGAATGTGTCTATATAATGTTTATGATAATCCAGATAATAGTTGGATACTTGTATTTATGCACTCCTTTGAATAGGTACTACTGAATGGATGGCTACGCATCTACAGACGTCAACGCAAAGAACAGGAGTTGGTAAATTGATTTATGCTTTTCATATATCTATAGTGTTTGAGTATGGTGCCCTCCACCCATTCACATCTGCTTGTGGTACAGATGGAATACGACGTTGTTGAAGAAATTATATACGGCTTGGAATCTGGCATTTTGTTTGGGTATGATTCTCTCTAGTATAAGTTAATTTACTCCTTAACAGATAGGTTCATCTCTCTCATCTTTCAGTTTTAGGATGAAAATTATTACAAATTGTGTCTGTATGTGCGCATGTGCATGTGCACGAGGTTGAGTTTTAATAGTTGCCCGTGTCAACACTGACAGGGTAACATTGCGTTGTATTTGGCAGATTGTACGAGTTAGAGATGTGCATGTTAATACAAGTCAATAATGTGTTTAGCATATCAATTCAGTGATGTGTACTTTATGTTACAGTAGGCAAAAGGCATCATACTTTCACATTCTATTAATTAATTCTGTTCTTGTCTGAAACAGTTACTTTATTTTTGGAGAAGAATCTGAAGCAAATACTTTCTTTATGTTTACATGCCTTTTTTCATCTGAAAAATTAATTTCATTGTGTAGAGAGCAGAGGACCTTTTATTAGTAAAATCATGTAGCTGCTGCTGTTGTCAAATCATGCTTAAAATGATATGTGCACATCTTAATGCAGGATGGCATCTGTAATATCAAAGATGGGATTCGTATTCTTGGAGCAAGGTTTCCCCAGCATGCTGGTTCCTATATGCCTGATATTCAGCATATGTTGTAGTGGTACAGGGTTTTTTTACCAGGTATGTTAAACGTTTGACTAAGTTCAGAGTTTCATATCCACATGTTCATGTAAATTGAATGTCGGCCACTTGAAATGCATTTATAGTTTAGTTGGTTATTGTTGTTGTTAGTGAGATATTCCTTTTGAACAGACTTGGGGGTTAAAGCATGGGAGGGCAATTGTGGTGTCTACATGTGCTGCTGTGGCATCAATTGTGACTGGTGTGCTTGCTGGAATGCTTGCTTTGGGTGAAAGATTGCCTTCAGCGCCAACCGCTCGTCTTTCACTTGTGCTTGGATGGTAAATTAAGATACTGACTTATATTTTACGGATCATTTTTAATAAAAGAAAGCTCTCTAAATCTTAGTTTTGGACCTGAGGATGTCCTTAAATCAAATAGTTTTAAGGTATGGTGTATGTGCCATGATTCATCAGCTGTCATTCTTCAATTAGGAAACCTGACTGGCACTTTCTTTAGATTTCTGTTTTCATTTTGATGTCGTGGGGTAAAAGTGGTCCAAACTTATTGGATGTCATGGGGTAGCAAGTATGCGGTCCAAAGTTACCATTTGATATTGTTCTTCTCCTGGCATGCATCCATATTTCGTAGAGTTCATATAGCTGTCCTTATTCTCAATTTACAAGAATTATTTCCAGTGTTTGAAGTGCTTAATTGATAACAAGTCTTTTCTTGCGATAAAACATTTACATTTTTTTTTCTGTACTGCAGGCTATTTATAATTATTGGCGTGATTTTACTTGTGAGCTCAACACGGCTGGTGCGAAACCTTCCTCGGCCTTTACGGCATTTTATCCAGAGTGGTGTTGATAAGAACTTCAGCCAGAGAAAATCCGGGTCTATCCGCGGGGATTCGAGCCCTAACACTGTTATTCAGGCAGCAACTCTGCATCATTTGATACCAACTTCGTCTAAAGAAAAGGCTTGATTTGATTAAATCAGGGAGATTGTTGCATATGCACAAAATTTCTCATATCGGCGGACTTGCAAGTAACGGGAAGCAACTCCTGGTGGTTTAGGCAAATCTGGTGTATAGAAGAGTATGCTTACAGACTTCATCAGAGGGCATGAAGTTTTTGAAATCATTCCTTTTAGGGAAAATCTGTACTCTAGTATTTTGTGAACATTTTGATGTCTTAACTTTTTTCTCGATTTGGTATTCTTATATCTCATTGTTTCTTGCGTACTGTTCGTTCTCCTGAAAACCGTGCACCTCTCTTGGACATGATTTTCTGTTCTTTTAATGTCGATAACGTTATAGTTTATTCAAATAAAGTTACAACTAAAGAAGTCAGCAATCTTTTAATGTCAAAAACGTTATAATTGATTTGAATAAAGTTACAAGTAAAGAAGTGGGCAAGAGTCAGAAATAAATTGACGAACACATGACCACAATAGAAGGGACAATAATGCCAGAAAAAGTGGGCAAGAGTCAGAAATAAATTGACGAACACATGACCACAATAGAAGGGACAATAATGCCAAAAATAAGACACGAGAATGGTTACAGAGAAAAAGCTATGGAGGGACCCCTCTTGGCTAGGACCCAGGTGAATAGTTAATTACCTCTGCATTCACGTCATTGGACGACCTCTATTCACCCACTCCACTCCAAGCAACAAACAACCATTTTTGGCTTAGCCCCTTGTTCATGACATAACTACACCTCTCCACGCTTGAGGTCCACCATGACTTGGATTGGATTGAGCAACCTCTAGTGATAAGATCCATTATGCAAAACCCTAATCACAACCATGATGGGGCACATTGTGCTTTGTTAGGGCACAAGTGTCATGTCACCCCACCTTTTGTAGCTGTCCAGTTTTCCTATTTGTAGGAAAGTTAATCACAGAGATGTTTCCATAGTAATATGCATGTGGCTTGTTTGGTACTTCCATATATGCATATTGATAAGCATATATGGCAAATATGAACTGGGTTTTTCTATCTAAAAAGTGACAAATATGAACTGGGTTTTTCTAAAGTGGCAGATCAATATGCTTCCCATGATTTTAGACAAGCTGGTTTCCAACTACTCTGTTTTTTTCTCTCTAAAGGCAAGTTCACTTCTTACCCTTTGAGGTCTTCAGTCTTCAACAAAAGAAAAAAGGAAAAGAAAGATGAAATTTAACAAACATTAGAATCCAGAATGATTCTATTCCATGTACCCAAACACAACAAGGGGAGGAAGGCGGAGAAAGAGAGGAGGGGGCCCGGATTCGATAACCTTTCTCCCAAAAGAAGTCGATACTTCAGTCTTCATGTAATGACTTGTAGAACAAATAAGTAAACACTGTCAAGAACATCTTTGTGGGTCCTAGCAGAAACCAATAACTTTAGGACAAAACCAATTATTCTCAACTCAACCATCTTGTCATAAGGAGCACTTAATTCCACTTTGTCAATGTCATAATTCATGTGCTTTGTGACCAAAATTGGGAATCACAATCACCAAGTTACCTCAAAATGCAGAAACAGCAAGGATAGGTTTAATAAAGATATTGATATGAACTTAGTTGATCACATATGCTTCAACCTCCATGCTAATTTCACAGGCAGTTTTGTTTTAAAAAAAAATTTCCCCAAATGGAACATGACGCATCTTCTTTGAAGCATTCTTGGGCACATTGCTCCTGATGGTACAATTTGCAAGCTTCAGAACAAAAGTTCTGGGATGCCTAAGCTCAACAGCTTCCCCAACATATAAAGTTGTATACAGTCATCTACCTAATCCAATGAAGCCTCTGTACTGTAGGACCATCTCCCCTGGCACTACACCAGAAAATTCTGTACTATTAAAACTGTAAATAAAATCTTTCCATTTCTGTGTACGCCCTTGAACTAGTGGTAACAACTAAATATGACCATGGAATAGTGTTTCAATCGACCTCAAACCAAAGTATGCCATGAAACGATCTGAAATTAAATTAAAGGAAGGACAAAGTACATAAGAATGGAAAGGTCCATGGTCCCATATAAATAGATTCTTCCACACATCTGAAGTGTTAATGAATCACATTAGGAATCAATTTAGGTGAAAGACCTATCACCAATAACAGCTTCACCTTGCGTTTTCTTGGCTTGAGAGTTATCAAGTTGCTCCATTTGCCAGCTTTCATGAGAAGCAACATGTTCATGGGAAGGAGTGTATTGCTGCCAAAGTACACATTGTGGATTTATTAAAGCTTTTTTTCTGTTTCCATATCAAGAAACATTTCTTCTGTTTAAAAACAAGCAAGCCCATTCACAACAGGAGGAAAAGAAAAGTCAGGTTATTAGTATACCTCCATCTTCACCACAAGTTCTTTGGCTGTTGGAGCAGAGACAACTATATGCCGAGCACATGGCTTGATGAAACCTTCTTCAACACCATTGTCAAATAGTGCCAGCAAGGAATTATAGTACCCATCAACATTAAGCAAACCAACCTATATGGAGTAATATGAAGTTACAAACTGAATTAGTAGGAAGCTGAGCTGATCATATATTTTCAAAATTGAGAATTGGTACGCTACCGGCTTCATATGAATCCCAAGTTGGGCCCATGTTATTATCTCCAACAGCTCTTCCATAGTTCCATATCCTCCTAAAACCAAAAGTAATATTGTACTAAGCACAAGCAAGTCACTTACTTAAGAATTGCAACCCCAAGTTACAATGTATTTAGGGTACTGCCTTGTAATTTATAAAAAAAAATTAAGGGGGTTTTGCCATGTAATTACCAGGAAGAGCAATAAAAGCATCAGCTTCTTGAGCCATAGAAGCCTTACGCTCATGCATGTCTGTCACTGTTCTTACTTCTCCAACAGTTGGACCAGATATCTGTCAAAGTTATCCATTAAAAAAAGATCACTAAAACTGAGAAAAACAATGAGCAAATTTCTTTCCTGTATCCACTAAGAATGAGCACTATGATCCATTTAAACTGTGAAAACATCACATCAAGCATTTTAAGAAATTTTGTTCTTACTGGTTCTGCTTCATAAGAGTATTTTTAAGATGAAAAAAAAATCCGGGTAGTTAAAAATAAAACAGCATAAATCAATGAAGAACAGTTCAATTTAAGAATCGACTGTAGAAGGCTAGGAGGAGGAGATGAGTATATGGATAAATAGAGATACCTCAAGAGGCATGAGAGCTTTTGGAATGACCCTGCATGTAAAAAACAGGTAAGAATTTATTAAGTGACAGTATTGTGATCAACAAACACCTTGCTTGAAGCTTGAATGAATAGAACACGATTATGAATTAAAAGACCAAATAATATTATAATTCAGAACACATAAGGTTTCAACTTTCATTTATACCCAAGAACATGGCAACCTCCATCGTACACTGTCTGGGATATTAAACCCATCAACCCGACACTTCCCCCACCATACACCAAATCTATCTTCCTCTTGACCTGTAACATACACCAACAAAGTAGACGACAAGTCATTTACAGATCATTTTTTAAGGGAAAATTAAGCATAGAAGACAAAATCGTATGTTCAATGTATTAGAGACTGATTTCAACGTATCAGTCTGTGTAAAGTCGTATACTTTTAGTGTTCCTGAGCACAAATTAGCCCAAGATAATTCCAATGGCCTATTACCAAACAAAGCAAACACAACCTAAGAAAGATTTAAGAGTGTAAGAAAATAAACAAACCAGTTCATTGCCCAACTCAAGAGCAGCATCACTGAATACTTTTCTGCGGCCAGAGTTGCTTCCACAGAACACGCAAATCCTCTTGAACTTGCTCCTTGCGTTGCTCTCTTCCATTCACAATTGCTACTTTTTTATATATATTATTTCCTAGTCAATCCCAAAGCATTTGAGAAAAAGAACTGAACCAAAGCAAACCAAACACAGATGGTAAATTGTTACTTTAACAGCTAAAGCCCAAAACTTTTTGCAAAATCAATAGAAAAAAAGAGAGAAAGAGAAACTTTACGAGATGGGTTCTTTGAAAAGACAATTGGGTTGATTCTAAATTGGTATAAATCAATAAAATTCGAGAACTTGATGGATTTTATATATCCGGTGAGTGAAGCAAGGGAAGCCCACATGCTCCATTACCTTTCTAAGCCGACGTCTGTTTGTCGGCTCTGTGGAAATATGGGAATAAAGAATAGTGAAACTTTAATTAAAGTAATAAAAATGAAATAATCTCTTTGTTTTTCTCTCAAATCAAACAAAATAATCGTATTTTATTCATGGAAATTGAGAGAAGACAGATTGGTATAGACTCAGCACATAGCTGGGATTGCTATACTTCCACTGTTAGACTTTGACTTATATATATAGTAATATTTTTGTTTATGGTAAGTTAATCATTTTGAAAAAATTAAATTATATAAGAGCACTTGAACGTTTCCTTATAGGAGAACAATTTTGACAATCTGCTGTTTTGTGTTTCTTATTTACCAATATTTTGTAACGACGTGACTAAACATGTAGATTAGTTTATGTGTGCATTTCCGCAGTCCATAGGCCATTGGATTGGATATCTCTTATTCCGTTTGAATTTTGGGCCATACTAAAATTGGGTTGTTATAAGGAACTAATTCTGGGCCATTTTTTGTTTGCACTAGTGACTGAAAGCCTTTTTCTTTTCTTTCATTTTTGAAACTTATGATCTGATATTTACTTAGAAAATGTGGAAGTCAAATGCTTTTACGTGATTCCAACGTACATAATTTACAGTTATCTCTCTCTTCGCACGTTCTTTTAAATTATCTTTAAAATATCGGATATATTGGAAACAAATTCAAAGCTTCCCATGGAAATTTGTTGTCACACACACACCTCAAAATTGTCTCCCTAATTGTATTTGAGGGATGATACATAGGTTGAGATGGAGGTGGCAAAGTATTTGTTAAAGAAAAGTTTTGTTGTGGATAAGATGACAAATTGACAATTCACAGAGGGTCCGCTGCATACAAGAGAGGTGGAAATTTGGATGTTTTGCATAGAGTTTGTCTTTGCTATCTATGTATTTTTAGGATTACAAGTGGAACAACCTTAACCAACCGAACCTAAACTTGGAGGACTAACAGCTGTTTCTTTCCTCTCAATTCCTAAACTCAAGCATTCTGTTTCGCATCTTCCAAATGACTTCTGTTTCCCAACTCCATTTTTTTGTTTTTGGGAAGGAAACATCAAAGTAAACAACATTGCGGAACAAGGAACCCCTTTTGAATTCGAACCTCAAAGTTCAAAACCAAAGGGGGCCCTATAAAAGAAGAAGAAGAAGAAAAAGAGACCAACAAAACCATGTAAAGAATTTGTCATTTGCAGATTTCAATCTGTTTCCCAATTTTGTTTTTGATGTTTGAGTCCTCATGGGAAGAAGAATTCCCGCGGATGAGACAAACCTGCTAATTCATCCGTTGCTTTCGATATCATTTTTTGCTGCTGGTATGGCTGCCACCATTGCCATGATCACAGCTCTTTGTAGCTTTAGAAGAAAACGATCACCGCCTCCTTCTCAATCCCCTGCTTCCAACATAACAACGGAAACAGATGCAGAACCAGCAACAATGGCAGCCGCAGGGACAACGACAACAACACCTCACCAAGATTCAGAAACAGATCAAGAAAACGAGGATGGAAGAGAGAGTAAAGAACTGCCTTTGCCTCCACGGATGAGGCACTCAGGACAGATTGATCCTACCATTAACAACAAGACGCATATGAAAAAGTCTGCTTCTGAGAGAAGACTGTTGTCGAATTTAAGCATGAAATTGCCAAGAAGCTTGTCAGTGGCAAGGAAAGATAAGGCGAAGGAGGAGTATAACAAACGAAAGAACACCAAGTTGAAGCCGGAAGAGTCCATCTGGATGAAGACGATCATATTAGGTGAGAAATGTAAAGTGCCAGATGAGGATGAAGCTGTGATTTATGATGCTAAGGGAAGAAGGATCCCAGCATATCACCCCAAAAGTAGGCAATCTTCTTTCATTGATCCAAGCGCAATACCGGACCAAAGAATGAGAAAAGTAGAGATAGAAAACAAAATTAACCAAGAGAGAGATCACAAACAAGAAAACAAAAATCAAGAAAGTGATCAAGAATGATAATAATGTTAATGCCTTCAGGGTAATCATGTACATTATTCATCTTGTTTTGTTATCTTGGAGTGTATAGTTAATTGGTTGGTTTGTTTTCAATTAATTCTTAATTCATGCTCTCTGTGTTTTTCTTCTTCTTCTCTTTTTCGGTTTTTTCGGTGATGTGAGAATGGCAAAGCTTATTTTTCTCTGCTGCTCAGCAGCTCAATGGATCAGAAGCAGAAGGTGACTCTCGAGTCTTCTGATGCCTGCAAATCTCAAGGTTCCAAAAAAATTATTATTTTGTCTGCAGAGAAGATGACCATGTCACAATGTCACAGAAGCAAATATAAAAACCTCATTCATAATGAACTAGGCACCAAGAAAAGACTCACTTTACTACTAAATTCCAAGCGAATCCCCATGGGGGTCTCCCAAGTTTTCTATTAGATTTTGATCCCACATATTGGGATAAGGATCTTTTCATCTTGTTCCCTCAGCAGCAGTGAACATGGAAACATCTGTACACATGCAAAACAGCTCATTATAAAGAAATTGAGTACCCACCACCTAGACAAATAGAGGGTTGGTGGTCGGCAAGCAGAACTCCTTTATCTAAGCGAAGAAACCAAAAAAACAGGTGTTTTAAAAATAAATAAAAAAATTCAACAAAAGCTGCACCTAAGACTCCACGTGGACAAACGGTAGTGGCTAGGGTCCCCGCAATTTTGTCTCTTTTCTCTCATTTTTTGTCCCTTTATATTCGACATAATTAACTTAAGGTAAAAAGTTGTTTTTTTTCTCTATAATTAGTCACTTTTAACATTTTTGTTCATATTATTTTAATTTGTTCAATTTTGACCTGTAATTTTAAATTTAAGCAATTGAAGGATAAATTCTAATTTTTGTCAAAACAGAGCAGCTGTCGTTAGTTCTTAAGGGGCATTTCGGTCCAAAAACAAAGGTAACCAAAAAAAAAAAGAAAAAGAAAGGGGCAACGACGTTGTGGCGAGCCAGTAATCGTGGTTGTACAAGAGCGAGGCCTGGATGCTGTCGTAATAAATTCTGAGCTTGTGGTTGGGGTTGGCGGCTAGGACCCAGGTGGCGGTGAGCTCAAAGCGAGTGTCGTTGAGTGTGAAGGGCGAGCCAAGCGATGAAGAAGACGACGGACATGATGGCGAAGACGATGATGGCAACGATGAGGAGGCAGCAGAGGAATGGTGGGCATGTTGGGCGGCAAGGGTGATGGTTTGGTTGGCTAAGTCGGACTAGGGGGAAGGCTGGGAAGATAGCGATGTAGAGATATTTTTGTTATTTTTCTTTTGATTTTTTATTTTTAACTTTCAGTAATTTTTTCTTATCTTTTTATTTTTTTCCAGCCTTTGTTTTTGGACCGAAATGCCCCTCCACAACTATCAGAAGTTACTTTATTTTGACAGAAATTAAAATTTATCTTTGAATTGCTTAAATTAAAAGCCACAAGCAAAAAATTAATCAAATTGAAACGATATGGACTAAAACAAACTATATAACTATAGAGTTGTCTAATGCGCGGTAATTAATTTAAGGCCAAAAATGACTTTTTGCCTTAAATTAACTTTTTAGCCTTAAATTAATTAACGCGCGTTGGACAGAAAGAGAGAGAAACAGAGGAGAAATTGTTGTCGAAGAGGATTCGGAGAGAGTCCGAGGAAACCTCCTTCTCCTTACCAAAGGAGGAGAACGGGCACTTACGGAAAAATATCACATCACATAACATGTTTGTTAAAACACAAACTGAGGTGCTTGTTCTTCTCTCCTTGACTCTGACCCAATCCATTTGAATTCCCGGTAGGTTTCCAATAACGTCTTCGCTTCCTCTTTCTCCATTTTCCATTTCAAAGCCGCCCATAAATTTGATTGCTTTCATAACGAAGGCTGTGACCAACTGGGCATCGATTGAAGATTTGATTTACTGGGTTTGTTTTGGTTTAAGGGGTTTCGATTGTTTGGACTCTGGGGTTGATTTTCTTTGTCGATATATAGAAGGACATCGAGAAACCTTTGATGGGTATATATGATTTATGATAATATCGGTTCAGTTTTTGGATTCGTGGGTGTTGATGGGTTTATGATTGATCCTTGGAAGCATTGATTGTTATAATTGAAGGATTTTTTTTGAGCATTTGGTGGTGGGTTTGCTCAGTCGGCTGTATATCTTTGAATGTATCATATTATAACTGAAGAGGAGGATCGGCTTGTGAGCGTACCCGACTCTTTTCTGGGTGTTCTCAGGCCAATTTACCTGCCAATTGAGCAAAAGGCCTTTTCTTTTTGTTTTCCAAGAGATCGATGGGATAAGGAGTTCTTCAAGCTGCAGGGAGGATAATAAATAAATAAATAAATTTGTCGAAATTACAAAGTTTTTGGCTTTGGTAGTGCTTTTGTTTGGAGAAATTTGAGATGGGTTCTACACAAAGGTCTACTTTGTCAACAAATGTGGCAGACTTGGTTGATGCTTCACAATCGACCCGCCAAGAGGTCTCATACATTGATAGTATGCCTGTTTATGTTAGGGAGTTGATTGCCGGAGGCGCTGCTGGAGGATTTGCTAAGAGTTCTGTTGCACCACTGGAACGAACCAAAATACTCTTGCAGGTGAGGCATCTTTTAAGCTCCATGTTTGTTGATGCAAATTATTTCAGTAGATGGTGAATAGTTGTTTAAGGAATTTTATCATCTTGAATGATTCCACTTGGATATATTGCTCTTCTCATTTTGTCATGCTAGTTATCTTTTTGTTATATGCTTTCCCCACTCTGCTCTCTCTTTCTCTCAATATTTCTGTTTGTGTCTGTATTTGCATGTATGCATGGAAATTTATAGACAAGAACAGAGTTCCGTTCTCTCGGAGTGTGTCAATCTTTGAAGAAGTTGTTTAAGCATGAAGGTGTTCGAGGATTCTACAAGTAAGGGACATGAGCAATCAACTTTGTATATTTTTTATAACATTCTGTTTCCGTTGCTGAAAGGCTTATTCTTGATCTTCTTGTCTGTGTTTCAGAGGAAATGGAGCTAGTGTTGTTCGAATTGTTCCTTATGCAGCCTTGCATTACATGACGTATGAGCAGTACAGGTGTTGGATCTTGAATAATTATTCTGCTTTAGGAAAAGGGCCTCATATTGATCTTTTAGCTGGTGCAGCAGCTGGAGGGACAGCAGTTTTATGCACTTACCCCTTGGACCTAGCTCGCACCAAACTTGCTTATCAGGTCAGCGTCTTGTTTTTATTTTATTAGAATTCTCTATCTTTTATGCAAAAGTTATAAGTAGGATACAGAGTGAAGAAGTGCATTTAGCATACAGAGTGAAGAAGTTCATATTGACAGTTTCATTATCATTAGTTTTTTCTTCTGTCATCAACTTTTGAATTGCTTATCTGGAAGCCCATCCTATAATAGTTCAGCATGAAGAGACAATTTAGCCGTGTCCAGCTTTAGAGGAATTTGATATGGGATTTGATGGCTCTTTTCTTCTTTGAAATTGATTTTTGTAATAGTTAATTGATCATCATTAATCTCTTTTGGGTTGAATTTTAACAATCATATGGTTTTACAGGTTGTTAATACCAGAGGAAACTTCAATTATGGCATGAAGGGTGCCCAGTCTCAAATTGTTTATAAGGGCATAAGGGATGTGCTTTCAAGTGTTTACAGGGAGGGGGGCTTTCGTGGGCTTTATCGAGGTGTAGGTATGTATTTGCTTGCCTAATTTTGATGTGGCAGGACCCTTTGTCACTACATTCATTGTGTTCTTGAAATGCTGCCATTACCATTTTATTGATAAGCAACATTGGCAAAGAACATTATGTTTTTAACTGAGGCCCGTATTTCAAAAACCCATGTATCTCATAGCTGATAGTTCTGTTAAAACTTGTACTGATTTGAAGTGCCTTCTGTCCTTATGTGATGCCATATTATGGACAAGGTAATATTAATTTGGAGCTTCCTTTGCTTGATCAGGCCCAACACTCGCTGGAATCCTCCCTTATGCCGGTTTAAAGTTTTACATATATGAGAAACTTAAAAGGCATGTTCCTGAAGAGTATGAAAAGTCCATTGTGACACGCCTTTCCTGTGGAGCTTTGGCCGGGTTATTTGGGCAAACTCTCACATACCCCTTGGATGTTGTTAGGAGGCAAATGCAGGTATTGTTTCGTCAATATACCTTATAATTTTGAGAAGTTTAAATCTGTTTTCTCTTTTCTACTCTTTAAAATGTTAGATGTTTGCTTGGAATTAAAATTTGTTGAAATAAAAAGCACATGACACTTTAGGTGAGAAATAGTTAGGGAGTTTTGAAGGAATGGAATGAAAAGGAACGCAGGAAATGAGTCAAGCTAATGCATTTCGAGTGGTGGATGAGTAGATAAAATTGATATTCAAGCTTCGGTTTTGGCTTGGAACAAGTGGAAGATTAGGATACTTTTTTTTTTTTTTTTTTTTTTTTTTTTTTGGTACTTACTTTAATATGAACTTGATACTTTGGAATTGTAGTTTGGATTTTCACATTAGTTGTGGGATATTACAGGTTGAGAATCTGCAGCCTTCAGGTCAAGGTGGTGTTAGGTACAAGAACACATTGGTGGGTCTTACATATATTGCTCGTAATCAAGGATGGAAAAAGTTGTTTTCGGGCCTAAGCGTTAACTATATCAAGGTGATTTCTTATTCTCTATGGCTATACGGATTTAAGAGTTTTGGGGCTTGTTTTTCTTGCTACTGAGATAATTTTACTGCTGTTCTCAGATCGTTCCCTCTGTGGCAATCGGTTTCACTGCATATGACACGATGAAGGCTTGGCTCCACATTCCGCCCCATCAGAAGTCCAGTCAATGACTGCCCTCCATAATCAGAGATTCAGATTGTGTAAACATACAGACTCCCATCGAAGCAATAGCATCTGATGCTAATACAAATATTGTATCTCTCTCATTTACAATTTACAAGAAATTTCTGCGTACGCTACACCCTTAAACAATGATGTATTTCTTGTGCAAATGGTCCCTTGACAATCAATTAGTCAAACTATAATGAATTCTGGAAAGTGACTCCTCCATTATTGGGATGTTGGCCAGGCAGTCTAAATTTACCACAAAACCTTCACTAAACAAATATCAAGAAAGAACTTAAGTTAAAAGCAGCCTCCAATGTCTGTGATATTTTTTTTGAAATTAATAACACAGAAATTGGAGGCTGCTTTCAAGTTCTGTGATATTAATAGTTGTTAAGAACTTTACTATTGTTACCCTAATGCAAATGGGCATATAAATTTATGTAGATTATTGCTGAGCTCTGCCAACAAACAAAAAATCTAGAAATTAATTAATTTTAGAAAGATTGAAAGGTCAATGAGTGGAGCTCCAGTTTCTTGAGCTATGGCAAGAGGCTTGTAGCTCAAGTCAAGTGATTAAAAGCATTTACCATAGCAGTTGAGGTACTAGGTTCGATTCTCCTTCCCCAATATCACTTGTATTATAAACAAATAAATAAGCTATAGAATATCAACCATGCTATCAATCATACAACCCCACCTTTAATCTCTCTTTAACTTCCTAGAAACTCTGTGGGACGAACTTTGATTTTTCAAGCAAATGTATGTAGCCTTGATAAAAAGGACATAATATTTTTGTGTAGATTAATACCCAGAAGATTGAATTGATTTAAGAAAGACTTCAAAAGACACGGGTCAAACTAGTTGCTTCTTCATTCCTTCTCTTTAACTTTCCTTGAAGCTCCCCACGACCTACTTGGATTTTTCAAGCAAATGTATGTAGCCTTGATCAAAATAGGATTTATTTATATATAAAAAAACATATAAATACTATGCCGCCAGTGTTCTGCTAGTGTATATAAGGAGAGGCACTAATCTTTAGATATGTGTGATTGTGTACACACTGTCTTGTCTTCAACCTTAAATTAGTTGACTTGACAGATAAAGAGAGAGCAAGAGGAGGAGGGCTTCCGAAGGTCTTCTGATTTTTTTTTGCATTTGCATGTAAGATATTCTTTTTTATACTACATTAATTAACATCTAATTACCTCATTTAATGTGGGTTGAAGTAGTTTGTATATGTTGTTAATTTAAGTGTGTTTCCATGATATTAGTTCCTTGGATTAATTAATTTGCATGTAAGAATAAGATAGATCTTAATCTTGAGCTTTCTCTAAGTGTTCATGATGCTTGATGGGTCTGAAGTGAAAAAATGAATATAGAAAGGTTGAATAAGCTTCAAAATTTGGGTATACACAGAACCAAAACTTGAAGCATCTGATCATACATTTGAAAATTCAGATTCAACCTCTTCAATGGGTACAAATCGTGAAACACTGTCGAAAAAGCCACCCGCTGTTTCAATTCCTAAATCAACCCCATTTTTTTCTCCAAGACCGGTTAGCGAGCTTGAACATGCAGCAACTAAACTTCAGAGAGTGTATAAGGCTTACAGGACTAGGCGTAAGCTTGCAGATTGTGCTGTTGCGGTTGAGGAACTATGGTTTGTACCTTAAAACTATGCCAGACTTTTGTTACTCTTTTGTTGCTTGGAGTACAATTAACCACCCTTCTCTAATTTATTTGTATTTGTTCCCTTAATTGTTTTAGGGAGAAGGCCTTAGACTTTGTAACTCTGAAACGAAGCTCGGTGTCCTTCTTCAACATTGAGGAACATGAAACTGCTGTGTCGCGGTGGGAACGGGCTAGGACAAGGGCTGCCAAGGTACTTTTGTGATATTACATGAATCAGATTGCTAATTAAGATGTGTTTTATGGAACTCCAAATCCAATCCAAATGAATTAACAGCAAAAGTTTTTCGCGTTTGTAGTTAGGGAAGAGTTGGTGCAAGGATGAGAAGGCTCAGATGCTAGCTCCACAGTACCTTCTTGAAGCTGTGAGTCTATGACTATGTTACTTTGCACTTCTAAATTTCTAGTCCAATTCTGTTTAGCTTTCTTTCCTGATCTTTTTGCTTTTGTTAGTTTTTCATCCAAAGGCTGAAAGTAAAAGTTCATTTTGCTGTAAACACAAGCCTACAGATCAATCCAAAGCTATATAGGCAAAAAAACAAACATTCTAAAAGCAGTTCATGCATTTATTTTAAGTTGGAAATTCATTGCTCAATCTTTTCTCAGATTGATCCACGCCATCGGTTCGGACTCAATTTGCAACTCTATTATGATGTCTGGTCTGAATGCACGACTATCCAACCTTTCTTCTACTGGTGAGTGTATGTTTGTGTGCCTGAGGAAAAATCTTGTTCCATGATTAGACAGTTATATATAAGATTAATTAGCTTTTATATTTCTTCTATTACCACTAATAACATCAATAACCTCTTTTCCTCCCCTGGAACTTAAGGTTGGATGTTGGTGATGGTAAAGAAATAAACCTCAAGGACTGCCCAAGAAGTGTTCTAACCCGTCAGTGCATCAAATATCTTGGACCAGTAAGGACACTACTCCCCTAATTAATCGTACTTAACAAATTAATTAATCAAAGTAAGTAGGCCTCATGCTTTCTCATTTTCTGTTGCAGAAAGAGAGGGAGTCGTATCAAGTGATTGTGGAAAATGGAAAGCTCATGCACAGGCAAACTGGGAAGCTTGTTCACACAGTTGAACTTGGGTCTAAGTGGATTTTTGTGCTGAGCACATCAAGGGCTTTGTATGTTGGGCAAGAAACAAAAGGTGTTTTCCAGCACTCAAGTTTTCTGTCTGGAGGTGCTGCAAGTGCAGCTGGAAGATTAGTTGCCCACAATGGGGTTCTTGAGGTGCATTATATTTCTGAAATACTACTGATTTTTAATTGTTTTGCAGTTCAAATTTTGAGCTAAATCTCCTTTTTGTTGTTGGTTATACATTGCAGGCCATATGGCCATCCAATGGTCACTATGTCCCAACTATACACAGTTTCAAGAAACTCATTAGCTTCTTGGAGGAGCAACAAGTAGACCTCACCAATGTCACGGTAAATAGTAATTAAATTCAGTTCAATTTTTACTGTGCACACATTTTTTACCCTTCCAATTTTTACAGCAGATGTGTGCAATAGATGATAACATCAACTGATCATCAACATGAGAGTATGGCGTCCACATCCAATGCAACCAATCAGGGGCGGTCCTACCCTAAGGGCAGGGTAGGCAGCCGCCTACTCCATTTTTTGTCAAACCAAAGATTACCCAATACTTAATATAATTATATTTCTTATACCTACTCAATTATATCTCTTATGTCTACTCAACCCCAACCTACTAAACTATTTTCCCTTAATAAAAACAATAGCCCAGCCCACTCAAACTTTCTCATTTAACAAAAACAATAAAAGCAATATCAACTCAAATGCTCCAGCTCAGTCTGACATTCTCCACTCCAACCCCATGGGCTATGCCCACTTATATTATACTCAGAGCCGGTCCCTAGCTCTCAAGAGCCTAGGGCGAAAATCTAAAGCCTGCCCATGTACACACATTAATAACTGAAACTGTAATTTTTATAAAAAATAAACTAAGCATTGATTTTTTTAAGAAAATATTTTTCTAAAGATCTTTTTTAGACTTTGACGTATGTTTTATTTTTATTTTTTGTCTTTTTAAGATTTCCATAGTTTTAAATTTTATATTAAATAGAACTAATGACAATAAAAATCTAAACAATCACCACAACAAGTTAGAGGCAATAGCAATAAAGAAACTAAAAATATGATCAATCACACTCAAGCATGAAATGTTCAACTCAATATTGACTACGTATGAAAAATAGTTTTTTGGAATAATCATTTTCTCAAGATAATTTTTGGCGGCTTTTGTTCCTTACACATCAAATAAAAAAACTTGATTTATGGGATTTTAGTATGAAGTATATATTGACTTAATGAGCCATCATTTTTAGCCTAAATCATATTTTGCACTAAAACCGAATTTTCATATTTTGATTTAGTGGGAATTTGATTTTCTAGTATTTTTATTTGAATCCAAATGGGGGGTACTTCCTTATTTACATTGTAAACTTAAGTAAATAGAGTAATATAAAAATAAATAAAAGTAAAAGGACAAAGATGTTGAAGATGAACATAAGGTAATCTTATATGTTGACCAAAAATATATATATATATATATATATATATATATATATATGAACTAAGAAAAATTTGTGCCCCATTGTATTTTGGGCCCCCGGGCTGTGGCCCTGGTAGCCCCTGGGCCAGGGACTCTGATTATACTTCAAAAAAATAAAAAGAGTAAAAAATGCTTGATTGGATCTAGAACTAGAAGATTATCTTAACTCATGTACACGTTTCTGTTTATTAATAGGAAGAATAACAAATCATAATCAGCTTAAGTTTTTCAATATATTTGATCCTTGGAGTTAGCTTTTGTTATGCTGAAACAAAAACATAAACTACAGAGTAGCTCCAGTTTCATATCAAGACTTTAGTCTTGGTCTTGCAAAATGAGTCTCAGGAGATGGGGAATCTTTAATAATTGTGCAACACGATTCTGACCATTCACATTCCCCATGTTTCCAGCAGGAAACTGTGCCAAGCAAGGTGAGGAACATGATATAACAAAATAATTATAATTTAATTTTAAAATATTTATTCCTTTTTATTTTCCAATAATTTATTAGATAGAAATCTTGTAATGTTATAATTTGATGATAATTTACACATATTGAGAGGACGAAACCTCCAAAATATTCAGAGGCATATGCGCTTAGTTGTTGAAGTTTTCATGATTTGTTTCGTAATCTCAGTTTTCTTTGGATCACATATTGAGAATTTGTTTGATTTTTGGTTGTGATGTTTGATTAAATAGGTTATCTTTTATTATGTCGGATCACAATCGAAACCTTAAGAAAACAAAGAATTTGTTCTATTTTTTTAAGAAAAAGAATGATGGGTCATCATTTAGTACAATGCTTTTGTTAAGTTTTTATTTATGTATAGATATGCATATTTGAGGGTAAGGCTCATTATGTCCCCCTTTACTAGCTGTATTTTTTTTATTTTTATGAATAAAATTCACTTGTACCGTCGAGTTTTTAAGGGAAGTTTCGCCATTTTGACTTTTAAATCCTGAATCCGCCACTGCAACCAATAGAGAGGCCCCTGTATATGACTTGTCCAAGCGTTTGTCTTGCAAGTGGTCTACTGAGAGTGCTCCACGTATTGAGTGCAGAGCTAGGATTGCGAACTCTGGAGCAAGTCAACCTGTCACCAAGATCAACCCGGGCTGCCATGGAAGTAGTAGTCCAATTACAAGAATCAGGCTCACACCCAGGCTTGCCTATATGGGAATCCCTAGCCCAAGGGATACCTGATGATCCCACCCAGAAGCCCCCCCTTTTTTTTTCTTTTCTTTTTTTTGAAACAAGATGGATACCTGATGATTGTATTTTAAACTTTTGAATACCATGGGACGGATTACCCTACCTTGACCAACTAGTCTAATTTATATTTTCTTAACCAAATTGCTAAAACACCCTCTTTGTGCAAAGACTTTATGTTTTTGGAATTATGTTGTAGATTTTTTAAAACACGTCCGTCTTTTCATCCTTTCTTTTTATTTTTCTACTTTTGTCTCACGAAAAATTTACAAAGATCTAGCGAGTCATATTGTATAACTTTTAGTTGAAAAATAAAATAAAATAGGTTAAGTATAGAATTAATCATATCTGAGCACAAAAGCAAACCATCACAAATTCGTCATTTCCCTCGTTATTTTATTCTTCAACTCCCCATGCGTCTGCAATTATGTGCATGGTTTTCAACCTCTCTGCATTTTCTACAGTGGACAGCTACGCCGACAAGGCTTGTCTCCTTCCCATCCAGTCAACCAACTAATCTATAATCCATGACCAGACCAGGACTAGCTTCGTTGAAAAATGCATGTTTTTGTGTCACGCCTTTAAGTTAGGAATATCTTGCATTCATGTTTCCTGAAATATCTCAGTTTGTTTCAAGCAAATTTCTATCTCTGGTGTGGTGGCATGCCATTGCCAATCACTTGCATGGGGGGTAATTAAGGCGTTTGCTGTCACTGTCCTGGGTCCAATTTTGTACTGACGGATATATTCAAGACTCCCTTATCATGGACCACAAGAGCAAGGTGTACCAACCATATTGTGTACTAATAATAATAAGTATATTTTCATCAACGGCGTCTAGCCCAATAGAGAAGAGTTCTTAATTTAAGATTAAATTTCATGACAACTTAATAATGTGTGTTTGAGAAACCCTTACTTCTTGTAGTTTAGAGAGTATTCCACACAGATGCACACAAAAATTGAAGTTATGGCACGAGCTACTTTTGTAAAGACTGGTGGTTGACTGCAAAAGAAACGCCACAAAATTCATATCCGGGCTATCCAGCAGAGGGCGAGCTAATCCAAGTTCCTTTCTTTTTCTTTCTGTAAACTTGTGTGGTGGACAGAGATGACACCTTCATGCCAAACAGACTGATTTTAATTGTTGGTCTTGCAAGTTGATCAATTAATGCCTTAAAAAAACTTAAAGTATAATTTTTTTTGGCAGAAAGCTAGTAGATGGAAATTTGGAGGGCCTTGTTTTGTTCCTGTGGATCGAACTAACCATAGTTTATGTACATTAAGCTAGCATTGAAAATGACCCCTCCATTATTGGGGATGTTGACCATGCAGTCTAAATTTTACAACAAAAAATTTCCCCCAACGAAACAAAATAGAAAAGGCAGATAAACTTAATTAAGCAGCCTCTAGTTTCTGTCATAGATTAACACAAACCGGTAATTACAGTTTGAATAAGTCTGGTTTAGTTGGTTCGGCCGAATTGATGCTCAACCACATTTGCTCTGATGCAAATGTCATAGAAGTGTACGCAGATTATGCTAACCCACAATTGACAATTGTTAGTATTATTACTGTGCTCTGCCGACAAAAATATATTGATTTAAGAAAGAATACAAAAGTCAACTAGTCCAGCTCCACGAGTTTAAGTTTTAACAACCCAAAAAATGCCTAATAATCTGGTCTGAAAATTTACAGTTTCTTCCAGTCTAAAAGCAGGGCCAGTAAACTTCTTCAATCTTTCTCTTTAACTTCCTTGAACCTCCATGTTTGATTTTTCAAACAACTACAGCCACTGGTGAGAGTGTATATAAAGAGAGGAACTAGTCAGCCAATATGTGTGATTTTGTACACTGTCTTCAGAGTCTTCAAACTCTCAAGACTTATGTAGCAGTTGGTTGACTTGAGAGAAACATAGAAACAGTCATGGTGAGATCCATTAGCTTTGAAAGAAAACAAGAGGAGGTAGACTTGGGAACGTGTAGAGAAGAATCAGAAACTCAGAACAGGTCTTTTGGGTCTGATAAAGTGAGTATGCAGAGGTCAATAAGCTTCAAAAATTGGGAATTCACAGAGCCAAAACTTGAAGCATCTGATCAAACATTTGAGAAATCTGGTTCAACCTCTTCAGTGGGAAGAAATTGTGAAAAGTTGCAGATAAACAAACCTACAATTGTGCTTCCTGAACAAATGCTATATTTTTCTCCAAAGCCAGTTAGCGAGCTTGATGCTGCAGCAACCAAGCTGCAGAAAGTGTACAAGAGTTACAGGACCAGGCGTAACCTTGCAGATTGTGCTGTTGTGGTTGAGGAACTATGGTTTGTTTGTACCTCAAAACTATGTCAGATTTTGTTACCCTTTTGTTGCTTGCTTGCTTGGCGTTCAATTAATCCTTTGTTTCTTGTGTTTGTTCAATTTCTGTAGGTGGCAGGCCTTAGACTTTGCAGCTCTGGAACGAAGCTCTGTTTCCTTTTACAACACTGAGAAACATGAGAGCGCCGAGTCACGGTGGGCACGGGCTAGGACAAGGGCTGCCAAGGTGCTTTGATAATATGAAAATTATATTACTGATGAGATGTGTTTTATGGATAATTAATTCCAAATTAACAGCAAAAAGAAAAACTTAATATGTGTTTGTAGGTAGGGAAGGGTTTGTGCAAGGATGAGAAGGCTCAGAAACTTGCTCTGCAGCACTGGCTTGAAGCTGTGAGTTTATGAACTTGTAATTCAGGCATTTTTGTCACATAAGTACCATGATTAATCATTACTAAAAAAATTCTCTTTTTTGAACAGATTGATCCACGCCATCGGTATGGACACAATTTGCAATTCTACCATGATGTCTGGTCTGAATGCAGGAGCATCCAACCTTTCTTCTACTGGTAAATAATTCAGAGACTTGCTACAGTTATATATAAGATCCTAATCATTCTTCTGTTACCTATCAATCAGTAACAATAATATCATATTAACTTTTTACTTCTCCCATGGAACTTCAGGTTGGATGTTGGTGATGGTAAAGACACAAACCTCAAGAAGTGCCCAAGAACTGTTTTACAACGTCAGTGCATCAAATATCTTGGACCGGTAACTACCTTTAATTATAATTTAGTATGGTACTGAAATACGGCCACGTGAAATTGCATGCAACCGCACACATACTTAATCACAAATCAAAGCATTTACTGATGTTGCAGAAAGAGAGGGATGCATATGAAGTGATTGTGGAGAATGGACAGCTGGTCCACAGGCCAACTGGGATGCCTGTTGAAACAGTTGAAGGGTCAAAGTGGATTTTTGTGCTGAGCACATCAAGAGCTTTATATGTTGGGCAGAAAAGAAAAGGCTCTTTCCAGCACTCAAGTTTTCTATCTGGAGGAGCTACAACAGCAGCTGGAAGATTGGTTGCCCATAATGGTGTTCTTGAGGTACACTATAGTATATATCATGCATATTGGTGTTTTTTTTTTAAATATTTCTTTTGTAATTAAATATTTAAGCTAATTAAATCTGCTTAATTATATTTTGCTTCCTGAGGCTATATGGCCTTACAGTGGCCACTATCTCCCAACTGAGGACAATTTCAAGGAGTTCATCAGCTTCGTGGAGGAACACCATGTAGACCTAACCAATGTCAAGGTAATTAGCAATTAATTACATTAAGCTAATTCTGTGCACAAGGAGATCAAAATAGCTATTTCTTTTTTTTTCTTTTTTTGTTTACAGATGTGTGCAACAGATGATGACAAAGCATCCTACAAAGCTCCTTATGATGATTTGTCTAAGACAGAATTGAATGGACCTAAAACCAATGACCCAAATCCAATCAAACACCAACATGATGAAGGAGCATCAGCCTTTGACCTGTCGAGGCCTCTGTCTTGCAATTGGACCAGTGGGCTTGGTCCACGTATTGGCTGCGTAAGGGACTATCCAGCAAACCTACAATTTATGGCACTTGAACAGGTCAACCTTTCACCAAGGGTCTCACTGGGCCACCATGGAAGTTGTGCTCCAATCCCTTCACCTAGACCAAGCCCAAAAATCCGGGTCTCTCCTAGGCTTGCCTACATGGGTCTTCCTAGCCCAAGGGTAGCTGTTCCCACTGCCAATTAGACATCTGGCCTTCTCAACAACCATAAGTTGTTTACTTTTTCTTTCTTCTTTTGGCTTTAAAGGGGTAAATCAAAGCGACTGTAATGGCAGGCTACAAGCCTACAATTATGGGTGATAATGAGGGGTCCTTAATTAGTTAATAGTCATCCGATCAGTTTCTGAGTTATTATTAGATGGTTGGATCGAACCCTCAACGTAGTCGGGTAAAATGCTCAAGAGCCTAATTTGTTTATTCTTTTTATTTGTAAGTTGTGAATATGCTCTTCGAATTCATTGCGTTATGAATGATGTGAAAACAGTTCTCTCAGTTCTCTTTCTCTGAGTTTTATTCAGTGCAAGCAAGCCATCATTGAATGATAGTAGAAGTGCTAGCATTACTTGCATAGTAAAAGACAATGCATTAGCAACCAAGGTGGTTGGTGTGGTTGGACTCTCTCATTTCTTAAGAGATATCA
Organism: Prunus fruticosa; assembly: GCA_018703695.1. Lineage (NCBI taxonomy): Eukaryota > Viridiplantae > Streptophyta > Magnoliopsida > Rosales > Rosaceae > Prunus > Prunus fruticosa. The sequence goes on from CM031917.1 coordinate 51,224,454, forward strand.
GGGGTTCGATTCCTGCTGCTCGTATGATATGGAGTCAGCAATTTACCTCTTACGGGTTAACAGGATGTAAGTGGGGATTAGTCTGGGTTGTAGTTAGAGCTTAAAGGTGTCACCCAGATAGTTGAAGCCTATCCAGGACCACCAGTGGTTCAGACAAAAAAAAAAAAAAAAAACGGCAAAGCATTAGGTAGTAGATGATCATAAATGAATCAGTGAATTCATTCCAAAACAGATAAAAGAAGGAATTACTTACCAACCAAACTAAATAGAAAAACAGAAAAGAAGGAATCCAATGTAAAATTTCTTTTGAATAACAGGAAAGAAAAGTCCTTTTTCTGAAAGTTGATTAATTTAATGATAGAATTGGAAAAGAAATTGGAAATTTGAAATCTTGGTATGAAAGGAAGCACAGTCAGAGAGACAAGATTGTTGAACCCCGATGTCAACGACTGACAAAAGAAAAACAGAAATGGTCTGGTGGTATTTGGTAACCTCGAAATCGAAATAATCAAATAACAAAAATGTGCACTTTTCTCCAAACAAATGCTTCTTTTTCACGAATGCTCCCCATCAGTCTTCAGACTTCTTTTCATTCAAAAAACAGTTGAGCAGAGCAGTAATAATAATTAGTCTATTAAACATCTCTGGCTCTTAGGTTCTTTTATTGATTGTCACATCAATGGCTGGCGCATGTGTTATTGAATGTCAATGTTATATTGGACAACTGCATTCTCAAGTTGAGAAGTTAAAATACATGATAACAAGTGATTGGCTTGGAAATTGTACCACGATGATATCCTTAGTATGAGTAAGATTTTCTCCATACATAAATCAGTGATACACGCACACCCAACGGTAAAACGACTCTATCTATAAAACATTGTGCATTGTCAAACTTTGAACATGTCCCTCCATATGTCATTGTATAGTTTCAAACTTTGAAGTCATTTTCAAATGATGAATTTTTAGTTAGTTTCCAAAATGTTATCTATGTCGCATGTGAATTTGAGTCCGTACTCTTTTGTTGTATGAGAATCAATTTGACACTTCCATTCCCCAACATTATATTTTGGGCAGACATCAGATTCAAAAAAAAAAAATTGGGTGGCAAACATCAGATTCATTTGGGAGACATCAGTGCAAGTCTTGTTAGTATTTTGCTGGATCCTTTTTGGGTGCTATTTGATGAATAATTCAGCACCATGTAGGCCCACACCCACGTGGCTCATTTCCATTGGCGATAGGTGGTCCCCACCGGATGAGAAATTAAAAAACCCAATAATAATCTGAGTGCAGTGGAGGACTACTATCCAATCCAATCCAGGAGATCTTTTGTCGGTTTCTTTTTGTGCCCTTTTAGTAACTTTTAATGTACTGACAAAACGGGCTCGTGCCGTCGTGGCCTTCGATCATTTTTCCCCAAAATAAGTAGTGGCCCTAGTGGGGTGCAATTTCGTAATTTCTCCACAACGCAGGGGCAAAGGCCTGCACGCCTTCAAAGAATCGAGCGCCTTTTTTACTTCCCACATTTGTCCCTTGTTATTTGAATTTCAAACATCGAACGGCTCTATTTTGTCTTTAGACCAAAAACAGCGCAAACACAACACAACCCACTAATCCCACAAAACAAAGCAACACACCACGTCCCTCGCTTTCTTCGAACTCTGTTTTCTGCAAAAGCTCTAAACTTTGTAATAACTGTGCAAGTTTCATACAAAATCAAGCGGCTATTTTTGCTTGGTCTGCTCAAGCAGAAGGTTTTTTTTTTTTTACACAAATGGGTGCTTCAGGAAAATGGGTCAAAGCTTTTATAGGCCTCAAAAAACCAGACAAAGACGACCATGTAAAGCTTCAATCTTCACAGTAGTTACAAGTTGAACTTTTTTCAACTTCGTTAGTCTAATTTTTTTTCCTGGGTTTAATTTTGTAGGACAAGGTGAGTGGGAAGAGCAAGAAGTGGAAGCTATGGAGGAATTCTTCAGGGGATTTTGGGTCTTCATGGAAGGGTTTCAAAGGAAATTACAGAGCAGCTTCTGAGGGCTCAGATTCACCAAGGGGGACTGATGCATATAATGCTGCAGTGGCCACGGTGGTTCGAGCTCCTCCTAAAGATTTCAGGGTTGTGAGGCAAGAATGGGCTGCTATCCGGATCCAAACTGCTTTCAGAGGCTTCTTGGTAAAAATAGCTTCTTTTTTTTCTCTTTCATTTTTGTTTCATGGGTCGATGTATGTGCATAACTTTATTGGCAGCATGCTTTTGAAATCTAAAATCCATAGGCGGCCATAGATCTTAATGTCTGGTTTTTTTAGCATTCTTCTTGTTGATGTAAGAAAGTTCTCAAAGCCTCGATGCATAACTTGGTTTGTTACATTTAGTGTACTTTTGTTCTGTCAAGTTTTAAGGGGCATCCACACCTGTTTGATAAAATACCCGATTGCGCATTGTGCTTAATGTTAATGATTTGGCTGCTGTTGACGAAAGTTTGAAGCTTTTTTCTGGTTAAACTGCTATGCAGGCAAGAAGGGCTTTGAAGGCCTTGAAAGGAATAGTGAGGCTTCAAGCTCTGGTTCGGGGTCGACAAGTGAGGAAGCAGGCTGCTGTAACACTGAGGTGCATGCAAGCTCTTGTTCGAGTTCAGGCCCGTGTAAGAGCTCGTCGGGTGCGAATGTCCATAGAGGGCCAAGCTGTGCAGAACATGATCAATGAACGGCGCACCCAAGCTGATCTGCTTAAAGAAGCTGAGGTACCCTCAAACTCTAAAGTTTTGAGCTTTCATCTAAAATGTTACGGAAGAAATCTTTTGAGTTGGCGTTCGGTTCACCCTTTAACAAGTGAAAAATGGAAATGCAGGAAGGATGGTGTGATAGCAAGGGAACAACAGAAGACGTTAAAGCAAAGATACAAATGAGGCAAGAGGGGGCCTTCAAGAGGGAGAGAGCAATTGCTTACGCTCTTGCTCAGAAGGTAATAAAATGCAAAAGTCTCTTAATTTGAGTACTTAATTTTCACATGACTGGTACAAAAAAAATATAAAAAAATTGAATTTCTTCTTTTTGTCTCCTTAGCAATGGAAATCAACCCCAGATTCAAATTCTCGCACCAGGTCCTCAGTGTACTCTCTCAATAAGAATAATGAATTTGACAAGAATAGCTGGGGATGGAGTTGGTTAGAGCGTTGGATGTCAGCCAAGCCATGGGAGACTAGGCTGATGGAACAGTCCCAAAATGACAACTCTGAGATCACACCACCTCCAAAGAATTGTGCAGACCCTTTTGTGAGCAAACATTCAAAATCTTCAGAACCATACTCAGTCAAAGTCAGAAGGAACAATGTCACCACTAGGATTTCTGCAAAGCCTCCCCACATTGGGCAAGGTACCCGCTCGTCTTCGAGCCCAAGTTCAGAATTTCGGTATGATGAGAGCTCTGCTTCATCTTCACTCTGCACATCCACAACACCGGTTTCAGGGAACACCGGATTGGCTTCGGATAGAACAGATGACAGCAGTAATTGTAGGGTACCAAGTTACATGAACCTGACTGAGTCAACTAAGGCAAAGCAGAAAGCAAGCAGTTACCAATCTCAGAGAATTCAAAGGCAGTCCATGGATGAGTTTCAGTTTCTCAAGAGGTCTGGGGCTTTCTCTAATGGGGATTCTAAAAGTAGTGCTGGTTCTGAGCCATCTTCAGTCAACTTCTCCAAACCACTTTGCATGCCAAGCCGGTTGGATAAGAACTCCCTGAAACTAAGGTGAAAGGGGAGGACTTGGTGTAATATGATCGACCAGCTTGATTCAGTTCGTTTTGCTTGAGAAGATCAACATCTTGTTGTTCCCTGTTCCCTGTTATTGAGAGAATGTGTGTAATTTAATACGAGATCCTGCTAGAATAGTGTTTCTGTACCAGGAAAATTTGAGTCCTTGATTTGAGGCTTCATTTGTAAAATAGTTCGTTTATGATTATGGAATTGAATCTCTTATTCCTACTTATTTCCAATGAGATCAATCATTGATTTGATCAGTAACTATGATCAATTAAATTAACCCATCACTGAAATTTTGACTTCAAATTAAGTATTAACTTTAAATCGATTCTAAAATTTGGCGTAATCAGACTCAACAACTTCGATCAAACCAAAGGACAGACAACTTCCATAGCGTGCTTTTGTAATCTGAAACCCGCATGCAAGCTCTCTTTCGAGTTCAGGACGGTTAAGAGCTCGTCAGTTGCGAATGTCCATACAGGGTTAAACTGTGGAGGCTGATCTCTTAAAAGAAGCTGAGGTACCCCAAACTCTAAAATTTATTTGCTTTCCTTTGAAGTGCCAAAAACGAAAATGCAGGATAACAGAGCACTAAAAGAAATGACCAAAGTAGCACACGGAGCAGTGAAACAGACAGCACACGGGAGCATACAAATACACATATGCAAAGAACAAATCACAATAGAATGACACCTCAGCTAGGGTCCAGAAGAATAGGAGAAAATGGCTAGTAGTACTGAAGCATCACTCACCTACACTTATCATCGTCTCCATCCTTTTTGAACGAAATTTATTCTAGATCTTTCATTATAGATAAGCAGTATATATGAATACCACTGTGCACAGAATATCAAGGGAATACAAATACGAATTCTTTCTTACAGCCTAAATATTTTCTCTTCCTTTCTTTTCTCCTTAATTTTTCAGTGATAGCAAGGGAACAATAGAAGGTGGTAAAGCAAAGATTCATATGAGGCAAGCAAAGAAGAAATATCCTTGCAATGGCATCATGTGCGCTTTATGACTCTAAGCTTGATACCATACTTGAACTTTTGAACAATGCCAAACTCAAGTTCCAGAGGTATCTCCATATTGGGAGTGTGCCGGAATACATATTTCCGGTATAAATGAATCAGCGAGAGCTTTATTTCTTGCAGGGAAAATTTCTGACCAATGCATGATCGAGGTCCGAGGCCAAAGGGTATAAAAGCATAAGGATGCCTTTGTTTGTCTTCTTTGCAGCTTGGATCAAACCTCTCTGGCTTAAACTTGTATGGCTCTGGGAAGTTCTTTGGATCTTTTGCTAAAACTCCGAGCGCTAACCACACCCATGTCCCCTGCTCAACAAAAAATAAATAATCACATAAGGTATAAAAAACCATTTCCAGTTCACAGAGGAAAAGTATTTGTACATAGAAATGTTCTTGATTTGTGTAAGTAGAAAAATACCTTCGGTAGAAGATAACCTCCTATTTCGACTTGTCTAGATGTTTCTCTTGCAACTAATGGGGAAACCATGTAAAACCTCATTGCCTCTTTGATAACCTGCATGCAAAATTTCAAACAACCAATAAATAAATCAAACTCCATTGCAGATAGGTCTTCTTCCCTTACATGGGAAAATATGGTTTCCACAGTAAGTAAGAGCAAATAAATAGAGGTAATTGGTTAGCCCTTGAAGTTTCAGAGTTTCTAAAATAAATGTCAACATTTTACATTCAGAAGACTTGCCTGATCAATATAAGGAAATTTGTGTTGAAGATCATGAGCAGTTGGCATCTCAGCAGATGGACCAAATCCATCAATCTCTGCCAGCAACTTCTTCTCAACTTCTGGGTGGGCAGCAACCAAGTAAACAACAGAAGACAGTGTAAATGATGTGGTGGCCGACCCAGCAAGGAGATGCTCATAAGTAAGTGCACTGATGTAGTCTGGGGTGAAGAAATTCTTTGAATCTGTCTCTGACTCTCTTGTATTCAGTATGAGCGACAAGAAATTCTTTGAATCTCGGCCGCCATTGTCTTTCATTCTCTTTTCAACAATCTGATCAAGCCGGCTAGTCAATTTCTGGTTGTTACGTTCAATTTTCCTGTCCATAGTGCCAGGGATTCTCTTCAAAATCTGCCAAAGTGGCGCCTGGAGTATGGGGACAAGTAGTCCCAGTATGATTGATAAGGAACCAGAAAAGTCCAGCTTAAGCTGTGTTGTGGAATATATGTGTTGGTTTATAAAGTCTGAGACTTCATCATTGGTAATGTCTTGGCCACCAATCTGCTTGTTGATTGAATCAGTGATGGATTGTGGTTTAGAAAGGCCAAAGTTGACACCAAAGGCAGCTTGTCCTATCACATCAGTGGCCAATCTGAGGGAGATGTTGGAAAAGGTAACTTCTTCTTCTTCTTTGGAGCAGTCATCAAGTTTTTGAGTTGCAGATTCAATGTATGACTGCATGGTGGGCACAAGGCTGGCTAGGTGTGATGGCTGATACACCGATAAGATTGTGTTTCGCATCGTCCACCACCTTGCATCCCTGCATGATGCTCAAATTCCACCAGATCAGTCAATGAACTTAACAACATTAACTCATATATTCTACACTCCTTTACAATAATGACGAAACACAATAAATACCTGGTTAAAAACAGACCCTTCTGATGAAGAGGGGAAGCGGCAAGGGGAGACGGAATGCTTCTGTTTTTTATGTCTTTGAATTTCTTAATTCCAACTTCTCTACAAAGCTCTGCATCTGCTACAATTATTAGTGGTTGTCTGCACATATGAAACCTGCCAGGAAATGTAAAACCAAAAACTTAAGTGATGAGTTACATGCGGATGACTAACCTTAACATATTCTTCAAAATTAAAGTTATATGACTGAAATATAACACCCCGTTCCAACCATAATTAAAGAAGGAGATTTAAAATAATAATAATAATGAAAAGGCGAAAGAGTAACTTTTGCACAATCTACAGTCCACATCAAGCTCTGTAGCCATCAAAACAGTTGCTAAGCTTCTCTTTCACTTCTAGCATTATACATATACTTGCTAAAAGTTACTAACCTGAAAATAGGGCCGTACTGTTCGGCAAGAACTGAGAATACATCCGGACCATGCTTTGCCAGCAAGGGAATGTGCCCTATCAGAGGGATAGCTGGTGGGCCTGGTACCCTTCTCACCCCCCAGTAGGGCTTATAAAAGTAGCCCAAAACTACTCCTGCTAGCATTGCCAACAAAGTAAAGATGGTTGACACCAGACAAGCATCGGAAAGCATTAACAATTCCATTTCCATGCTACCTATCAATTTCTCCAGGTCTATTTCAATAGGACTCTAAATTCTGATTCGTCACTGCTCCGATGTTTGGTTTAATAATAGGCTAAAAATGGAATGCTTGGGGGTCTCACTACTAGCTAAAACCAATCTTGATGAGCCGTAAATAGGTTGTTTTTTTTTTCTTTCTTCTTTCACTAAAACTCATTTGTCTTTATAGATTGGTTTCGGGGAATACCGGATTGGCTTCGGATAGAACAGATGACAGCAGTAACTGTAGGGTACCAAGTTACATGAACCTGACTGAGTCAACTAAGGCAAAGCAGAAAGCAAGCAGTTACCAGTCTCAGAATTCAAAGGCAGTCCATGGATGAGTTTCAGTTTCTCAAGAGGTCTGGGGCTTTCTCTAATCGTAAATTAGTGCTGGCTCTGAGCAATCTTCAGTCAACTTCTCCAAACCACTTTGCATGCCAAGCCGGTTGGATAAGAACTCCCTGAAACTAAGGTAAAAGGGGAGGACTTGGTGTAATAAGATCGACCAACTTGATTAAGTTCATTTTGCTCGGGAAGATCAACAGCTTGTTGTTCCCTTTATTGAAAGTGTGTGTTATTTAATGTGAGTTGGTTTATGATTATGGATTTGAATATCTCTTATTTCTACTTGTTTCCAATGAGATCAATCATTAATTTGATGACTAGTGTTAACGGGTGAAATTAGACCAACGAATTATGGCATAATCACACACATATATATAATACAAGTGCATTGAGTGGTTCATCATAATTGGGTTATAACTTATATCCACTATATTTTAATAATTTTATAGCTTTGTATTTGTCTTTGAATATAGAGACTTTACATTGTACATGATAGAGGCTTCAAGTCTTGGTAGAAGAGAAAGAGAGAGCTTTTGGGAGAGCTTTGGAGATATTTTGAGAGTTTCTGAGCCATGGCAGCCGGTCCTTGTACTTGGAGGTGAACTCTTGCTTATATTGATAGAAGGCACGGGTCTCCCTTGTTTGGTAGGATTATTCATGTGGGTGAGTATGTGATTACTTAAGGGACGTGATCATGGAAAATGACTTTCATGTAATGGGGATAGCACTTTTTGCTCTCTCCAGTCAATGACACAATGACAAGTAAGATAACTTTTTCATGTGTCATTGTATTCCCATTACAAGTAAGTTTTTCTAGTGATGATGAGTAGGCGAGGTCAACATGGTATCAACAACTAGCTTTCCTCTCTTCGATGTTACAGATCACTAGCTATGATCAATTAAATTAACCCATAATTGAAACTTTGGATTCAATTCATGATTAATTTCGAAGACATTACAACATAGATGTTTGCATAGAATTTCACTGAAATTTTAAAACTTTTAAAAAAACAAAAACAAGCCAAACCAAAACACATACCAAATCTGAAAACCTCTTTGCTTCCAGGGGATTTCCCATGAAACCACCCCTTCAGCTAATAGATCGGGCATCTCTCCCCCTGTTATGTTGTGGAGAGTTTTCCCTCCCAAATTTTGTTGCGTTTTGTCTGCTTCTTGCGTTTGCAAGGTTTTGTCTCATCCCTAGTTTTCTAGGAGTTGCTTACCAGCCTTTTGGGGTTGGTTTTTGGAAGATCTTGTTAGATATGCTGCATTTGTTGGACGTGGTGCTACTGGATTTGGTTGGATCAACAATCAATGGTACTTGGGGATCAAGTGGGGATTTGGAGATGTTGTGATGTTTTTTGAAATGTCCTAGTGGAAGATGAGCAGCTATGCCCTCCACTTTGAGGTGTTTCTTGTCCCCCAAGTTGTTTGATAGGTTGTTATCGGCCTTGATCTTCTTGAAGCACTAGTTGTTAGAGGCTTATGGGTCGTCCTCATTTGTATCTCCAAGTGAGATGGGCTTCAAGTTGTATATTTTGTTCTCTCGGTCTTGCAATGTTTGTGCCTATTTGTTCATGCATGTTCTCTAGAGTTTATGTATTGCAAGAACCATCATTTGGGGTTGGGTTCTTCATATATGTTTTCTGGGTATGTGCCATGTTTATCAATGAATCCTATTGTTTCGCAAAAAATAAAAACAAACAAATCGGTTCAGTTCGGCTGATTTGATCGGTTTTCGGTTTGATTGCCCAACCTAGTTACTAGCCAATCATGAATAAGGAATTCTTTTATTTGATCAAAGAGTTTGGAATAATTAAGCTAGAGAGACAGCGCAAGCCCTAACCAATCATGTACAATCAACTGGACATTTGTGATCATGGAATTCAAAATTGCTTCCCACTTATTATTGGAACGTGAGCATCAATCTAAAAGAAATTGGAAATGCGTTCAAAGTATAAGATCCTTTAAATCATTAAAACAAAGACTTTTCTTGTATGTTCAATGTGGAGTTTCAACCTGTCTCTTCACGACTGAGGTCACTCAAACCAAAAGGCAAACACACATGGAGTGTGACGTTGGGCGCTACACGTGAAAACCAATGGTTTGGGCAAATACTTGGGGTTCGGTTGTGGTTGTGGTATATGATACTCTCACCACTTATTTATTGCCAATGAGATCGATCGATCATGGCTTTCTTCCACTAGAAGCATCTATCTATCACCACTAGTAATTACAAAAACATAACTGATAATTTGACTTGGAATTTCTGATCGATTTCAAAAACATTACACTGAAGAAGATGCCAATCTCCAATTGTCTTGTTAAGCACGATGAGTTTTCTTGTCAAAGACTTTGACTGGAACAAAGCAGAAAGCAGGATACAAGGCCGATGCCACAACCAAACAAACAGCACAAAGGAAACACAGCAAACAGGAACTCAAAGCCTCTACTTATTTTAATTTCGTATGTCATTCTCCGTTGTCGTTACATAAATGATGAGTGATGAAATCATGACGTTCATATTTATGTCAATTTGCTCAATGGAGTTAATTAGTGGTGTTCAGATCCTCTTTTCATGTTTTTCTCTGTCCCTCCATGTTCCTCCATGTCTCTCCATGTCCCTATTTTAATTTTTTCTTTATTTTCTCTTTTTGGTGTGGAAAGGTTTAGTGCTGTGTATTTTTCTTGTGTTATTTTGGGTTGCTTTGAAGGCCAGCCCCAGGGTGGCTGTGAAGCCCGAAAGAGAAAACTACGTACCTAGCCCATGATATAAAATACTCCTGCTGCCTAACGTTTACAAATTAGGCTACGGAGGAGAGGAGAGGAGAGACAGAGGAAATGAGCATAATTCTTCAAGCTAAAATTTGGCTTCAAATGTTACGAATGATGGACTTGGACAAAATTACAGTGAAGATGTTTACGTAAAATTCCAGATAACCAATATTCCGTTGTTTTGTTAAGCATGACGATGACGAGTTCGGAAAAGACTTTGATTTCGAAACAAAGGCAGCAGCCTAAGGCCAGCAGCACAAAGGAAAAACAAAATCAACAACCGCAGAAAGCAAACACAACAAAGACGCCACAATTTTATTACTATTAACAACACGTACGATACGAGGAATGATGAGGGTGCTGCTGTATGTAAGTAATGTTGTATGACTCAAAACTTTTGCGTTCGCTTCAGGGCTCTAAGCTTGACACCATTCTTGAAATCCAGAATAATGCCGAACTCAAATTCGAGAGGTTTCTCCATGTTAGGAGAGTGCCGGAACACGTACTTGCGGTATAAGTGAATCAGTGCCAGCTTTATTTCCTGCAGGGCAAATTTCTGACCAAGGCATGCCCGAGGCCCGATTCCGAAGGGTAAAAATGCATAAGGATGCCTTTCTTTCTCTTCTTTGCAGTTTGGATCAAACCTCTCTGGCTTGAACTTGTTCGGCTCTGGGAAGTTTTTTGGATCTTTTGCTATCACTCCCACTCCAAACCACACCCAAGTCCCCTGCTCCTCCTCAAATACAACGTTACAAAACCCCAATCAATAATCCACACAAGAACCAAAACAATACCTCTGATAGAATTAAGAATTAATGGAACAAAACAATACCTTCGGCAGAACATAACCTCCTATTTCTACTTCACTAGATGTTTCTCTTGCAATTAATGGCGAAACCGGATAAAGCCTCATTGACTCCTTAATAACCTGCGTTATTCAAGTGAATTGATAGCTGATAGGTGATAGATGGTGGTGTTACAAGCAAAATAAGAGCAAGTGAATTGATTCAAGTTTCAGAAGCTTTACCTGATCAACATAAGGAAACTTGTTTTGCAGATCATGAGCTGTTGGCATCTGATCAGCTGGTCCAAATGCATCCAGCTCTGCAAGCAACTTCTTTTCCACTTCCGGGTATTGAGCAATCAAGTAAACAGTCGTAGACAATGTAAATGCTGTGGTGGCTGAACCGGCAACGAGATGCTCGTAAGTAAGTGCACTAATGTAGTCTGGTGTGAACACCTTCTTCGAAACCTTCTCTGACTCCCTTGCATTCAGTATGAGCGACAAGAAGTCCTTCGAACCTCGGTCACTGTCTTTCATTCTCTTCTCAACAATCTCATCAAGGCGGCCGCTCAGGTTGTCGTTAGTACGTTCAATTTTCCAGTCCATAGTGCCCGGAATTCGCTTCAAGATCTGCCTAAATGGCTCCTGGAGGATGGGGAAAAGTAGACCAAGTATGATTGATAAGGAACCTGTCAAGTCCATCTTAACCTGCGCTACGGAATATACGTATTGGTCGGTAAACTTTGAAACTGCATCATTCTTATTGTCATTGTTCTCGTCCTGGCCGCCTCCGTCAATCTTGTTGACTGAATCACTGTTGGATTGTGGTTTAGAAAGGCCAAAGTTGACACCGAAGGCAGCTTGTGCTATTGTATCAGTGGCCAATGCGAGGGAGATTTTGGAAAAGGTAATATCTTCTTCTTCTTTGTGGGGGTCAATGTTTCGAGTTGCAGTTTCGACGAAGGACTGCATTGTGGGCACAAGGCTAGCCAAGTGTGACGGCTGATACAAAGATACTAGAGTGTTTCGCATTGTGGACCATCTTGCATCCCTGCAGGAGGCTCAAATTCAATTCGGATGATCAGTCAAATAAATAAAAATGTATATATATACATATACAGATACATATATTATAGAAACACAAATATATACCTAGTGAAAAAGAGACCCTTCTGATGAAGAGGGCAAGCTTGTATGGGAGATGGCATGCTTCTGTTTGGAATATCTTTGAATTTCTTGATGCCAACTTCTCTACAGAGCTCTGCATCTGCTACAATTACTAGTGGCTGTCTACCCATATGAAACCTGCTTGCCAGGATCATATATGTTCAATCAAAATAATCAAATTAGCATATACATATTCAAGTGGCATGACTAAAATGCTAACAGCCTCCACATCTAGCAACCATGCAGATAGATAATCCGGAGAAACAGTGTAGACCAAATAATGAATAGCACTTGATCCCTTGAGACCATGAATTTGAAAAGAAAAACCATCTGGGGCAAAGATTTTGGTTTGAAGCCAAGTGGCAAGGGGAAAAAGTGTGTTGGGGGGGGGGGTGTTTTTTAGTACAAGCGATAGTTTGAATTCCAGGGATAATGGGGTTTCTCACACACACACACATGCAACTGATGTCATGGGGGTTCGAACCTCACAACTCTGATTTGCAAGTCAAGACCCTTTCTAACTGGGCTAGACCCTTAGCATCAGTTGTGTGTGTTAATTAGTTGGGCAAGACCAAGGCCTTTCACCCTTGTTGTCAAATTTCTTTGAGAAAAGTCAAAAGAAAAACAGACAAATTTGCATAATCTACCTTAAGGAAAAAGAACAAAAAAACTTCACATCCCCGTTTCACTGCCCCGCTCCCTTTATCTCCCTCCTCTTATCACCTATCAGACATGGAGAGATATAAAGAGCGGGGGTAATGACATAGGCAAGCCTACAACTAGAAAACATAATAAAAGAAGATGGTTGCAAATGTAAAGTGGCTAAGGTACATCACCTGAAAATAGGGCCATACTGTTTGGCAAGAATTTGGAACAGATCAGGACCATACTTGGCCATTAAGGGAAGGTGCCCTACCAAGGGGATAACTGGTGGTCCGGGTACCTTTCTGACCCCCCAGTAGGGCCCATACAAGTAGCCCAAAACTCCAACCAACATCGCCAACACCGTGAAGATGGTCGGTGCTGATACCAGTGACACATTGGTAACAAGTTCCATGCTTATCATTTTCTCAAGGCTCTCTCTCTCCTTCAATCTATTACTATAGAATCATGCTTCCCAAAAGACTAGAGCTCGGCTTGGTTTAATAGGCTGTTGATGGAATATTTGGGGCTCTCACTACTCACCAAAAGCATCTTCATGCATCGTCGCCATGTATATATGGTTCTTGTCGCCATGTAAATTTTTTTATTAAAAAAACCCCACGCATTTCAATTTGGTCCTTTTCAATTGTCATCCATAGTTATTTATATTCAAACCAACTCTTGTATATCAATTTGTTTCTTCTCAATTACCATTAAATAAATTATTCTACTCATGAAAATTGATGACGGAATCACGGCGTTGATGTTTATGTTAATTTGCCAAAAAAATTACCCATGAAGCTAAGCTAATTGCGTTGAGAAGTAAGCGGCTTGCTTCTCTTTTCGAGCTCGAATTCCCATCTTTATTGTTTAAATTAAATTAAAGTATAATATCATTTGTATAAAAATAAATAAAAAAGAGGGTGACATTAAATGATTCCATTATTATTTTTCTCTGGCATCATTAATTTATGAATTTAAATGTTTAAACTTAATTATGGGTTGCAAGCTTAGCTTTATTTTGGATTGGTAATGGAGCCCAGGCCCAGCCCAGCCCAGCCCATCAAACCCAACAGAAAAACTGATGACCTACATGAATGAACAGCTTGTCGCCTGCAAATTAAGCATCAAAGAAGAAACAACAACAAAAACTAAACCATTTGACACACGTATGAATTTAAGTACAAGGAAACTACATTAGCTTATTGTCTTTTATTTGCTGGCTCTAACCTAAGTAAGCTTTTGTCGTCTTATCCCAATTATTTGCCTAGATTAGATACATAGATAGATGGTAGTTTCTTGCCTTCTCTTTATTTGAGATGCTACGAGCAATCTTGAGATTCCTCTCTCTAATTGTATCTTCACATTTAGAGTATATTGGATATGTGACACTTCATCATGTACCTATATGGTATTGTATGTATATATCGTTTTCTCAATTATAGTTAAATAAACGAAAATTTGCATAAATATCACTTAAATTTTTAGACATGTGTGTTATTATCACCTGAACTTTTAATTTTTATTTTTAACAACCTGAACTTTGTAAAGTATCGTAATCCACCACTAACGTCTAACTCCATTAAAATTTCCGTTAAGTTTAAGGCTATTTTCGCCAATTCACTATAATTAAAAATAATTATAAAAAACAGAATTTTTATTTTAAAAAAGAAGTTCTGTCATTACGGGGTAATCCAAGAAAATTTTCAATTGCACCTTGACAATAAAAATATTACATGATGTAACCTCCTAAATGTTTTTCCCACTTACAGAGTCCTGGAATAATAAATCAGCCCATTGCTTGCTTCTGTGCTAGGTAACGTACAAGCAAAACCGAAAAGTGGACAACTATACCCAATCAACTTCTACGGTGACCAATTCAAACTTACGAATATTTTGATATAATTGCAACTACAACCTCATTTTGTGTTAAATATCATCAGCAATTCCAAGGAACATACAGAACTGTCTTATTAGTTTTTTCTGGTTTTTGGGTCAAAATTTATCTGATTTGTTATAAAAAAATACTGAAAGGTCTTTTAGTTCCACTTACTGGTGAGTAGTTGGTGACAGACTTGACACCTCCAGTTCCACCAGGAGTAGCTTTATGGAGGTTATCCTCAACATACAAGTTCCACCAGGAGTTGCCCTGCCCTATCAGATACATAAAACAGTCACAACACTAAGAGCACTTCCAGCGGACAGTCTAGCCCTGGGAAAAGGCTGTTCAGGTCAAGAAATATAGCTCCAGCCATACAAAACAGCCCAGGCAAGGCATGGGCTCCACCAAGCCTTGGCTGCTTGGCAAAAGGCTGCTTAGGTCAAGAAATACAGCTTCAGCGGTACAAAACAACCCAGGCAAGGCGTGGGCTCCACGAAGCCCTAGAGGTCCGGAGGCAAGAACAGCCCGTGCTGTTGCCTAAGGACTGTGACGTCAATGATGACACCAGCAACCAAAAAAAAATTATGAAAAAATATCAAAAATTTCAGATTTTATTTATTTATTTATAAGGTCATCTCCAATCATATGGCTAAATGTAGTCCAGTGCTAAAAAATTAGCCCTCCAAAATATTAATTTTTTAAAGAATAGTGCAAGGCTAAATTTTTTCATCTCCAGCTATGCATGGCTATATTTTTAGGATCCTTCATATTTTATTATATATATCCAGTTATAACATCATCTTACTTTATTGTTGGCTTTTAAAAAGCAAATGCATGGGCCCACAAAAATTTGGCATTGACTAAAGGTGGGCTATATGTGGCCTGGTTGGAGGGCTAAAGGACCAAATGTGGCCCTCCAAATTTGGCCAAAATTTTATTTAGCCCATGGCTGGAGATGGATTTTGCATTATTTTAGGGCTATATTTGGGATATAGCCCATGGCTGAAGATGGCCTAAATACCTACTCATATTCTTCACTTCCCACATCAAAAACTCTATACAAATTCTTTTCCTCATATCTCATATGAATAGTGGTTGCCCTTGAGTTGTCATGGCAATAATTGGAAAAACAACAGCAAAATTACTAAAGCTGGCACTATTCATGTGAATAGTAACAACATTTGCCTCTCCTTACCTTTTGCCATGACAAATGGATGAAAATGCTCTAAATACTTTGATCATGAATATCGTGCATGCAATTCAAACAAAACAGAACAAATTAGCCCAACTTCATCATATTTGCTGACACTATCTAGTTTAATCTCCTTAACTCACCTTGTGATAATTTCCAACCGGATAAGCAAATATTAGGATCGTATATTCTTTGGCCGGCCCCATGCCAAAAACATATATAACTAGGAATTGCAGAACCTGGCTCTTATTGCATACCTAGTGTAGAGTGACTAGCATTCAAATTTGCAAGGGGATTGTTTGGATTCGCATGAGGGTGGGGGGGAGAATTGGTGTTGGAAAAGGGTAGGGGTAGGTTTTTTTTTTAAATTATGTTTAGTTATTGTGAATTGACGGAGATGCCCTTAAGTTTATTTAAAATTTTAACGAAGTTGGACATAAATAGTGGATTGCAACACTTTACAAAGTTTAGACGCATATGCCTCAAATTTTTCTTAAATAAATTATTCTATTTGTGAAAGTTGTGACGAAATAATGGAGTGATGCTTATGTTAATTTGCGGAAATGAACCCAACGGAACTAATCATGTTCCATAATAAGTGCTTGCTTCTCTTTTGTATTTTGACATCGGTATCGGTTACTTTGAACTTGCAAATAATCAAAGCCTAAAACATATACCGAGTTTATTTTCTTGTTAATGAACAGACTTGTAGAACACGCCATTTCCTACTTTTAAGTGGGACTTCCCACTGATGCTCGTGGGCTAGAAATGAATTGGACAAATTTTCATTTTCACATGAAGGGCTGGATGACCTTGTCTTGCCAAACTGACCAACCCACTATTCCGTTGCCATGTGGCTTCAACCCAAAATCTTTGCCCAAAAAGGTTTCCTTTTCAAATTCATGGTCTTAAGTGCTATTATTTGTGACATGTTTTGATGGCTATAGAGGTTGATGTGGACTCTCTTAGATTATGAGAAAATTATTCTTTGCATCATTTTTCTTTCTCTTTTTAATGTGGTTAAGAGGGGTGTTAGTTAAACATTTGATCGAGTAATTTACTCATATTGTTTTGATTTTTGAGTAATGCTAAGGTAAATCGTTCATGCGTCCCGTAACATGACACTTAATTATTTGATTGTGTGTTGGCATATCTATCAGTTGAAGTTATTAAATTCCATTGGCTGATCTTTTGCTCTTGAAGAGAATTCCTGGCACTATTGACTACAAAGTAGAATGTAATAACAATAAGCTGAGTGGCCAACTTGATCAGATTGTTGAAAAGAGAAGGAAAGAATGTGACAGAGAGGCGAAGGACTTCCTGCCAAAAGTATTGTTCTTGTTCTACAAGTGGAGTTATAGCAGACGATCCAAAGAACTTCCCAGAGCCAGAAAAGTTCAAGCCAGAGAGGTTTGATTGAAATTGCGAGATGAGAAACGAAGGAATCCCTTATGATTTTTTACCCTTTGGCATCAGACCTCGAGCATGCATCGGCCAGAAATTTGCCCTCCAAGAGCTAAAGCTCTCACTGATTCACTTATACAGGAGATATGTTTTCCAGCACTCTCCTAACACGGAGAAACCTCTGCAAGTTGACTATGGCTTTATTCTCAGTTTCAAGCATGATGTCAAGCTTAGAGTCATAAAGCAGAAATGATCATGCACTGAACATTAGTCTTCAACATGCCTTGTTGGGATAGACGTATGCTGAAAGAATAGATCCTTGTCTGTGTGGAGGATAAAGCATATTCCTGGTATAAGCACATGATTAATTTAGGCACCACCAATCCTATATGCTTCAGCTGCAAAGACAAAATTAGAAAGAGAGGAATTTCAACATTTACTGGTGGCATTGCAAAGAAAGAGATTCCCACCTATCCATCCAAGACAAAGTAGTCAAGAAGGTAAGTAAGTAGCAGCCACATAAAGATAGAATATTACCCACATAAAAAGCTCATATTCAATTCATTTGTTTGGTTAACAAAGAAGATAGAACTTTTGGTGCAAGTGTTAAGTTTGATTGTTTATTAGTTCAGATAAAACGTTAACATCATTATCCCGTTACGTGGAGCGACTAATGTCTAATGCTAGCTCTTCTCTTCGTGCAAACAATAACATGTTTGAACACGTTTCCTCTCTCTCTTTTTGGTTCCTGGTCTACCATTAGGTGTTGCGGCACTAACATAATAGAGCCATCGGTTTGCAGGAAATACGGCCCCAAAAGCACAATTGGGTTGGGGCCTAACAAGATTTTCCGTAGACTAGGCGTGATCTTTGATGATCGTTTTGTTCCATCACGCATGTTTTTATCTTTTTGACCTAGAGAAGAAGCGAATGTGGAGTTGTCTGATTGGAGAAGTTGGTGAAAGAATGCTATGCTAATGCTTAAACAACGCCATGATTTCGTCACCAGCTAGGATATATATAAAATATGATAAAAGTACAAAATATGGACCAATGGCACCCAAATTTTCACAAGTAAAATCATTTAAAAAGCGACAAAGGAGCAAAGTACCCTTCATCCAGATGCTGTTCAGTGACTAGTGAGAGCTCCACTTATTCCATCCCCAGCCTATTAAACCACCCCAAAGCTTTGCTCTTTGATCAAGTATCAAGTAGAGAGAGACACACAGAGAGCTCTCTGTCTCTCAGACAATGTTTGTTTTGGAAGTCATGTTGTTTACCAATATTTCTCTGCTATCAACTATCTTCACAGTGTTGGCAATACTGGCAGGAGTTTTAGGGTACTTGTATGGGCCCTACTGGGGGGTGAGGAGGGTACCTAGCCCACCAACTATCCCCTTGGTAGGGCACCTTCCCTTGCTGGCAAAGTATGGTCCTGATGTATTCTCAGTTCTTGCCAAACAGTATGGCCCTATTTTCAGGTTAGTTTTTTAATTTGTGTACGTAGCAAGTTGAGCAAACCTTTTTTTGGGACCAAATATTTAGGCTTTCTAGGTGGATGAGAAAAAGACATACAATTTTACTCAAATGAACTTTCATCCTTTTTTTTCCTTGTTCTCAAATGAGTTTTATCTAGAATTTTCCTCAGTTAATCATCTGAGACTTACTTAGACTACCCTCACAGAGCACAAAGATTATGCTTATCTCAGAAATATGTGTAGGCTAGGGTTAGATACAGCTTACAAGGAACAAGCTGAGACTTCCCTCCCACTGCTGCATTGTGGGTTAGAAATTGGCCATAAGTAACATTACCACATGAAGGGCAGGCTGAATTTGCCCTGCCAAATTGATTAACCCACTTTCCTTTACCACGTGGCTTCAGCCCAAGAAGGTTTCTTTTCAAATTCATGGTCTTAAGGTCAAATGCTATGTTAACTGAATAATTAGCAAAGGTAGCATCTGTTCTGTTTTGTGACATTTCTTTTTCATGGTCTTGGCTACAAAGCTGATAGATAGTGGAAAAATATACTCTTTCCTTCCTTTTTTTTTTTTTTTCTTTTTTTTTTAATAAAAATTTTAGGAGGGTTGGAGGGTGTTAATCACATAACAAACTCTATGTCTCATGTCATCACGTTTATTTTGTTTGATTACATATTTTGGGCAGGTTTCATATGGGCAGGCAGCCACTTATAATTGTAGCAGATGCAGAGCTTTGTAGAGAAGTTGGAATTAAGAAGTTCAAAGACATTCAAAACAGAAGCATCCCATCTCCCATCTCAGCTTCCCCTCTTCATCAGAAAGGTCTCTTTTTCACCAGGTATCGTAAATTTGTAATTGTATTATTATGAAAGTGTAAAATATCAGTTGAAGTTATTATAAATTTATTGAGTGATCTGATGGAATTTGAGCATCCTGCAGGGATGCAAGATGGTCTGCCATGCGAAACACTATATTATCAGTGTATCAACCATCACACCTAGCCAGCCTTGTGCCTACCATGCAGTCCTTCATTGAATCTGCAACTGAAAAACTTGGCTCCTCCAAAGAAGAAGATATTACCTTTTCCAATCTCTCCCTCAGATTGACCACAGATGTGATAGGACAAGCTGCCTTTGGTGTCAACTTTGGCCTTTCTAAACCACAATCCATCAGTGATTCAATCAACAAGCAGATTGGTGGTTCCCAAGACATTAACAATGATGAAGTCTCAGACTTTATCAACCAACACATATATTCCACAACACAGCTTAAGATGGACTTATCAGGCTCCTTATCAATCATACTGGGACTACTTGTACCCATTCTCCAGGAGCCATTCAGGCAAATCTTGAAGAGAATTCCTGGCACTATGGACTGGAAAGTTGAACATACTAACCGGAAATTAAGCGGCCGGCTTGATGAGATTGTAGGGAAGAAAATGAGAGACAGGGAAAGAGGTTCAAAGGACTTCTTGTCACTCATAATGAATGCAAGGGAGTCAGAGACAGTTTCAAAGAATGTCTTCACCCCAGACTACATTAGTGCTGTTACTTATGAGCATCTCCTTGCTGGGTCAGCCACAACAGCATTTACGTTGTCTTCAATTGTTTACTTGGTTGCTGGACACCCAGAAGTTGAAGAAAAGTTGCTTGCAGAGATTGATGGATTTGGACCTCCTGATCAGATGCCAACTGCTCATGATCTTCAACACAAATTTCCTTATATTGATCAGGCAAGTCTTCTGAAAGTCCAACAAATGTTCAAATTGCAAAATGTCTCTATGTATCTGACATGAAAATTGAGTTTGATTTATCTTTTGGCTGTTTTCATGCAGGTTATCAAAGAGGCAATGAGGTTTTACATGGTTTCCCCATTAGTTGCAAGAGAAACATCTAGACAAGTCGAAATAGGAGGTTATCTTCTACCGAAGGTATTGTCCTACTTACACAAATTAATATCATCTCTATGTACAACTACTTTTCCTCTGTGGATACTGGAAATGGTTTGTAAATGAATTGTCTTATGGGAGTAGTTCATTTTTGTTTGTGAGAGGAGCAGGGGACTTGGGTTTGGTTAGCACTTGGAGTTTTAGCAAAAGATCCAAAGAACTTCCCAGAGCCAGACAAGTTCAGGCCAGAGAGGTTTGATCCCAGCTGCAAAGAAGTGAAACAAAGGCATCCTTATGCTTTTATACCCTTCGGGATCGGACCTCGATCCTGCATTGGTCAAAAGTTTTCCCTGCAAGAACTAAAGCTCTCACTCATTCACTTATACCGGAACTATGTGTTCCGGCACTCTCCCGGAATGGAGAAACCTCTACAACTTGAGTATGGCATTGTTCTCAACTTCAAGAATGGTGTCAAGCTTAGAGTCATAAAGCGAACTTAACTTCAACATGCCTGATCAAACATTGCCAACCATACTACTCATCAAACACGAAACAAGACAACTGGAGCTCGGTTGTACGAAAATTTATATATTTAAACATATTCTTCACTGTAATGTTGTTGAAATCATTCATAATTTTGACACCAAATTTTCAGTTTCGGGTTAATTTAGCAGATCATTGCTAGTGATGGTTGGTTCCAAATGCAAGAAAGCTAGAGATGAATTCCACGATCGATCTCATAGAAAATAAGTAGGAAGCAGTCTTCAATTCCTCTGTCTCCTCTGTAGCCTTGTTTGTACCTTTTTTTATGTCAACTGGCAATTTCACATGGCTCATTATTTGCTTGTTTTAACTCATTTGTCTTGACGGATGAGAATCTGTTTCTTTGCAATGTTGAGATTCGTTTCTATCTACTCGTCTTCATATGCCTATACAGTGCACGTCGCCTAGGAATATGTTTTATCCTCCATGCACATTACATTATACACAAAGATAGCGACTATGACTCTCTCTCTCTCTCTAGATTTTTCTGTCCGATCAAAACTCCGTGAGAAGACAAATATATCTTCTTCTATCAAAACCAACCAACCCTTGCGTTAATATTTTTCTGTTATTTTGGGTTGGCCCCATCAAGCCCAAGATAAATAAATAAAAAAGAGCTAAGCCGTTAGATTTGAGTTAAGAATTCGCACTTTGGGCCCACATCTCATTACTTAGCTGGAAAGCTGTTGTGTCAGCGAGATCTAGTCTAGTGAAAAATGATATTTACTTGCAAACCAGTAACCCTCAGTTTGAAGAACCACCATAACATCTTGACAATGTGCGTGAAAAAACCCCCCTCCCCCCTTCCTAACTTTGACCAACAAAAAACCTAAATGCTTTGTGTAATATACGTTTCTTCAAAAATTTAATGTTGTGGATGGTGTTCTTAAACATAAAAACACCAGGGTTTTAGCCTCCTCTGCAAGCCCTTTGTTTTCAAGTATATCTGTATCTGTATCTGCATTGCATGGAAATAGATTTATGGATGACAAAATAAAAGTTAACTTTATTGACAAATAAGGAGTTCTATTGCATCAAAGGAAGAGTGACAGTTTCAGCTAAAAGAACAGCTAGCTACACAGCAGCCCTGAACAAGACATGTACAATCAACTGTTTTTACATTTACATAATTTCAGGTAGTGAGAAGTTTCTTCAACATTTGCAAGCAGAAATTCTTAACGCAGTGGATCTGCAGCACTCAATGAAAGGCATTTGATCACCAATAACCACTTGCTCATCTTTTGTAGAGAAACTAACTTCATGCACTCCAGGTTTCCAATAGTAGCATACAAGAAAACTATACATACTTGAATGAACAAACGTATACTGGCTACAGCAATCTGAAGCTATTTCAGAAGTATAAAGTTCAAGGAACGGAACCCCTCAAAGGTCTCCATCGGCCAGTCCGCCTGCGAAGCATCAAAGAAGAAACAGCAAATCAAAACCACTGACACAACTTTGAAAGTGCCAAGAAAATATTAAACACACTAGATATGAATAATTATTAAAGGATACTGAAAAAACAGCTACTACATCGTTGGCCCCTTTGCAACTTTGACCATCCCGCATGCTGCATCACAAATCATATATTATTATCACTCACAACAAATAAAACACACATACAAATAATTAATAGAACCTAAGTTCTTAAATCATATACCAATATCTGGATTAAAGATAGGAATGGGGTTGCGGGGACCAACTCAGCACACAACCACTTCATCATCACAGACATTTTCTTATCATCAAGGCTTGGACCTGATTAGATAACCCATTTGATCAACAAGTTCTTGCAAGTCCTCACCCCAATCTGCTGGCTCTGCAACCAAATCCTCCACCGCGACATCGATATCTGATTCATCGCCCACCACAATAACGTCTTCCTCCGGATTGCCACCAATGAGCTCATCGCTCCACAGCTCCTCCCATGTAGTCTCATTAACAATGCCTAAGTTGCCACCAACTGAACTTGAATGAGGGTCTATGATATCACTGCTTGATTCATTATCCAATGCAGCAGCTGAGAAAAAGGTCTCAATCTCCGATCCCATAGTTTCCAACTCTCCCTGATCTTGGCTTGCTGAGTAGTCCACAACATGGGTTTTAGGTTTTTCTTGCAGATTCTCCACACTGGGGCTAGCTGCTAGTCTCCGTTTTCGACCAATTTCCATACCACGCAACTCTTTATTCTGAGCCTTCTTCTCAAGAAGGTTTTGGATAAAAGATGGGCTATTGAGTGCTTTAGCAAGGAAACCCATAATCTGCTGTTGTTTTTTCTCTGTGGCCTGCAACCGACCCTCCATTGCCATGACTTGTTCTTTTGAATTTTGTTGTTGCTGCCTCAGCCTCACTATTTCAGTCATTAAAACATTTCGGTCTCTCTTCAATCTTTCAAGCTCAGTCTCCAGTCCATACTGGCCCAGTTCAACACAACCTCCTCCTCCACCTTCTTGTTGCATACTCTGTGACACATGCCTCCTCCTCTTGATGGTCTTCAGTAAATGCCTCTGTCCTCCCAGAAACCCTTCGTTTGCAAATTCCCATCGGTCAGGATCAACCTTTCTAAAACCCTGCATGCAATCAGTTGATGAGCAAGCATTGAAATTTACTAAACAAGTATGTAATTGGCAAACCCTACTGAGGAGCAATGAAATCAAATCATGATTCATGACCATCAGAAGAAAGGGAATTGCTTTTAAAAGAAATTCAAAGAGAGCATCGAAACTAGTTGACAGAGTTGCAGAAAGAAAAAGAAAAAAAACGCATGACAACCAATAATTGAAATTCTTACACTGAACCAAAAATGTTACAGTAATTAGCAAGCAACCAACTTTATTATTAGTTGATTTCTCAAATTTTTCATGTCAGCCCACAAACTAAAAGGGAACTGCAAAAAATAAAAATGTAGAATTCTGCATTCAATATGAAGACGATGCAATAAAGTTCATGTTTTTTGAGGATCACTTACATATGTATTAAGCTGACGAATGAAGCTGGAGAAGTTGCCGTGCTTGAAGTAGCGAGGAAGAAGAGTGGTGGAGAACTTATGAGAGTCCCAAACAACGAAGCTGTTGCGAGCTCTGCTCCAGGAGACAATGGCGTCTGTAGAAGGGTCCTCCACCATTTCAAAGGTCTTTGTGAGAAAAGGGGGAGGGCCCACTTCGTGTAAGCCCTCTATTGGCTGAGGTGAGATGCTTGAAGAAGAAGAGGATGATGAACCAACAGTGCATGTCACAATCTCTTCCTCTTTCACCACCACTCCATCCATGGTATTGCTCTGTTTCTCACGCACCCCCAATTCGTGCTCTCACTTTCAAAGTGAGGATCATTTACATTCCCAGAGAGTTGCAAGAATTGGGTTTTGGAATTGGACACAATTTAACGGAATTTAGTTGATCAATTTGAGCTTGGAGTGAAATTTGAGAGCTTTGAGATCTTCTGGGGACTGCCTTTTGTAGTACGGAGGAGAGTGAAGATGTATATTTAAGGCGGTGGAAAGGAAAGTTCTAGAGAGATGAGGGGAGGGGATGGTGTCTCTCAAATTAAAGTTTCTTCCCCTTGTCAATGTAATTAGATCGCACCACAAATAGCAAACACCTCAAAAGCTCTAGAACCTTCTCAACGTTTTGGGCCATATGAAGAACACGAGCCCAATAGCTGATATACCACTTTTTATTATGCTCAATTATGCTCAAAATCAATTATTTATTAATTTGTTCAACAAAAAAAATATATCAACTAATAATTTTTAAAGTTTTAAACCAACAAATTTGAGAAATTTTATTATTTTATGCACAAACCAACAAGAGAGTACACGTCTGCATTAATTATCAGGAAAAAAAAATGCAATACATAAGGAGACGTCTTTTGTTCTCTAAGTGGAACAAACTAGAAAGTTGGTTTTGGATATTGGAATATGCTTAGAGTATCCACAATCATGCTCTTTATTTTTTAGTTAAATTTTAGCTAAAAATATATAAAAGTTATTTTATGAGCTCTATATAAAATTTAAACTTCAATTATGCCCTCTAATTTAGGGAGTCATAAATGTTATAACTGTTTTTTAATTGGTCAATCTCTATTGAAAAATAATATAAAATAATAATCAATATTAATTAAAGATTTGAAATATTCATTAAATAAAACAGCATTAAATTATATGGAGCCACTATGAGACTTTTTTCTCCCTCAGATTTAGGAACTTCTAGAGGTCTCCTTATTTTATGAGGTGGATAGGGAACATAGTTTGAGATGTATTTTTCCAAATCCTCCCTAAAATTTATATGAGGAGATAGTTTAGAGAGCTTATTGTGGATGTTTTTAGTTTCCATCTCTCTCACCCGAAACAGGAAGGGAACATATGCGGGCCCACCATTTTGTCTATTTAAATTAGTGGGCTGCCGTATTGGGTTCATCACTGATAACATCAATTTTTAAGCGTTTTGAGATTTGGGCTTTCATAAGGACAAAAGGTTTGTGCTTTGGGTGTGCTCTACGATAATTTTGTCTCGACCCACTCCTATTTTAATTGGTTTTGATGATAAGGGTGTGGTCCGAAAAATAAATGATGATTTTCTGTGGTAGTGAGTTGGATCCCTAAGTTCTGAAACCGATATGATGTCTCGTATTAAATTATTCTTTGTTTTTTAAATTGTAACTGGTCATCCCAATTTAATTTACATTAATAAAATTAGGCGGATGGAATTGGATTGAAAATTTCACAAATCAATCCTGTAGTAGATTGACTAAATATTAACGGTTTTGAATTCATCCGTACTGAATTCGAACACATTATATATTAATAATAATATTACATGATAATTAGGCGATGAGCTGTGAAAATGAAGGAATGACGACAGATTGTTGAAGACTTTAGACTTGTGTGAAGAAAAATCTGAAAGCGATAATATAAACAATGACCAACAGATCACGTGCGCATAAGGACTAAGTTTAAGAAGGATGACGTATGAAACTTGCAGTTTTCCTAGTTCCAACCTTGGATTATTTATTTATTTATTTACTTACTCTATTAAATATAATTAATATTTCTTTCTTTTTTATTTTTTTATTGAATGAATTATATACCGCTAATAGTGATTGTTAGCATCATCATTAACAACAATACGAAGCAAAACCAACCAAGCATTACGTATTTTATTCGTTAAGAAGACGAGCCCTCCCTTTATCTCCTTGCCTTGGACAGCCCCTACGCTACCACCAATAGTGTCAACTTGTCACACCCAATACTGTTTTTTTTTTTCTCTTTCTTTTTAAAATACAAATGATAATCTAATGCAAAATAATGAAGTTTTTTATACACACTACTAAGGTATCATGCGAATTTCAATATGAGATTACCGGTATACAAGTCAAAGTCCGGTTTTATTGAGCTAGACTCGTTGTCACCAACCAACACTACTGTTAAATAGTATATATATATATGTGAGAAAAGAGGATGTCATGCGGATTGAAATATAAGATTACTGATTTACAAATCCAGACCCATTTTTATTGAAATAGACCCGCTGGCACCAACACTACTGTTAAGTAATATATATGTGAGGGGAGGGGAGAGATGGGTGTCGTCATGGCTTTTCTAATAACACACCAAGGCAGGCAAAGAAGAGGGTGACCTCATTTTGTTGTCCACTATTAGTAATAATCTACACGATTTCTAGGTCCCCCATCCAACTATGTATGCTTGCTTTTCTTTACTTTATATCCTTCCTCCTAATAAACAAAAGCTTTGGTTCATACTTAAATAAAGGGTCGGCAGCAAACCTAGTGTTTAAAAATATACGTTCCTTTCATCTTTTTCTATGAGATAGTTTTGTTCCAAGCTTTTTTTTCTTTTGTTTTTTTTCTACATATATACAAAACGTCAAAGTTCTCAGTGGGTTGGGTTTTAAATTACCCGTCAAATCATTTAGGATTACAGTTATTTCTTACCCTCCGTCCATCCCTCAGATTTCTGGTGGCACAATTTTCTGTAATTTTTTTATTCACTTAATTATGATTCAATATGTATAATATTATTATAGTAGCTGTCAAGTTAAATTAAAGCATGACAGGACAAGTATAGGATCAACTTTTTTGTGATTTGAAAGAAAAAACATTGTGATTCAGTGGACCGAAACTATCAGGTCCGTTTGGTTTAAGATTTACAAGTTTATGAATAGGTATGAAATTAAAAGTTTATTTCACATACTAAACAGATCCTTAATTAAATAGTTTTCTGCATATAGATGTCTATCTCTCATACAGGGGAGGGCACTAAAGGTGTGCAAGTGGTGCTACCGCACAAGGATTCTAGTTTTGAAGGGCCCCAAAAAAAATTTACGTGTTTATTATGTTTATTAATATTGTTATTGTATGTATTATATATATACTTGAACGTGCAAAAAAAATAACACAAATGTATATTTGGTTGAGTTGGAATTTATCCCCTTAATTTTAGTAGGCAAGTTGAGTTCGAATCCACATTGTCTCATTCAGAATATTATGTGGGCAAAGCATGCATAGCTAGCTATTATTATGGATCCACATGTGAAAGACACAAGTCGATAAGGTGGAAAATGGATGCCATTAGTCAGCATTTTGATAATCACAGTGTTTGTCTCTTTGAGCTGATGAACAAGTAGCCAAGATGATGGGATGGGACCCAAGGAAACACCTCAAATAATATAAAGAATTGGTAGTTTAATTTTATTTATTTTTGAATAAATAAATTCTGCATGTAATGAATGAATAA
This sequence comes from Prunus fruticosa, assembly GCA_018703695.1. Lineage (NCBI taxonomy): Eukaryota > Viridiplantae > Streptophyta > Magnoliopsida > Rosales > Rosaceae > Prunus > Prunus fruticosa. Next base: position 51,252,374 of record CM031917.1, read on the forward strand.
AAAGTTAAAAAGAGAGAAAATTGAAATGGAAGGAAGCTTTGCCAATTGAATTGCACCTTTGGCTTAGCTCAGGCCTGCCATCCATAGCAGTTTTTGCCGGCTCTGCAGCATCAACCTGTAGTACTGAAAACTTTTATTTATTTTGAGACACATTGGAGGGAGACAATCGAAGTGTCTTTCTCCTCTCTCCGGGTCCTCCCTCTGGCGAATGGATTTAAAGATTTGGTGCATTATTAATTCCACATTTAATTTTAAAGAGGTGGATGATCATTTCAGCTACCTCTCAAGTCAGAAATGCTGACGCTGAACATGACGACTTGTTATATATGGGAGGATATGGCTTTTCAGATTTGACCTCCAGCATGGGCGACCACGAGCGCCACACTCTTCCAATATCAAAAAAGCAGCAATTCATCTTAATTTCTCTGATCCACGACGCTTCGTTTCATTTCCATTTGTGATTTGTTCACAAGTTTCAAACAAGCAAGCGTGGATTTTTGGTAGACAAGATAAGATGAAGTATCATTACTCTGCTTTATCCATATCATTATTCTCTTTTTTCTATATCTCTCTTGATACGATGTCATTTATCAAAATCTCTCGTCGCATCGTCGTTCATCAAAAGATGAGATATAGAAAATGAAAGGTACTTAGATGAAATATTGAAGTATTTTGCTAATGAGGACAACAAATGCATACGCATCACGCATGCCCTATTTATTTCACACCAATATCTTTATAAATATTGCTTCGTATACATATTAAAGAAAAGTTATGTTTAGGCCCTTTTCCACTCACCACTTATAAAATATTTAAATCACGAGAGATCTTCTGTGTGCCGATCAGAAAAAATAAATTTTCGTGAGGGATAATTTTAAATTTGACATGTAGCCATTTTGCAAGATTAGGGTGTGTTGACTTTGAAAAAGGCAAACTCAATACTTGGGGAAGTTATATGGAATGGGGTACACTAATGGGTAAATAGCTGGACACGTTTCAAAATCTTATTGCCAATTAATGCGTGCTAGTCGCATCACGAAAATTACCCTTGTATCTTCAAATAGAAGTTATGTTTTTTACTTTTTGCGGCCAAAAAAGTTGGATTTGGACCACCCCATCAACTCATTCTAGTTCCCAAATTAAGACATGTTCCTTCTTAATTAGGTTACAAATGGAATTTGTATTAACTACCAATAATAGTTTACTAATGTGATAATGATCATATCAAGGAAAGAAAGTTTAAGCCAACGAGGTTTAATCCATTAGAAAAGCTCTTAACTTGTAGGTCAGTGGTTTTTTCATTAATTCGAATTTTCATGACATTTTAGTAGTGCGTATGTGAAAAAACATCATCATTTTTGTAGTTAGACTGTTGCTTGTGTTATAAATAAAAAAACCTTAAGAGTCCGAAACATAAATATATCAAATACATAATTGTATATAGCTCTAATTATAGAGTATATACCTACACTCACTCTCCTTCTTCTTTGTTAGAACCCCTTGTTCAACCTTTACCCAGTGTACTGAGAGAATATACTTTCTATTACTCAAACAATACAAAACAATCAACATATTATCTATTACTGATTAACCATCTAATATAGTCAATTAGTTAACAGGCTAATTACCCAACATACTGATCTCTTAACATAACTAATCATACGATGACAGGTGGTCATATTGTAAATAACTAAAGAGCCCTTAGGATCCTATCATTCTCAAATAAACCAATTTTATGTCTAAGGTCGAAGGGCGGAGGCACAGAATACCCCCTCACAACCCCAAATTTTGGCTCTGCCTATGTATAAAGTTGACCCAAAAAAAAGGTACTTAAATCAATCTAATTCGTTTAATCACATGCTTTAAATTTAGTATATTTAAATTCATTAGGCAAACACCACCGTATTAGGAGATGGTCAATCGTGGGTTTGCATCCTTTGTTAGATGCTGATGTGGGGCATTATTTATAAGCTTACATGGAGCCCCTGGTTTTAATTTTAAAGAAAACAAAAAAATAAATAAAAAATAAGGGGATGAAAAGAGAAGAGAATCTCTCTCTCTGTAAGTATGAGCTTGTAAATTGTGTAAAGGCCAAAAGAGTGGGCCATTCCAACGTGTGATGCAATCCCCTTCAACTCATATCTTAAACAACCACACGATATATGGCAGACACCATATTTACCACTATCAACGGTGCACCTTTCACCAAATTCCCAAGACTCAATTTCATCAATCATGGTGGGTCCCTCAACCCCACATCCATCCACACACACAACAAAGGTCACCTCCGCATTAGCATATCGACAACCCACGTGGTGCTCTGCCATTCGTATACCCATGCAGACCCAAAAGTAGGCTGGGCCACGCCATCTAATCTCCCCCAAGCCCACAGCCTCCTCCTCCATGCCTGAGGGAAAGTAAAAGACAACGCCACGTGTCTGCAGGGGAACGTCACGATGACGAGGAAAGTGTGATTTAGCTCCGATGATTATGTCATGGGGAGGAGGGTAGCGGGACCCAGCACCACCAAAGCACACATATTTGTCCACGTCAGCTGACCCTGCTTTTTACCACACTGGGGCTCCGGGTCCGGGGTGGAGAGAGAGGGCTTCTTTAGCTTTTTGTTACGTCAAGGTTCAATCTTACCGTTCCACGTCGAAGTCAATCTGACGTCATCCTCATTTACTACGATGACTGTCTCTTCTCTCTCTCTCTCTCTCTCTCTCTCTCTCTCTCTCTCTCTCTCGCACCCCCCCATGTGACTGCTCCCAAGCTAATCCACCGGCAAATATCCAGTATTTCCGAGCTACCGTATTATTTTCTGAATGCATCCCCACAACCCACGCGCTCGCTTAGCTCGTGTACCTCCATCTTCCAATCATTCATTCATCTACCTCTATTTTGTTTATTTCTTTTGGTTTTGAAGTATTTTCCTTGTTCATTAACGAAATGAGGAGGAAAACATATGAGACAATTCTAGGACCTTCCTAGATGTCAAATATTAACTAGAGAGGTAGACTATATATTGAGAAGCGCATAGTTAAAAAATTCATGAACTTACACACACGGGATAAAAAGTTTATGTACTTACACACAAGTTTTCATGGTTTATATAAAACTTCAAAATACTTTCTACGACTTGGGGAGGCTGCATCCATTTTAGGATTATATGTGTCTCCTCCACCCCTTAATTAGAGCACTTGGTTAAATTCCATGAAATTATGTATGAATTCGACAATAGTTTGGTTAAGTAAAACATTTCGTTTTATAATTTTATTTTATAGTTAATGGCGAGCTCATGTGATTAAAAGTAATTAGCATTGCATCAAAGTTTTTTTTTTTATTACTCAAATAATCAAATGAATGAAGTTGACAAGAACTTGAATGAAAGAATGGCAAGATTATGAGTATTCCTCTCAATATATCATAGGAAGATTGAAAAAAAAATCTCAAAGAAAATTTACCTTTTTATTTCTCAGGAACTGATGTCTTATACGGTCATTGGAGCCAACTCACTCATTTTTTATCAAGCAAACTAATTAACTCAACTAGCTAATAGTTAAACTAAATAAATGACATCAGCATTATTATGTTATGTTGATGTGGCATAGGTATATCACCTAATACTAAAATAATAGAAGTATTAGATACATGTATAGAAAACATGGATGAAGAGATTCGATATGTGAGTACCAAAATCCTACTAATGAGATGCTAGTAGCTTTAATCATTTTCTCATAAGAGATTGTATCAACTCTAAGAATCAATCATTTTAAAATTATGATTCATTTATTATCATAAATATTCACTTGTAGCATATTTTATCTCAATGAATTGACGTGTTATTATTTTCTACATGCTACAATATCTCAATAGATTAGTGTAATTTTTCGACCGCCATACCACACTAGGACATTAGATTTCACTTTTAAAAAACCAAAGCAATTATTAAGTTGAAAAACTCAATGGAAAAGCCTGGCGCGTGGGTATAGAAATGTTCACAACCTTCGATCCAAAAGAACCTATGTATACTCACAGTACATAGTGATGTAAGCAAACGCACCCCGTCCTCTCGCTCTTCTCCTTTATATTTATAAAAACCCCCCCTTCTCTCAAACCCACCACTTATCTTCCACCTTAATTCTTTCCCCTTTGTCTTTGCGTTTGCTCTTGCCTTCCGTTGACATCATTTCACCACACCACTCTCTCTCTCTCTCTCTCTCTCTCTCTCTCTCTTGTAACTCTTCTTCACCACTTTTAGTCTTTCCTCTGGTTCTTCCGGCAGCGATGCAAGGCCTACGGCGTTGCTCAAACGACATCGTCCACCTCGGCCTCTCCCCAGCGCCGACCCCGCCATCCCCTCCCGGCCCTCCCTCCAACAACCCCTCCTCCCTCTCCATCGACGTGGCTGAGTCCGCCGAGACCCGCATCCGCCGACTCATCTCCGAGCACCCCGTCATCATCTTCAGCCGCACCTCCTGCTGCATGTGCCACGTCATGAAGAAGCTCCTCGCCACGATTGGGGTCCACCCCACCGTCATCGAATTGGACGATCACGAGATCGCCGCCCTCCCCTCCTCCTCCTCCTCCTCCTTCTCGGACGACAACAACAACGAAGAACAGCAACAACCTTGTAATACTCCGCCCGCCGTTTTCATTGGCGGCACGTGCGTCGGTGGGCTCGAATCTCTCGTCGCCCTCCACCTCAGCGGCCACCTGGTCCCCAAACTGGTCCAAGTCGGTGCCCTCTGGGTATGATTTGAGAGTACATACAAAATCAAAATCTCTATCTCCATCAATCTATATTTATAATTTATAATTATATATTAATTGTAATTTTTGGTCTCATCAATATTATGGGCTGCTTATTATTAATTAGTATTGTTCTGAAATTAAATTAGGGAAAAAAATAGCGAGTTTGTTTGGGTGGAGATGTAGTGTGTACTGAAATACTCGCGCTTTCAGTGTCGTATACGGGACATGTTTGCTCAATTACGTACATCGATCGCTTCTGATCCACGTCCAGCGACTTCGATCTAGATTCTACAGAGTCTTCCTCAGTCTGAAGTAAAATGGGCCCCACCCCACACCCCCTGATGATAGCAATTATTGGACCCATCAGGAGCTTCAGGACCGTCCGATGTGTCGACTTCCTGGGAGGTAGACCGTAGGTACCTCTAGCTCTAGCTCTCTCTCTCTCTCTGTGTGTAAGTCCTGGGTTCTGGTAGTGGCAATGGAATGTGATGTATATTTTGTCCTATTTTAATATATAGATTTTAAATTTACCCCTTTTTTAATTTAAGGGAAAAAAAATATATGTTATTTGTAGTAATTTTGATATAAATGGGTAGGACGATGAGTACTGGGGTGGGTCCTTGTTGCAATTATTGATCAATCAAGGCCGTTGAAATTTCAGTGTATTCTTTGATTCCCAAGTAAACAACAATTAGTACTGTAGTAGTGACTGGTCGTCGTATTATTAGTACTTGTTAAATATCTTTTGATTCTTCCTTTTGGCCATCAATATCAAAATCTTGGCTAAGCATAGCTTTTAGGGTTCTCGGTGAAAATGACAAAGCTTTCAATATTGCTCTGCTGTCATATATTCCTAAATTAGGAAAATACTAGACGTATCACATTTACGTATGTATCACCTCTTGTCTTTCTAATAGAGGTTGACCTGGGCCATCTCTATTCAAGAAATACTGAAAATTGAATGCAAAGGCAGATGCAAATTTGTCACCACCATGCATGAGACAGTTTTCAATTCGATGTGTCTTGGTGTGGCACCCCAGACAACACATACTGCCACATTCATGAGTTAGACCTAATTACTCTTACCTAAGATCATGCAATTTTCTACCTAAAATGTGACTGATCGTAACACTGTTCAGATGTATTTACGAGGAGCTTCCGCTCGTAAATACAAATGTAGTTACCTCAAGCAACAAAGTTGATTCTAATTTGATGAGGAATTTCACTCGGAAATACAAACAAAGCAACAAAGTTGATTCTAATTTGATGAGGAATTTCACTCGTAAATACAAGCATGGTTACCATAAGCAACAAAGTTGATTCTAATTTGATGAGGAATTTCACTCGTAAATACAAGCATGGTTAACATAAGCAACAAAGTTGATTCTAATTTGATGAGGAATTTGTGGCCAAGAGGAGCCTCTCCATAAATCATTTCCCAATTAAGGAAAGAATGATGGGATGTGAAGGGTGATAATTAAGGGTTAGAACCCAACAACACATCACATCAAAAGCATGGGGCCCCATCTTTTCCTTTGTCTTTGGAAAAGACAGCTTAATTAGTGAGGGGGGTGACGAGAGCAAAGCCATCAACCACCACCGCCACAAACCACACAATGCCACACCCACAGACCAAGAGTGCGTGTCCACCTTTAACTATTATTTTTGTTGCTTTTAATCAGTTGATGATACGTGGCAGACATGCAGTGGGTTTGATTGAGCCAATGGTGGCCCCTCCATATAGAATCTTTACAGCCTCGCGTCAGAAGAATCTCCTTGTGATTCCTCTTGTGAAATATCAAAGTGTAAAAAAATTAATAAATATAAAACAATTTGGAGGTCATTGAAAAGAAAATGGATATTTTTCCTTTCTGCAAGAGACCTAAAAAGAGCTCATATTTTATTATTAAAATAATGGAGTATTGGGCGGCCCATATAGTTCCCTTAATGGTAGGGTTTTAAGTTTACACTTTGCACCAGTTTAAAGTGGCAAAAGGTCCCTTTAGCAGAGTTAGTGTATTTAATTTGTCATGTTTGCTTCTGCTTATTTTAATTCTCAGTTTTAGTTTACAAAAATATAAGAAAACAGTTAATTAATTTATAATATAAAACTCAGAATATTACAAGTCAAATAATATGAAAATTAAAGAGGAAATTTGTGTGTTAGGCGGCCCTGTTAAAGCCTCCACCAGATAGATTAGTGAGTGAGTGAGTGAGTGAGTGAGTGGTGACGCCAACACCAGATGGACTGCAAAGCCGGGAAGGAATATCCTTCTCTCAATCAATTATCATATATGAATGATGATATAAATTTGAGTGTTCCACTTTCTGGTTTTTTTTTGTTTTTTTAGTACAAGCAAACTACAAGGGAGGAGAATTTCTCACACACACATAACTACGATGATGTCGTGAGAATTTCAATGCACTTTCTGCTTTCTTTGAACTATTAGAAAAAGTTGGGCAATTCACTTGAAAAAGAAGCAAAGGAATTTTCCAGGCATCACAAGAAAATGATGCAACCAAAGCAAAGGTCTGAATATATAAATCAATTGCTTCTGAATGCTCTTTAATTTTATGACATCACAACAAAGAAAACTTAAAGAATCCAACAGAAAGAAAAGTTGATCATGACAAGATATATATATGTTTGCCAACAATAGTCACTTTTCTTTTTTCAACCAAAAGAAAAAGAAAATCAGTGAGTAAATTGCCAGAGCCTCAAAAAGTAAGGTGGCAAAAAATGAATGTCATCATCACTCCATGCTACAAAATTACAATATCAAACTCATCTGCACTTTACAAAATATTTGTGTTGTAATTGAATTCCCATTTTCTGCGTCATTCTAGTCCTACTACTCTAAATCCCACTTTTTTGTTTTTGGTTAAAGATGAAGCGACAGGGAAAAGTGATTTCCTGCTATAATGCACCCCAATTCATGAACTTCTTGACCTCGTCGTACAAAACCAAGATGGCAGCAGCACCTGTACTCCGAAACATGTTTGAAACTGCCCCGCGATAAAATGAAGTCACCCCTTCTGTTCTATATATCTTCCTCCAGCAGTCCAATGTGTTATTGTACATCCTCTGTTCCAAGCCAGACTGCATCATCATCCGCCTCCGAACTGTATCCAGTGGATATGACAACAACCCAGCAGAGGTTGTGACCGCCTGAGCCACCGCCCATCGCTTCCACAATGGCAACTCAAGTTCAGACTTTTCTGACAAAATCTCTTTTATTGTATCAAAGCCCCCAAAGTAAAGGCCACGGTGGATGACCATCCCCTGTAAAGAGGCTGGAAGCCCTCTGTATACCCCCCGAATCCCATCCTTTTGGCGAATGGTAGACAAGAAATGGTAGATGCCTCGAAATTGTCGGACTTCAGTTCTTCCAATGTCAGCAGCCAGGCGGGTATGTGAAATATCAAGTGGGTATATTATAATCAATGTTGTACAACCAGCAGCAGCTCCAGCAATGAAGTTAGCAGATGGACCAGACAAAAAATGACCATCGTGAGAGTGTCCACTTCTTAACACATTTCTATAAAGATCCTGTAAAAGAAATTAATTTGTAAGGATCCTGCACTACATGAAATTATGATGACTATGAAGCCTTCATCTGCCATTTAGAACTATTCCATCAACCACCATAGTAAATAACAACTAGAACAGAAGACTTCAACATTAATACGCTAAAGTCAAAATGGTATTAGGAATTTTATCTACCGACTTATAGATTAATGACTACAAGTATCCTTACATCATGTAAAATAACATTTGAATAAATATAAGTTCTAACAAGTAGGTACTGACTGACTAATCCAAACATCATTTTCCATATCTACTGATGCTACTTAGATACCATCTGATCAGGGCATAATGCTTATCTATGTTACTCTCCTAATCAGTTCTGACCTCCTATCTTTACAAATGACAAAAACATCACCAACGAGAGATAATATACATTTGGGACACATGTCATGAGAAATCAAGATAGACGGGTTTGGTGTGGTTGAACTTCTAAAAGTCTCTATCTCCTGGAGTTGCATTTCGGTTACTACTTTTTCTTTTCAAAATTTCTTTTTCAAGCTAAACAAGTGAAGGGCACCCTCCCACCCAATATCACAGCACTCACAGTGACAGAACTTGCGAGTTCCCCCTTGAGGGAAAAAATTTCCTCCCTTTCTTCTTTAATGCATGTAAGAGAATCACACATTTTCAGTCTTTCTACCTCAGAGCACTCTGTACATTTTAAGGAACTCATTCAATTAGATGTTTTCAGTGGTTCTTCAAATGAACACCCGCCATTATCATTTCATTCTCAACATTGACATGCCAATGCTGTTCCCAGACCTAATTAAACCAAGCCAACGGTTGACCTAAAGACCACTCACAACCTTAGAGTAGGGGAGCCAGAATAGCGTTGCAACCTTTCCCTCTCTCCTTATAAAAAAAGCCTATGAGCATCCGTGCTTAGTGACCAAACACCTCCTAAACACTCAGCTTACTCTCAACCAGATATTATCTCCTACAGCAATTATTCAAAATTATAGTGTAATCTCCAGACCAGACAAAAAGTCCCTCAGTAATGGTGGATTGGTTATTAGACACAAATTTGTTTGTAACGTCAATGAATGGATTTCTTCCCTTTCTTTTCTCCATTGTAAAATTCTGCCTGATAGTTAGCAGGCAAGTATGGAGGGGAAGCAGTCTGAGAACATGGATTCTTTTGAGGAGAAAAACAGATATTTGAACTTCATGTATCGGAGTCCTTATCCTATCATTCTCCCAACGAACACCCTCAATAAAATCAAGCTTGCCACAAACTACATATAAGCCAGTAAAAGTTCACATGGCATGAACAAGGCTGCATTACAGGCCATCACGAGATGTCAATATAAAGTTTCCTAGACTCCTTTCTCTTAATAAACAGGACCATGCCAAACTATATATAAGCAAGCATACACACACACACACACACGTAAAAGCTGCGAAAACAAGAATACATTTTTTTAAACCTGTACTTTTGTTTTCTTTCTTCATTCCTAATATGTAAGACATCTCATCAATCCCAGCTATCACAAACCCATTTGAAACAAACAGTTCCCGAAATTACACTTTTTGACCATATTATCCGTGTCCCCAACCTAATGTGATAGCAAAAGAGGGCCTTGACGACAAATTAAGAACCAATCACACAAACACAATCAAATACAATCTTGGAAAACGAAGAAGGGGAAGAGAAGAAGAATACCTTGAGGGAAAAATTGAGAGCGACGGAAGGGTAGTAGCGAAGAACACTGCTGCCATTGCCTCTCCAAAGAGAGAGAATGCCTTCTTCTCGAACCGTACGGACAATACAATCGACCATGCCATTGAATCTCGTACGTCCACCCCCAAGAATGGCCAAGTTGCTCTCTTGGGTCTGCAACAAGAGCTTGGCTCTCTCGATTGGGGCTACAATCGTGTGCACAACCCCGCCCATCACCGCCCCGGCCATGAGATCGCGTTGGAAGTTGTTCAGCCAATCGTACGGCCTTGATCTCGACCCTCTGCTTTCTGGGTCGTCGTCATCTTTGCTCATTCTCTCTATCTCTGCGGAAAATGGAAGACGGAAATGGAAATGGTGGGAAATTGAGTGGGCCGATTTCTACCCATTAATACATAGTATTAATAATTTATTTAAACAAATTATAAAACCCAATTCCCAGTTCCCAAATCCCAAAATTCAAAAGCTTTGTTGATTAAATTCAACTCGTTTCTTTATAGTTTAGATGCCAAGAAAACGGAAGACGCGGTTCACCTCCCGCTATCTGACCTTTTGATGAGAAGGAGGGCTTGGATAAATCCCACCCCAGATTGACAGATAGCTATCAAGTTGATCCTGCCACGTTTGCTCTGTTCTGATGATCAACGTTTTTTTATTATTAGTTTTTATTTACTGCCATCTTCATGCTTTTAATTTTTATTTATTGCCATCTTCATATTCATGCTTTTAATTTTTAGGTCACTGCTGAGTCAGACAGGGAATCCTAATCAATTTTTGGTCTAGGAAATGCAAAATTTCATACGTAAACAATAACTAATCAAAATTTTAGGCTTTATTTATTTATTTCAAATTTTCTTTTTCTCATGGAATGAAAGTTGTATAAGCGTAAATGATTGTGTCCTCCGTTGATAGGCATTATAAAATTCACAATGCATCAGTGGCGGCTACTAGTCTTGCACGCGTTCCTGCTAAACTATGGAAGAAGAGGGAGAGAACACAACTTATCAAATGTTTTTTTGGTTTAGTTTGTCACGCTTCTTTCCTTGTGAGTAACAACAAGCTTTGCAAGAAAATGTAAGGAGACCAATTCATATGGTGCATTTTGCTAGCGCGCTGACAGGACACAACTTTTACAAATTTGGGCTAGAGAAAGCTCAATTTAACCCATAACCAGGTCCATTTCAATTTCTTGGGCTTTTTCACTTGTACTAGCCAAAATGCCATTCTGGACCCACTTGATTCTAGACTGGGCTGAGATTCAGCCCAATCCAACCCAACCCAACCATGATTTAAAGTTGAAATCCGAATGTTTCCTTTTGTCTTTCTGAAACAGTAAAACTCAAACAAACATGTTATATGTCTCAATTGAAACCAGCAGAACACAAGATATTATCCGGTGAATCTTGAACTCGGACGCTTTTATTGGGCTAACAAAAAGTGGACAGCGAAGTTGAAAATGACAAATGAAAGCAAACGAGCGCGTTTGTTCTAGTTTAGTCTGTAAATCCAAAACTGGTTAATTATACCAAAATTGTCAAATACTTGGATGTTAATTATGTCACCACATGAAAATAGAAGAAATTGTTCTTCTCACTCTAGAGTTTTAACCGATGGTGGGGTGTGCTGGTGCAGCACTTGGGGTTGGGGACCGACCGGCCTATAATTTTCTTGGCTGCCTATTGATTTCAAATGCCAAGAAAATGTCAGAAAAGCTACAACTATTTTAATGAATTTGATTACTAAAATAACAATAAGTTAGAGGATAATATAAGAATGAGGCCTGCTTTCCCATAAGCATGTCTGCCGAAATTCAATCACTCATCCAATCATGCTTGTATATATAAATGCGAGGATGCACAGAAGGAAAAGAGGTTTTGGATTCCCCCCCCCCCCCCCTCTCTTTTACCCATGATGTTAAAAGGCCATAATCAACTTCTTATCATATCTCTCTCTCTCTCTTTTTTCTGGTGTGCAGTGTGAAATCTTGCTCTCTTTTCACTGGGTTGCTTTATTTCTACTTTTTATGGCAAGGGAAAAAGATGTGATTAAAAAATAGGAATTTTTTAAAAAAGGTGAATAAAATTATTAAAGAAATAATAATTTCAGGGGGCAGGGAAGAGAACAAAGGAAAAGACAGAAAGTGCACGTCAGAACAAGCCTGTTGGTTGGGCTGTGGTGGTGGATGGGTGGAGAGCTCCAAGGGGAATCCTTCCTCATCCATATCTCTCTCTCTCTCTCTCATGCACACATACACATGTCTTAAAATTAGTCTCCCTTTTAACATACACAAAACTGATTTTAATTGGTATTCTAAGGGTCTTGCTGTTTGTTGACAACCCACTGACCACCAAGCAAAACCAAAGTGCCTCTTGAAACATAAAATTAAGAGACTGCTCTGGCTAAAAGGTTGGTGCTAGCTAGCTACTCTACCTATATATATATATATATGTGTATTTAAAACTTCATGATTTGTTTATATTATTCTGAATAATTTTATCTTCTTTTCTCTTATGAGTTTCTTTTTTGTGTTTTCCTGCTTGATTATTCTTGAAGGGTTTGAAGGTAGAGAGAAGACAAATCATCAAGAAGATAATTGGTTGAATTTGTGTGAAGCTGAAGAGAATATCTTTCTGAATTAGGGTTTGCACTCAGATCTAAACCCTGTAACAGATGTGAAAGCTGAGATCTAGTATGTTGCTCAATCCACTTATGAAGAATCCTCATATGTGTACATGCAATTGGTGTCAACAAATCCTAAACAAAGTCTTTGTAATTCAGTGTAAGTGGTGGAGGAGATGATGAAAGGTTTGATGGGGGATGAGAATATGTCCAATTTGACCTGTGCATCTGGTGATTTAAGTGCTTCCAATTCAAGTATCAGAAATGAGTCATCATCAGCTGGCACACTGTACCCTCAGCAGCAATCCTCATCAGCAAATGATATTCAGCAGCAGCAGCAGCAGCCACCACCGCCAAAGAAGAAGAGAAATCTTCCAGGCAACCCAGGTCTCTCATCAAATCAAAATTAATTAACCAGCATTAATTCACACATGTCATGCATGATAATTAATATTAGTTGTGCTCCTTTTTTTTTCCTTTTTTATTGATTTTTGGTACAGACCCAGATGCTGAAGTGATAGCCTTGTCTCCCAAATCACTCATGGCAACTAATAGATTCTTATGTGAGATCTGCAACAAAGGGTTTCAGAGAGAACAGAACCTTCAGCTTCATAGAAGAGGGCACAATTTGCCATGGAAGCTAAAACAAAGGACAAACAAGGAGGTGAGGAAGAAGGTGTATCTGTGCCCAGAACCAACATGTATCCACCATGACCCATCAAGGGCACTTGGGGACCTCACTGGGATCAAGAAGCACTTCTGTAGAAAGCATGGTGAGAAGAAGTGGAAGTGTGAGAAATGCTCAAAGCGCTATGCGGTTCAGTCAGATTGGAAAGCTCACTCCAAGATCTGTGGCACAAGGGAGTACAGATGTGACTGTGGAACCCTTTTCTCTAGGTAAGGTCATAGACAAAGATTATACAATAATGAGATTAGTTTGAAGAACCAAAACAACTTTGGAATAACTTTTTTTATAGCAAACAATTGTTCATAGGGGGAGAGATTAGCTGGTATTAGATACCAATTATCGACGAAAACATTCAAGTTCAGTCATACCATCCATGTACAGTAAATTGGTACCCGGAACTAAACAATCTTTTTCAACCCTTAATAATGCAATAACCTTTATGAGAGAATCGAGTTAACTTTTGATGAGTTGTAAGAACCTTTAATGGGTTACACATCTGCTAATGTCTTTTGTCCTCAAAAAACAAAAAGAACGAAAATACAAAAAGGGACATGAGAGAGAGAGAGAGAGGACAGTGTATATTACTGTTTATGTTACTTTTTGATGGGTTTGCTCTTTTTGTATTCTTGTGGTTGTTTTTGATAATCGTGGGTAATAACTCTGCACACAGGAGGGACAGCTTCATCACCCACAGAGCCTTCTGTGATGCTTTAGCACAAGAGAACAGTACAAGCACTGCAGCTAGATCAGCAATGCCAGCTTCAATAAACCCTCTTCTCTCCTCTCTTCCCCAACTCCATACCCATGGCCTCCAAGGTCTCTCAGTGAAGCGAGAGCAAGACCAGCAGCAGCTACTTCCGCCATGGCTCTCTTGCTTGCCCGAAGGCGAAGCCACCGCTCCATCCGGCCTTCCTTCCATGAACATGTCCTCACCATTATTCTCCACTTCCTCATTCCAGCAATATTATTCTTTTGATCATCAAAACCCTAACCCTAGCAGCACCTCCACCACCACACTCCCTGATTTCCAGCAACCCCATACAGCTTCTCCTCACATGTCTGCCACTGCTTTGCTTCAAAAGGCTTCAGAGATGGGTGCCACAATCAGCAAACCCTCCCATTCCCCAATGTTTCTCAAGCCACCCAGCCACCAAGCTCACGTGTCCAACGAAACATTCGATGATGGGTTTGGGAGCAATGATAATAAATCTTCTCTTTTGCATGATATGATGATGATGAGTAATAGCTTTGGAGATCAACAAGTTTCATCAGCGTTTGGAGATCATCGCCAGGCTTTCAATGGGATTATGGTGGACGGTAATAATAATTTCGTTGAGATTAATAATAATAATAATAATAATATTAATCCTCCGAAGAATTACAAAAGCATGGAATTAGCCCAACTTAGGAGGAGCGGTACTGATAACAACAATAACGATGAGGGCTTGACAAGAGATTTCTTGGGTCTTCGAGCACCATTTTCTTCATCCGCAGCGGCGGCAGCAGCAGCATCCCATGGCCATGGGGATTTTTTCAATATTAATATGGCCGGGCTTGATCACCATGTCAATTCTTCTTCTTCTTCAGCTTACAATGGACAGCAGAGTGATCACCAGAACCAAACATCATGGCAAGGTTAGCTTATATATATCTATGTATATTTGGATATCATGGGCTTCTTTGATCAGTTGATATTGATCATTTTTAGCATGTAGTCATTTTCCTTCCCTTGTAGAGAGAGAGCAATTACAACCTATCTGGTTAATAGGCTATTTTGAATTGTGCTCGAAAGCTTGCACCATTCACTTTTTTTCTTTTTTCTTTTTTTGGTTGCTTAATTGTCTTTGAACCTTTTGTTAATTTCATGAATAATTTCTGCTTTTGTAACTTAGTTATCCCATATTTTTATATTCTCCAAAAAAAAAAAAAAAAAGAGAAAGCAAAACTAAATTGAGTAGGAGGGGAAGTCAAACGGCTAGTTATATTTACTTTGTATAATTTTTATTATAATGGGCAAGGTAAATTGCTATCTATATATTATATATATATGCATGGTAAAATATAATTATATGGATGTTTCTCCAGCAAGAGAAGGTAAAACCAAATTTGTGAAGACCAGCTTGATCATAATTAATTACCCAAAAACAAGAAAACTCAAGAAGTGATAAAAAGCCACGTAAAGTTTTTACTCTGCAATCAGCATCAGCATGATATATATATTATACGGATTATTCAGCCACCGACAATGAACTTCCAGCTATTAATTACTTAATTAAAATGAATTAGTTGTTGTCTTGTCAAGTGTGACTGACGTGGTGCTCTACAGTTCATATTTTTAAAGTAGCTAGTTTCATTATTGGAACCTAAATATTCTTAGCAGTAACTTTTATTTATTATTTTTTAAAAACTAATTACTTTCTAAACTCAGTAATAATAACAATTATGTATATATATATATATATGTATCTGTTTTGGGGCAGAATGTGATGACAAAGCCTATGAGGGCGCTGAGAAAAGATTCGAGAACAGTACTGCACTGCACTAATCAGTGATGTGTTCATATCATCATCATCATATATATATCAATGCTTTTCTGGAATATACTATCAGCTATCAGCTATCTGATGAATTTTGTGTACACACACAAAAAGCTGGTGGAGCCATTTGAATTTCGATCCCCCTCTACTTTTTTCAGTGCAGCGTTCGTTTAATTTCAAATTTCAATCCCAAGGAGGATAATGAGATAAATGTTGGGCTTTAATCCTGTTTCAAGACCGCTGTGAAAAGCCTTTTATTTTTTATATAATCATTGTTGTGAGTTTTGATATAATTAACCATGTATTGGGCCAACGGGACTAGCCCACTGAAAAATTACATTTATTTGCATTGCTACCAATAGTCTGAAGTTTGAACCCTCGTGACACGCCTTTGATAGTGCGTGCGTGCGTGACAAACCTCATCCCCTTATAATTTAGACTATCACTTGTATTTAAAATATTAAAAAAAAAAAACTAACCATGCCTTGGGCGCTAGTTATACGAATTTGGGATGTGCCAAGTTTTCATTTAAATTGGGTTGTTGGTTCTATGAGAGAATGCAGTGTAAATAACAATAATAACTTTATGAGGAGTTTCGATCCAAAAATAGAATAAAATAAAATAAACCTTCTAAAGATTGTAACTCATTCTAGACTTCTTGTTCTCACGCATCATGACAATCAAATGACTAAAATTATAGCATTAGAACACACAACTTTGGAATCCACTAGGAAAAATGAGGAACGTTTATTGATAATATGAAATAACATAACCATAACCATGGAGTTAAAGTTCATTTAAATACCCTAGAAATCCTAGGAATACAAAAGGAATTTAAATAGGAAAATTAACAAAGTTTCCAAAAACTGTTAAAACATAAAAACTCAATTTTAGGCTGTTAAAAGATCTTGGATGCCCGAAAAAGCCATACATCATGGCAAAGCAATAAATTTTATTTGTGACGTCATTCTTCTTAAAACAACAGATTATGGGCCCAAATATGAGCTCGAGGCCCAAACTTGCAATTTTTCAAATTTGCCATAGCACACATCTCTCAAACTCCTCTTCGATTCCGCTATTTGTTATGCATCAAGTTCCCAACTTATTCCAAGGATTGTTTGTCCTTTTTTGTCTAAAAAAATAAAATTAGAGAAAGGTGAAACGAGGAGAAGAGATTCGAACTTTAGTTTTAGACATAAAGGCGGATATCATTTGTTAAAGCTATAAGCCCCAACAATGAATTGTCTTTTGTGTCGGATTAATTTATAATACGAGTCTGATAAACAAAAAATCTATAATACGAGAGGTAAAATTCAAACTCTTATCATGAGCGTGCAATCAAATGTTATTCCATTAAAATTATAAATTGAAATGGAAGGGTTATGAATGATTGAATGTTGGAATAAAATGTTCTGCCAAAAAGACATGGGAAGTTTATGAAACTCATGCTTAAGTTTACAATGCTTTAGCACCAATGGTTTCCATAGCTCCAAAATTGACAAATATACCACAAAAAAAGAAAAGAAATTACAAGCAGCTGTTGTGAGTAGCGGTCGATGAATTTCAGGCAAAGAAGGGTGGGTGTCCATAGAAGTAAAAAAAAATCCATCCCTTCAAGGGTAGTTTGGAACTCAAAATATCCACTGCTTCAAGGCTAATATAGACATTTCACCTAACCCACATTTGGTGAGTTTGGGTTTGATGAATGATGTGCTCGGACCCTAGCACCTCTCTCCTCTCAAATCTCTCTATCTTCCAAAGCTTCGCTCTTTCCCCCGTTTCCCAACCGAACACAACGCCAACTTAGACCCATCAACACCTGCAAAGTTTTGAGCGAGAGAGACACAAAGAGGTCGTTTTAGAGAGGGAAAAATAAGATATTTTTATTCGTCTTTAAGCAAGAGATGGCTTTGAGGCGCCTGATCACTCAGGTCGGTGAAATCTTCAGCTAGGCTTCTAAATCTCTTATTTTATGCAATCTGTACCTTTTTTTTCTGCGATATACATGTTTTCTCAATGACAAAGTTTGTTTCTTGTAGCTGATCTCAAAAACCCTAATTCCCATGTTTTGATTGTTTAGGAGTTTAATCGTTGTGATTTAATTTCTGTAACCATCTTCTGAATATTCATATTGTTGCGTGATACGGGTCTGCTTAGGTTTGAGTTGTAAGGGTGTACAATAAAGAGATGTTTACGTTGTGAATGTACAATGAAAAGATTTTTGCCTTTTGACGTGTTTGATAACAAAGAAAACGTATAAAATTGGTAATTCAATGTTAAAATCTGTAGTGATTGGGTTCCCAATGGAAGATGGACCTTTTGAGCTCATTACGAAAATTGGGTGTTAAGTGAAATTTCATATTCTCTTCGTCTACCCTTATTTCTCAGCAATGGAGCATAGAGTTAGTTGAGACCTCCTTTTAGGTGGTTTAAGGGATGAATATTATTCAGGGAGGTTGCATTTTTGCTTTGAATAGGAGTGTGTTTGGTCAGATTCTAAGGTTTGGGTCACCTCTTTTAGGCCTCAAAAGGAGGATGTATGATTTTTTTTTTCAGAAGAGTGTTACGGTATGACTGGGGGTTGAGGAGAGATAAGATATGGTGCCCTTTCTTACTTAATTTCGGTAGGAAAAAAAGGGCCAAAATAGGGTGCACTCTCATCCATATCCCTCCCTTGCCTTTGCTAATTTGCTCTTGTGGTTATTCGATTAAATTTTGATTTGCTCTCTCGGTGAGCAAAATGCTGGAACCATTTGATTACCCTTTTAGACATGCTTTCTTTGTTCAATCCGGCTCTATTTAATTCCATGTTCTTTCTACATCATCAGGTTTCAAGGCATCGATCAGAGTTGGGACAACTGACGAAAGTGATTACCAGAACTTATCATCCAGTCAACAGGTTAGGAGGAGGTGCTGGAGGTATGATGCATTCAAAATATTTTGATTTGTATACATGTTTTGTCGTCCATTTCAAATTGCAAAGAACTCTGCTGCTTGTTTATTTTATTGTCAAATTTGTTCCTTTGGGTACTTAGTTTTGTAGGCTTTAAGTGAAAGATATAACACTCTTCTCCATTATCTTCATTTATGGAAGTGATCATTTTCTTTTAATCCTTGTGCAGGGAATAAGTTTTTAAGTACTCAAGAGAGGTTTAAGTCAAGCTATGTTGGTAGTTTAGCTCGCGAGTACGCGACACAGATGAAGCAAGTGAAGTTGCCCATCTAAAAGAACTTTACCATCGGAGTGATTATGAATCAGTGATAAGATTTTTTGAAAGTCAGCCATCATTACATTCTAACCCTTCAGCACTTTCTGAATACGTCAAAGCATTAGTCAGAGTTGGCAGGCTGGATGAGAGTGAGTTACTCAAGACATTACAGAGAGGTGGGTAATGGAACAGATTGCTGTTCCCCTTGTAATTGTTACTACCAAAATTATGCTCTATTTTGTCTATATCGAGTATGAATTCCGTCTCAATATGTGCTAAGGTTATGAATAGAGTTGGATTTTGATAAAAATTTAATTAGATAAGGGTTTTGTAATATTCCTGATTTCTTGTTCAATTAAATTTCCTTTTTTGTATGATTATTTATATGGAGCTTCTGAGCTTTTGTTGATTTTTCTAGCCAAAAATTGCACACTTAGTACATAGTTTTCTGAGAGGTTTTTTCACCTCCTTGTCTTGTGAATTTGAACTCATGAGCAAAAAGTGTCTACAAATTTTGTAGGTGTCGCTAACTCTGCACGGGAGGAAGAAAACATAGGTGGCTTCTCAGTTCTCAGGAGTGTCGGAAAATCATCGAAGGATGGTATTCTCGGAACTGCAAGTGCTCCTATTCATATGGTGGCCACAGAAGGAGGTCAGTTTAAAGAGCAGCTGTGGCGTACCGTTCGCACTATTGCACTAGCCTTTCTTTTGATATCTGGTATAGGAGCACTCATTGAGGATAGAGGAATAAGCAAAGGTATTACCATCTCTTGGCGCTTTAGGTTCTTTTATGAATTGATTAAGATGCATCCTGAAAATAATGACATCTTTTCCTTTAACTTTTCTGTTTCCACATTTCAGGACTTGGACTAAATGAGGAGGTTCAACCTAGCATGGAATCTAACACAAAATTTAGTGACGTAAAGGGTGTTGATGAGGCTAAATCGGAGCTAGAGGAAATTGTTCACTATCTTCGAGATCCTAAGGTAGATGCATCAACATTATGCTTGGCAGAATATGAAATTGAACACCTTTACATCATCACCTCATGCCCCCTGTTTTTCTGAGATGGGGGTAATATCATTACTATTTGGCTTATTATCACAAAAGGTCCCTGAGGTTTACGAAACTATCAGATTGCATCCTTAATGTTTTTTTGTGTCATTGGTGGTCCTCAAGGTTAGTATGTGTAATCACAAATGGTCCCTCCGTTAGGTTCAGGTCAAAAACTCAGTTAGTTTGCTGACATGGCATATATACATATCACAAAACATCCCCGAGGTTTACACATCTATCACAAATGGTCCCTGCAATTTTTTTTAATTTTTTTCATTTAAAATTCATAAAATTTTGGTTTTCTTTTTTAAATCTTATGAATTTTAAATTATTTTAAAATATACATTGTATTTTAAATACACATGACACTATATTATTTTAGATGTGGGTTCCACATATATACCACATCAACAAACTAATGGAGTTTTTAAAAATTAATTTAAAATTCATAAAATTTAAAAATGAAAAAAATCAAGGGTTTAGGGTTTATAAATGGTCATTAAGGTTAAAATCCTTATATAAATGGTTTTTTCATTTTTAAATTTTATGAATTTTAGATTATTTTTTTAAAAAACTTCATTAGTTTGTTGGTGTGGCATATATGTGGAGCTCTTATCTTCAAAAATATAGTATCATATGTATTTAAAATATAATATATATTTTTAAATATTATAAAAAACAAAAACAAAATTTTATGAATTTTAAATTAAAAAATTTAAAAAATTTGCAGGGACCATTTGTGATAGATGTGTAAACCCAAGGGATGTTTTGTGATATGTATATATGCCACGTCAGGCAAACTAACATAGTTTTTGACGGAAACCTAACGAAGGGACCATTTGTGATTACACATACTAACCTTGAGGACCACCAATGACACAAAAAAACATTAAGGATGCAATCTGATAGTTTCGTAAACCTCAGGGACCTTTTGTGATAATAAGCCTTACTATTTCATCCTACCTAAGAAGATGATATTGGAAGTGACCTATTACAGCAAAAGACTTGAAATGGTCTTCATTCACTCTTCAATTAATTTTCCCCTTGTTTGTATTATGTTCCTTCAAATCAATTTGAAAGTACATCCTTGAATGCCAAGTGTTGATAATGTGGAAACCTAGTGTTTCTGAACATTTTTAATAGCTGAGCCAAGGAAATGGTTGATATGCCAAATCCATCCTGATTTTGTTTCCTATCTTTCCCATGCTTGCAATGTATTTATCTTTTTTGTAATGGTACAAAGTATCCCTTAATTTGATCCCCTTTTTTGCAGCGTTTCACTCGTCTAGGAGGCAAGCTCCCAAAAGGTGTTTTGCTTGTCGGCCCACCCGGTACTGGAAAAACAATGTTAGCAAGAGCCATTGCTGGAGAAGCAGGGGTACCATTCTTCTCATGCAGCGGCAGTGAGTTTGAAGAGATGTTTGTTGGTGTTGGAGCTCGAAGGGTGAGGGATCTTTTTGCAGCTGCAAAGAAGCGGTCCCCGTGTATCATATTTATTGATGAGATAGATGCAATAGGAGGAAGTCGAAATCCAAAGGATCAGCAATACATGAAGATGACTCTCAATCAGTTGCTTGTTGAACTTGATGGTTTTAAGCAAAATGAAGGGATTATTGTTATTGCAGCAACTAATTTCCCAGAGTCCCTGGACAAGGCATTGGTGAGACCTGGACGGTTTGATCGGCACATTGTTGTTCCTAATCCTGATGTTGAAGGGCGGAGGCAGATTATGGAAGCGCACATGTCTAAGGTAATCTTTTTCTCCTTGAGGGGAGAGGTTATTTAGTTCGAATAGTAAACTTGAGATTTAATTGACTCCCTCTTGGTTTTGAAAGCTCTTTGGTCACAAACTTTGTCTGCAAAGGCCTCTTCCATTACACGATAATGAAACATAATATGTTTGGGCTGTCATGTTTATTGTGTATGGGCATATCTTGACCTCATAAAGTCTGCAAGTTTCCAGCCTTATTACAATGACAATTTGATCAGTTTGAACTCAGTTGTTCAGTGCTAGGAATCATTGGTTGGGATGGTGATGATGCTCTGCCTAGCCTTAGTTGAAAGCCTCGTTATTGTGCTACCTGTGGTCCCAGTTGAAAAGCCAAAATCATACTGAGAAGTGGTCTTTACATTAGCTAGACTGTATTCTTGCTGATAGTTTATCACCACTATTGTACTGTAATAGTCAATTTCCATTTGAGAACTACACCAAGCACCGTTTATAGTGAAGAAGTGCAGTAGGTTAGATACTCATAAGTTCTAACACATTAGAATAACATGATCTTTATTTGTCTACTGGAGGGTGCTTCTTGCTTTTCCTTTTTATGACTGCATTCTGTGATGTTCTGCTGTAAGGTATTTCTGATGCAGTAGATTTTTTAGGACTAGAAGAAGTCATTCCAAGACTAATAAAAATGCCCTTTTGACAGGTTCTGAAGGCCGAAGATGTTGATTTGAGCATCATTGCTAGAGGAACTCCAGGGTTCTCCGCGCAGATCTTGCGAACTTGATCAACATAGCTGCTCTGAAGGCTGCCATGGACGATGCTAAAGCAGTGAATATGGCTGATCTTGAGTATGCAAAAGACAAGATTATGATGGGAAGTGAACGCAAGTCGGCTGTTATATCTGATGAGTCAAGAAAGCTAACAGCTTTTCATGAGGGTGGCCATGCTCTTGTGGCCATCCACACTGACGGTGCTCATCCAGTTCACAAGGCAACAATAGTTCCTCGGGGTATGTCACTTGGCATGGTTGCCCAGTTGCCCGACAAGGATGAGACAAGTGTCTCCCGGAAACAGATGCTTGCACGGCTCGATGTTTGTATGGGAGGGCGGGTTGCAGAAGAGCTCATCTTTGGCGAAAGTGAAGTCACTTCTGGTGCATCTGATGATCTCCGGCAAGCAACTTCGCTTGCTAGAGCAATGGTTACAAAGTACGGTATGAGCAAAGAAGTTGGGCTCGTCAGCCACAATTATGATGACAACGGGAAGAGCATGAGCACAGAAACTAGGCTGCTTATCGAAGAAGAAGTGAAGAACTTCTTGGAAAGGGCATACAACAATGCAAAAACCATCCTTACCGCACATAGCAAGGAGCTCCATGCCCTTGCTAATGCTTTGCTAGAGCAGGAGACACTGACTGGAACTCAGATCAAGGCCTTGCTTGCGCAAGTAAACTCTCAGCAGCAGCAACAGCAACAACCCCACCAGCACGTAGTTGCAGCAAAGAGTAGCTCACAGTCAAAAGTGCCACCCTCAACACCCAACGCAGCTGCGTCTGCTGCCGCCGCAGCCGCTGCAGCAGCAGCAGCTGCAACTGCTGCAGCCAAGTCAACAGGCATTGCTCCTGTGGGATCTTAGCTTGGGTCAGGTTGATGAGTTGCGGACATCTATTTATCAGTGTCTGATGTGCATATAGTAAAAATACTCACCAGCCATTCTGTCTGGGTACCATAGTATGCTGCCAGTGACGTATAATTTGTGTTATCGCCGTAGTCAGATTGACTGGGAATGTAGACGAATTGAATGGCAAGTCAGTGTAGGAGTTCTAATTAAGGCACTGGAGAACATCCCTTGTCTATTTTTGATTCTTCTTCTTATCTTCTTTTTCTTCCTCTGCGCTGTTTGTCATTTATACAATTAAGAAAATAATGCATTCTTAATTTTTGGTCAACTCTTTATTTTTCACTTTGCTGTTTCTATTCTCCTTCCAACAGTCCAAAGGTTTGTGATAATGATAACAAGAAACTGTTCTGAACAAATTTGGCAATGCAATTTTTGTTATTTTGGAAAAAAGTTTTGATTGCTATCGTTTCAGTGAAATCATTTTATCCTCAAAATTCATATTTTTCCTTTTTTCTTTTTGTGGGGGCAAAACCAAAGAAAGAAAAGAAAAGGAAAAAGAGAGAGATATAAACCAACTCGGACAGCTTAAACTCAATCGAACTCGGGAACTCGGGAAGTTGAGCCTGAGTTACACCGAGTTACCACTGTAGAAAATTAAAAAAATCTCAGATTCTTATAGCACTTCTCGATAGGTGGTTCGAGTTCGACTCGTCCTCCGCTTGGCGCCATAGATAGTAATAGAACAAATCTCGTTAGTCCAACTGCAATTCATGTCGGTGACTCGGCCGACACCGACTCAGAAACAACCAGGTTATCAGATAACTTGTCTTCCCAGAATCTCTCTTCAATTTGCTGCAATTTAGATTTAATGACCATAGATGCTAAAAAGCAAAGATTTTCCAAAAACCCAACTTCATATCATCTTAAATTTATCGTCTTTTGGGCGATCAGAGGGCCTCTGTGTAAGTTTTTTTTATTTTGGGTCAAAAACTTTATCTTTATGGCCTTATGGTCCTTTTTTAATGTTTGATACCTTAGATTAAACAAATGGGCAATGTGTATACATTTTGTTCCTGCTTAAGCAGATTCATAAAAGGGTCTCTGTGTTCTGTCACATCAATTGTCTGCATGAATTCTTTTGATCTTTTATTGAACTCTATCTGCAGCAATTCAACAGCGGAGAGTCGTTATAGAAAACAAGCACGGGGAGAAGCTTGTGGGGATATTACATGATACGGGTTCAAAGGAGATCGTTGTACTGTGCCATGGCATACATTCTTCAAAGGTCCTTTGGCTTTGACATGTTATGCACTTGATACTGTTTTTTTACCATTGTGCGTAATTCTGACATTCTTCAAGTGTGTCTTTGCCCATTGTATAAATGAAAAAATCAAAAAATTGAAACATTTAATCATTAATCAAATGATTAAGAACAAGTTTTAAACTTCTGGATTGATCTACCTGTTCTGTGTTACCGTCTGTCTTCTTGTGTTTAAAGATGGTGGGATGGGATGAGATGGATCTGACAGTCTTTTCATTTTCTCTCCAGGAACGCATACCTATGGTGAACCTTGCTGCTGCCTTACAAAGAGAAGGAATAAGTGCTTTCCGCTTTGACTTTGCTGGGAATGGGTAAGATGTGTTTGCTATATTGTTATACAGGACTCAAGTCTTGAGCATGGAACTTCTCATGTATTTACAAGAAGCAGTTTATGCTATATACCTCATAGGGAAAGTGAAGGTTCGTTTCGATATGGTCACTATCGGAGAGAAGCAGATGATCTACGAGCTGTAGTTCAACACTTTCGTGTGCAGAATTATGTAGTAACTGCAGTTGTTGGGCACAGTAAAGGTGTGTCTTAACTTTTGCTCATTTAGAACCAATGCCTCATTTGAGAAACAAAAGGAGGGTTGGGAAGATATCTTAAAAGTATTTAGAGCTTTGAACATAACACACTGTATCAGAGTCAGAGATAGATGCCATGCTATTGCTGTCTCGTGAATGGCACCGCTAGCATTATTTGCCATCAATTGTCTATTTATGTATGTTCCCCTATTTGTTGATTGTTTGTTGGGTTTAGTGAACATTTCTTTAGAAGATTATTGATCAAATGTCTCTCAGGGGGAAATGCAGTGCTCTTGTATGCTGCAAAATATAATGATGTTCATAAGGTTGTAAATATTGCTGGTCGATTTAATCTGGAAAGAGGCATTGAACGTCGCTTAGGTAAAGATTTTCTACGAAGAATCAAGCAAGATGGATTTATTGATGTTAAGAACAAAAGAGGTAAGCTATCGTGTGCACTTATTCTTATTTTCCGTAAACATCAGCTGCTTTTTTCGGTTATGTGGTAACATGTCTGAGTCTATATCATCTTCGTTCTTTCAACGCTGTGTGGAATTTTAAAGTCACCTCGTTTCAAAACTCATTTATCTAAGCTCATAATTGTAAATTTACGCATTTCTGCAAGGGTTCATGTTTCCTCATCTTTAGAACCTGGATATTTTTGGGGTTTAGATTGACTATTCACCTGGTTGATTGTTGACGTTAACAGGGACATTTGAGTATCGTGTGACCGAAGAAAGTTTGATGGAGCGTCTAACAACTGATATGCCTGCAGCCTGCCGATCAATTAACCAGAATTGCAGGTCAGAAATGACAATTATCCTGTTCCAAACTTCATTTCTCCAAAAATGGTCGTTGATCGTAGGTTCTTCTACTTATTCTATTATTTGCAGGGTTTTGACAGTTCATGGATCAATGGATAAGATGGTTCCTGTCGAAGATGCTTTTGATTTTAACAAGATCATACCAAATCATAAAGTGTCCGTTGTAGAAGGAGCTGATCATGAACACACTTCACATCAAAATGAGCTGGCTTCAATCGTGTTGGACTTCATTAAGGAGGATTTTCTCCAGGACAAATTTATCCATTCACGATTTTGATCCTCAACCCATCAAAAGTTGAAAATTTTCTTTTTCTGGTCTGGGGCGTCCATGTCTGGCCATGTATTGGGAAAACGATTTCAACTATCAAATTTTGAAGACCAATATTTTATTTGTTCACCATATTATTTGAAAAAATCACCAGTTCTTAGATTGCAACCGAGCAACCATATATCACGTTTATGTAAAAAAAGGTAGTAGTAGTAAAAATAACCTAATAACCAACTAAAAACAGAGGCAATGCAGATCAGCAACATCCTCAAACACGTATACAACTATTTATCACATATACACTAACCACTCAACTATGCTGTAACAGTTCTCGGCTTAGCCCCCATTTTTCTCCAAGAAACACTGGGCATTATTTGCTTTGTGTCAA
Source organism: Prunus fruticosa (assembly GCA_018703695.1). Classification (NCBI taxonomy): domain Eukaryota; kingdom Viridiplantae; phylum Streptophyta; class Magnoliopsida; order Rosales; family Rosaceae; genus Prunus; species Prunus fruticosa. Next base: position 51,279,177 of record CM031917.1, read on the forward strand.
CACGATCCTTGTACTTGATAGTAAAATTGAGCAATGAATCCAAAAGAGAGTCTGAGAGAAGGTGAGGTTTAAGTCCCAACTCGATAAGTTTGGTGTGTTTGGCATTGTAGTAGTGCTCCTCTGCTTCAACTCTTGGGTTTGGCACAGATGTGGTTTGCACATCAAGTCCAAGCTTTTCTCCCGCTTTTGTGACAAGCGCAGCAAGTTCATTGACAGAGAACTGCTCAGTAAATTGATTGAAGACCCTAAACTCACCAGCCTTTGCTGGATTTGCAATGGCAATCTCAACACACTGAACCGTATCTCGGATGTCAAGATATCCCCGGGTCTGGCATATTCAAGAACATAAATATTAGTAAAATGGGAAATAATGCAAGCACGCCTTTTTGAGGCACTTGAAAAGAAGGCATGTGTATGTGTGTGTGTGTGAGCGTTTGCGCTTCATGTACCTGACCCCCTTTGCCATACACAGTAAGTGGATGACCAACAGCAGCCTGAACACAGAACCGGTTTAAAGCAGTTCCAAACACTCCATCATAATCAAACCTGTTGCAGAGCTCTTCATGCATCTCGGTTTCATCCGTTCTCACCCCATATACCACTCCTTGGTTTAGGTCAGTGGCTCTAATCCCCCAAGCCTTGCAAGTGAAGGCTATATTATTTGAATCATGAACCTTACTCAAATGGTAGAAAGAGCTTGCTTGCTTGGGGTAGGGCAAAGTATCTGTTCTTCCATTATGAGTAATTGTTATGTAACCCTCTTCAATATCAATATTTGGAGTCCCATATTCCCCCATGGTCCCAAGCTTCACTAGATGACACTCCTCTCTAAACTCTTTTATGGCAAAGAGAACATTCAGTGTTCCCATCACGTTGTTTTGTTGCGTAAATACTGCTCTTGACCGATCAATCATGGAGTAAGGAGCAGACCGCTGTTCCCCAAAATGAACAACAGAATCAGGCTCAAATGACTTGAAGGCTTCTGATAAGAACTCAAAATCACAAACATCACCAATGTAGAGTTCAATGGATTTTCCAGTGAGAGATTTCCAGCAACGGATGCGATCATGGATGGAGGAGATTGGAGTCAGGGAATCAAGACCAAGCTGGTGGTCAAAGAGACGGCGTACAAGGCTATCAACAATGGCAACCTCATAACCTTTCTTGGATAGGTGAAGGGCTGTGGCCCAACCACAGTAGCCATCTCCACCAATGACCATTACCCGCTGTGATTTAGATGCTCCACCAGAGCTCTCATTGATGCCATAGCTCGGTTCCTTTGGGGCTTCCCTACTTGGAGAGAGTGTGGTCGCATGCACTGTGCAAGTACTTTGTGACCTCCCCCCATGCAAGAGAAGCTTTCCAAATGGGGTTTTAGAAGTCTGAAAAGTTAAAGAGGTAGGAAATACCAACGAGTCTTGGATCAATGGTTTAGTGTAAGGTCTACAACCAGGGGAGAAATTTAGCGAGCACGAAGTTGAAAGCAAATGTGCCATCAATGTTTGCTGCGTCTTACTGATATTCACATATACCTGCAAAGAATTATCCAAATACCCAACTCCTTATCTAAATACTTAAAAAATATTCAAGTAGCAAAGAAATTAACATAAAAATGTAGCTCTATAAACAACACTACACAGAAAAACGGAGAAAGCAAATATTTCAAGTGTAGCAATAACCAATTATATTTTGTAACTACCCAAAGCGACTAGATGCAAAAACCAAGTGGAAGCGAAACGGGTTCATGACAATTCAAGGCAAAACAAGTTTCTGTGTTTGGGACTTCACAACAAGCATAGAAGATGCACAGCTGAAGTGTACAAACTGTGACACATACACAAAGCACACTTCTTTAGATACCCAATACATCTCTAACAAATTTTAAATCTTTGCTTTCTTCTCAAAGGGTGAACATAGCAAACCAGAAATTCAGGGAAAGAAACAGAAGAAATACAAGAGTAAATGCAGCAAAATATAAAGTAAAAAGGAAAACATTAAAGTGAACTATCACCGTAATAGGATCAGCAGAGAGTGCACGAAATCACTGTGATGAAGACTGGATTTGTCTGGTGATAGATAAAAGGTGAAGATTTTGTTGGGGTTTTGGGGAGGAAGGAGAAGAATCAAAAGCAATAAGCGGAAGTATATCCCTTTTATCCACTTCTCCAAATGGGCTCAACTTAGCTGAAACTGAAATACACTGGTCGAAATTAACAGGCCCAGATTGCTTTAATGGGCTCATCTAAGCCCATGTCATTGTTTTGATATAAAGGAAATGTTGCATTCATAATTTGGCACAAAAGCTGTCAGCTACGAAAGCTGATATAAATACACATAATCACAAAGGGTTATTATAAATATGAAAGCACATTAACCACAAAGAAATAGTCCAAATACGACACATGGCCAAATAAATTCCGGCATCTATGCCCATGTGATTGTTTGCACCAATGGAGGGAGGCAGTAGATATTTCTCATAGATTAGCATATCCTCCTGATATCCAAGTAGCATATTCTTATTCAATTTCGGTAAGGCAAGCGGTATATTCCAAACTTTAATGAATATAAATGTATTTTGTTATTTTTAACTAGGGAACAGAGAGAGATGCATAATTCATCTTTAGTTTAGTCTTTTTCTTCTGCTGCACAGAAACCGCCTTGTTTAGCATAGGATAAAATGGAAATGGTACAACCTCTGTTTTGCCTTTTTCGGCTTCACCAAATTGTCCCAAAATCAAATCAGCATTCCAACGTTCCTGCATAGTTCATAGTTGTATGTCCAACAAATAAGTAACAACCATTCAATTCAACCATATCCTGAATCAAAATCCACCTGGAGGCTAAAGAAGAAAGTAGTAGTAAGTAACCACACCTACTTTGAGGCCCTTTAAGAATATAAAATCTGTGAATTTATGTAGGTACTTCATTAATGTCGAGTGGAGTTACCACGTGGTTGTGTTACAAGGAGCTGTGGAGCTCGAGGTGGAAAAGATAGAGCTGAAATTACGGGTGTGGAGCTCGAGGAACCTGGGAAAAATCATAAACGAGTGTCATAATGGACGTCTATAAAAAAAAAAACAATGGGAGAAAAAAAAATCACAACTCCTCATGTTTAGAAAACAAAAAACCTAGCTCCGCCAATTTTCTTCATTACCATTTCTCTCGATCTAAACCTATCTCCTCAAACTCGTAAATAAAATGGCCTATTCATTCCCATTTTCTCTTTATTTAAACCTAGCTCCACCAACACAAATATGGGGGTAAGGGGTTGCATCAGTGTGGATGCCTTACTTCGCTTCCTCACGAGAACTAGTGACCGTGAACGACTCATTACAATTTTCTATAATGATTTTTTCATTTTTAAACCACCCTTAAAAATGAAAAGACTAAAATACCCTTAATCATGAATGAAAAGTTGGATAATGTTAAAGTCAGAATGACAAATTATAGATTTTGAAAAATTCAAGTGACATTTCTCTTAAATTTTTTTTTAATGTGACAAATTGAAACTAATATATAAATTCATGTGACATTTCTACAAATATCCATGTAGGGGTTTTTTTTCTTCAGGAGGAGGTGGGCTTAGCTAATGAAATTGTCCCCTTTGTCTAAGTTTGAAAATTAAGCCCCAAAATGCTTCCAAAAGGGGCAGCGCCTTAGAAAGTATTTTTGTTACCTTCACCAACCAAAACAACAACAACTTACATATAATTTCTTCATGCTTATAGATAAAATCTTGGGCTTGGCATGAGAGGCATGTGGCATGGAAGCAAAATCAACATGAGTTTAACACTGAGGGAAAATTAAGTGTTTCTAGGGGAAAGATGAGGTATTAAGGTAGGAGAGGAAAGGGTTTTGCAGAGAGGTTTGGTTGAGATTGAGGGAAAGAGAGCAATGGGTGACTTGAGTATCACTTCTGGGCAGCTCATCGGTGACTTTGCAGCAGCCCCCAGAAGAGGAAAAAATAAGGGGAATAAGGGTGATAGACCGGCAAAGCACGAAAATTCCTGAGCTTGGAGGTAGAAGAGGAAGCTTGCTCTCCCAAGTGTGTCCTGTGTTGGGTAGAGAGGGGTTCTATTTATAGCGCGGGATTTGCTCTTCTCCAAGAAACCCTAATGGTTTCCTCCCAATCTAGCTAAGCTTTCCTCATTCTTTCTTCTCCTCCATCTTGACTTACCTTATGGTGGCAACAATTAGCTCTGCCCAATCCCACAAAATCAGAGACTTTTGGGGGCTCAAGGCTCCCTCCCTTGGCTACTTCAGAGGAGAGCCTTTATTTTGACCCATCTTCTTTACCTTCTTTCTTCCTTTTTCCATGGCCAAATTTGATGAAGGAAAGAAACTAAGTTTGTATGTTAGTTCAATGGATGGCATCCCTCCTTGCATGCTAATATCCCTTGGTTCCTTGAAGGATTTTTGCTTGGAACTTGCTCCTCATGTGCTGGAACCTCCAACAGCTTTATTCAATAAACCTTCAGACCCCCCCCTCGTGACTTTTGTTCTCCCAGCCAGCTGAGGTAATTGTATGGGCCAAGATGGCTCATTAAGTAAGTGGGCTTTTTGGTTGAGTCAATAGGCTACTTTTTGATTGTGCTATTTTCATTAAACGTTTGGGCTTTTGGTAAGGTTCATAGACTATTTTGACTGGGTTTTTTCTTCCTCTTGTGCTCACCCACATGTTTGGGCTTAAGAAATAGGCTTGAGTCCGAGGCTCCCAAGCGACTCGGGGCTTCATTTCTCGGCCCATCAATGGGCCTCATGTTGATTTATTACCATCCATACCACAACCTACTCAAGCAAGCCCCGGGCATTTGAGTGGCTTGGGCCCACTTAAGCTTGTAGCGCGACACGTGTTGCTTATTTGCTTGGCATGGCATGTGTGCAAACGCGTAGGACGAACTTTCGCGTGCCTAATTCGGGCTTCTCCTCGGTAAGGTATTGCATTGGGCCGATAATAATTATTCTGGCCGAACCGTGAATTTTTTGTGCCTCAACAATCCCTTAACAAAATTTATTTGTTATCATACGAAACTGAATCTCAGTAATTACCAATAAATACTTACATGAGTTTATTATATGGTTAAGCTCAAGAGGTAAAAAATTCATTACTAGATCGAAAACAAATAATACCAAAATGAAAGAGGTGGGGGCAGCATTCAGAAGCTTTGAGGACAAAGACCATTGAATTTGAATCCCAACTTCTCTCTCTTACTCTGTAGCTCTCGAATCACATGTACATATTTACATTTCTCATTTGCCCAAAACATAAAAACATAAAAAGATTTATGCTTTTTAATGTTGTAAAAGGGAAACTACTCAGATACAATCCTGTGGTGCTTGCTCGGTCTCGCCCAGCTGTACAATCATATCCCCTTTCTTTCCATTTTAGCGATCACCTCTACATAAACTGAAGAGCATCATCAGAAACAAAAGCGCAGATAAAGCAGAGTGCGAGTGAAAATTCAAAGCCTTTTTTATGCCTACAAGCATTCTATCATGTCATAATCAGTATTATTCAGAAAAATCTTCCTTTTGGAACCCAGAAAGGAAGAGTGAAGTGAGGAAGTGAAAAGCTCTGTTTGCTCTCAGATCTCTGCGTGTTGTTGGGTCATTTGATTTTGAGCTTCAATGGCAGAGTCAAAGAAGTACATTTCACAGGAAGACCTTAGCAAGCACAACAAGCCAGGAGATCTATGGATCTCAATACAGGGGAAGATCTACAATGTCTCAGACTGGGCTAATTACCACCCAGGTGGTGAGCTCCCATTGCTCAATCTCGCTGGTCAAGATGTCACAGACGCGTTTGTTGCGTACCATCCAGGCTCGGCATGGCAGCATCTGGACCAGTTCTTCACTGGGTCTTATCTCGAAGGCTACTCTGTCTCGGAGGTATCCAAAGATTATAGGAAACTTGTCAATGAATTCACTAAAATGGGGTTGTTTGAAAACAAGGGACTTGGGGTTCATTTTTCGCTGTTTCTTGTGGCGATGTTGTTTAGCTTGAGTGTTTATGGTGTTTTGTACTCTGATAGCACTTGGGTGCATCTGGGTTCTGGTGGGTTAATGGGTTTTCTTTGGATTCAAAGTGGCTGGCATGGACATGACTCTGGGCACTACCAGATCATCAGCAGCAAAAGACTCAATAGATTTGCTCAGATCCTCACTGGGAATTGCCTTGCTGGCATCAGCATTGCCTGGTGGAAGCGCAACCACAATGCCCACCACATTGCATGCAACAGCCTTGAATTCGATCCAGATCTTCAGCACATGCCTTTCTTTGCGGTATCTTCGAAATTATTCAATTCCCTCACGTCTTATTTCTATGACAGGAAGATGAATTTTGATGCTTTTACAAGGACCTTGGTTAGTTACCAGCACTGGACATTTTACCCTGTGATGTGTCTTGCTAGGCTTAATCTTTTTGCTCAATCATTCTTGCTGTTATCATCAAAAAGATTAAGGGTGAACAATAGGGTTCAGGAAATCTTGGGGCTCCTTGTGTTTTGGATTTGGTATCCTTTGCTGGTTTCCTGCTTACCCAATTGGGGTGAAAGAGTTATGTTTGTTGTTACAAGTTTTTCTGTCACTGGAATTCAGCATGTTCAGTTCTGTTTGAACCATTTTTCTTCCAGTGTTTATGTTGGTACACCTATTGGGAATGACTGGTGTGAGAATCAGACTAATGGGTCACTTGATATAGTGTGTCCATCTTGGATGGATTGGTTCCATGGTGGTTTGCAATTTCAGATTGAGCATCATCTGTTTCCCAGGTTGCCTAGAGGCAATCTCAGGAAAGTTGCTCCTCTTGTTAAGGAGCTATGCAAGAAGCACAAGCTGCCTTACAAAAGTGTATCCTTCTTGAAGGCCAACGAACTGACCATTGGAACGCTTCGCACTGCAGCCCTGCAGGCTCGGGATCTTGCTAGCCCAGTTCCAAAGAACTTAGTTTGGGAAGCTGTACACACTTATGGATGAGATACACAGCTTGTGAAGCTTTAGCTTTCTGAGGTTTTGATGGTGTGGTTATTTATGCTCAATGACAATAATGTTGTTAAAGGGGTAAAATAACTTATTTTGATTGATATCTGAAGGGTGGTGATCCTTGATTTCAGTTGGAACAATAATAATCATCTTTAGGACTGCTTCTGAGGCTTCATTTCAGATTCTGGTTTTTACAAATATTTATGCAAAGTTTGTAGGATCATCATCAGCTCATGTATTTTCTGGAGTAGGTGACAAGCTATATATACTGATTATCCGCCCGGTGATATGACTACTTCTCCTCTCCTGTATGTGGTGCTCAAAATCACTGCTAGAGACTTGAGATGTAAAGCATTGTGTGCTTTGATTAGTTAGTTAGTTTGTTTCTGATAGCTTAGTATATATTGTGGCACTTTGGTTCTCTCTCTCTCTCTCTCTCTCTCTCTCTCTCTCTCTCTCTCTCTATAGATATATATATATAAGTATTCGTTTTTTGTGATTGGAATTTCTTACTGGAACGTTTGATGGTATTGGTTTTGATTCAATTCCAAAATTAAGTTTCAACTTAGATGTTGCATATAGTTAATTCTTGGAGTTGCAATTCCTAATCTGCCATATCTCATTTTCTTCCCTGTTTTATCTTTACAAGGGATGTCTCATATTGCAACATAATCTTTTGCAATAGAGGGATAGCACATTTTGTACCGGCTCTCTAATAGAGGTAGAACTGCCGCTATTAGAGATGCGGTGTACAATAATGTGATCTTCCTAGCATTTTTCTTTGTAATATTGTAATGTTGTAGTAAACCAAGTCACACTGCCATATCAGCCCATATGTAATAAATCCAATTACCAAGAGAAACATTGAAATGAGAACTTAGAAGAAGCTCAAGAAAGTCTTATCATCATGTATAATTCAAGCCCAGTTACCCTGCAACAAGATCTTTTGCTTGATTTCCAGCTCTCTCAAATTGCATGCATAAAGAAAATAGAATTTAAACCAAAGCAACTGACACATGATTGTAAAGATCTTCTTTTTATTTTTATTTTTATTTTTTGGAAGGATAACCACCTAAAATTCAAGAATTTAAATTTCATTTCCAACAAAAAGATAATAATTCAATTTTCAAAATTGAAAATGGCGCAACCACGTAGACTATAACTAACACACGTCCCTGATTTCTTTCTCAACACAAACAAACCCTATCTTGACTGAAATTTCTCTACCTTCCTCAAAATTCTCCGATCACTTCTCACCTGCCCTTTCCGGGTTTCCCCCCCAAAACCGATAAAAAAGGCTTTAAAATCCCACCCAAAAATGAAGCACTAAACTTGTGCCGCTTGTAGATTCCAGCGCAAGAAATGTACCCAAGACTGCCTCATGGCCCCATATTTCCCTGCAACCAGGTTTCAACAATTTCTGAATGCACACAAACTGTTTGGTGTTGGCAAAATCACCAAAACCCTCAACAGCGTCTCTCCTCAGCAGAGAAGCTCTGCCATGTACAGCGTCAAAGCTGAAGCCGAGTACCGCGCCAGGGACCCTGTTGGTGGCTGCTACAATGAAATAAAGTCGTTGCTGTGGAAGATCAGAACAACTGAGGATGAACTCCGACGTGTGCATTCTCAGCTTTACATGTTTCGTGCCGGAGGAGAGAATGCTATGGCTCAGCCTTTAGACGGCTATGAATACAATGTCGTTCAAGAACTTGAAAATGATTCGCAGCTTCATCATCAACTACAGCAGAATATTGTTCAAGAACAGAGCGGTGTTGTGGAAAATCATCAAGAACAGCGCAATGTGTTTGATTTAAGGTCTGACGGAATGCTTTGAAACAAATTTCTCAACTTTAGTAGGAAAAGAAAATGCCCACTTGGTAATTGTTCATTGTCACTAAGAGAAAGTTCCCCATTCAATCTCCATGTATAAAGTTTGTAGCTTTCATGTTCTTGCTAATTATTGTCACTTTTTTTTAAATATTAACCCCAATTTATTTATTCAGGGATGAAGTTGTGCTAGAACAAGATGTCAACCGAATTCAGGATGAGGAGGTTCCAGTAATTCACAACACTACTTCTCAGTTACAAAGTGGTAAAAGATGATTGTTGATTTTGCTATACTAGTTCAGTATCTCAGTTAAATCTCATGGAGCTCTGTTTTCTGTACATCAGATAGAGTAGAAGGTAAAAAGAAAATGAAATGTAGATGTTCCATATACCTTTTTCCTTGACAGATAGTTTGATCTATATCAGGAAGACACAGTCTCTTATCTCTCTCTCCCTTTTGTCATCTTTTTCATATAAGGCATTTTCATAATGTTTACTTATTGTGCAGTCCCTCTGTGCATGCAAGTTGATTAGATGGCTAATTAAAAGGTGGCAACAGAAAACATTTCTGGCCTGATTGGCAACAGAAAACATCTTTTTCAAACAAGTCCATTGTCATAATGTTTGCTCTTTGTTACTTTCATTTTCCTCACCATGGATTAGGTTGCTTGAGTAATCAGTATTTAATTCCAAGATTGCATTATGGCAGTGACTCTAAAGTTCTAAAGGAGCTGACCTCTTAAGCCCATCTGGCCACCACCATGCCCTGGCCCCAAATTAATTTCTAACCAATGCAGCTGAACAAAAGCAAGCAGACTGAATCAAATGAAGGTCTTACATTTAAGATATTTAAAACAATCAAGTCTTTTTATTTATTGAAGATTCTCACAAACAATGGCTGCAAGAAGAGTACAAAACATCTTCAGTATGCATTAATTCAAGCACAATGAAGTTTGCCCTAATAACATAATGCTGTCATCTGAGAATGAAATGATCCTCAGGGAGTGCTTTCTGAATGGGAAGGTGAAGAATCAGAAGTAAGGTCATCTAAAATAGACTTTGCCCCATCTTCTCTAACACCCTTTTGCCTAATATCCTCAATCATCCGATGCACCATGCCCATTGTTGGACGATCTGTAGGCAATGGAGACACACAAAGCAAACCCACCTGCAAAAGAGCCCACATTTCCTCCTCCATTTCTTTGTCTCCCAGAAGCTCAAAATCCAGCACTTCCCATGTACTGCACTCTTTCTGCACCACCATCCTAACCCACTCCACCAAGTTCATCTCTCCTTCTTCACCAGCCGTTTTTCCAGTCAAAATCTCCATCAGAACCACCCCAAAGCTATAAACATCACACTTTTGTGTAAACTTTCTTGGGCTTTTACTGCTGGGAAGCATCAATTCAGGGGCTTTGTAAGCGCTGTTTGATGAAAATGGAGCAGGCAAGAGCCGCTGGAGGCCAATGTCTGCAATGCAAGCGCTGCCCATCTGATCCACCAAGATGTTTGATGAAGTGAGGTTTCCATGAAAGAGCTTGGCCTTGTTGCAGCCATGGAGGAAGGCCAGTCCTTGCGCAGACCCAGAAGCCAATTTCAACCTTGTAGCCCAATCCAATGGTGTTCTTCCAGGTCCTCTGTTTCCATGCAACACAAAATGCAAGCTTCCTTTGGGCAAGAAATCGTAGACTAAAAGCAACTCATAGTTGGAATTGTGGTACGCTCGGAGGCTCACAATGTTACAGTGCCTCAGCCCACCAATCTGTCTCAAAAACCCATCCATTTCTTTCCCGCCATTTCTCTTCTCCCTCACTCTCTTCACCACAACTACATCTCCACCATCCATCGCAACCTTAAAAGTGGTCCCCACGCTGCCCTTCCCCAGCATCTCGGCCGACGCCTTCAATAGATCACCCACCTTATCGACGGCCCTGCACCCTTCCAGCACCACCATATCTTCGCTTTCTCTGGGTCCACCACCAAGCCCGTGCCCGTTAGACTGGCCCAAATGGGCTCCACCTTCGCTCTTCTTCTTCTTCAATTCTCCGGGCCCGTAGTGCTTGCTCACGTAGCCGAATCCGTTGGCTGTCTTGTTGCGGGTCCCGCCCTCCACTCTCTTAGTGCGCCGACACCACATGGCGGTCACGACTATCACTAACAACGCAACAGCTATGCCGACGATAATGATCGTGAGCTGCGCAGCGTTACTCAAAACGCTGTCGTTTTTCCGACCCAAGTCCCTGGATGGTACGGACGAGTCAGGGACCGTCCGATTGGGGCATTCGTACGGCAAGGGTTTGCCGCAGAGATTCCCGTTTCCGGCAAACGACGTCGCCGCGAATTTAGACAGCCACGCAGGGATTTCGCCCGAGAGGTTGTTGTGCGAAACATTGAAGTCCAAAATCGTACCGGTATCCAAGTCCGCTGAGCCGAGACTCCCGATGAACGAGTTGGACTCGAGACGGAGAGTTAGCAGGCGAGGCAGCTGCGTCAACTTGGTCAATGGAATGTCGCTGGAGAACTGATTGTAAGAGAGGTCGAGTCGACGGAGATTGCGGAGGCGGGAGATGCCGGCGGGGAGGGTTCCGGCAAAGCGGTTGTGGGAGAGGTAGAGGTGGTTGAGGTGGGGCAAAGACGAGAAGTCGAGCAAGGTGGAGAGCAGGTTGTGGTTGAGGCTCAGGACTTTGAGGTGGTCGAGTTGGCTGAGTTGCTCAGCCGCCCCGGTCAGGTTGAGGTTCTCGAGCACGAGTCGGGTGACCCGGCGGGTCTCCGGGTCGCAGGTGACGCCCAGCCAGGAGCCGGAGCACGGGTCGGGTGAGGCCAGCCAGGAGGATAGCGAATTGAAGGGGTCGGTGGAGGCTTTGAATGCGAGCAAGGCGGTGGTTTCTGGGTTAGAGAGAGAAAGAAAGAAGAAGAATTGGAAGAGTGAGAAAAAGAAGGCAGAGAGAAGATGAAAATTCCTCTGCTTCGGCGACATGTTTGTTTTCCGTCTGATTGTCGAGAAAGTTGCGGAAAAAAAAAAAGAAAAAGAAGGGGAAGGTAACGGAAAAAGAAGGCCAGATAAGATTGTTAATTACCGTCAGTAACTAGCCGTTAAGAGACGTTGGGTAAAACGACAATTGGTTGTAAGCATTGGCTTGGGCGAGTGGCTAAATCTGTGTAAATTTGTTTGTGGGTGGCGGATTTTGGTTGAGAAGAGAACGGTGTCGATAAAACGTTTTTGGGAGGAAGACAGAGACAGTGGTTTTGGCGGTATTAGCTTTAGCTAGCGAGGTTGCTGCTGGCAGTGAGAGTTGAAAGCAACGACGACGTTTCTTGGTTGCAATTAATGGCGCAAACGCGTTTCTTAATTTGTCTACTTATTACTGGTATGATGAGGAGTAGGAGTAGGGGGTAGGGTAGTGTCTTTTTCAATTTTAGTAATGAATTTTGTTCATTAAGTAAGAATATTATGAGTATTATGTTATCATATCCAAGGAAGGATGTGTGGTAATACAATTAATTAATTGATTAATTAAGAAAAATATAATGTGAAGAAACGCAGGTTAAGTGAATTGGCCGAGATAGTGTGCATGTCCATTTGAGTTCGAACTTTCTCTCCGTACATTAAGATCGGTATTTCTAAAAATACATAATGGTGGAAGGTCGGACCCGCCAATTCCTAATGCCCAAAGGATCCGATCCAGCCCAATTTGACGTTTGATGTTGTACTAGGCCTGCCCATTTTTTGGGAGCAGCAGCCGACAATCAAAGAATTGTCAAATTTTTATTTATTTATAGAATTTAATGGGTTGGCACCTTTCAAGGCATCCGAATTACAAGGTAATCTCATGAACATGAATTTGAATGGGTTGGCACTTCGGCCGGTCGGGGCCGATTCTAACCCTTTTTCGGTCGAGCCCACGGTGATTGCGTAATCCTGTACTAATCTTTTTTATAACTAAATTACTTTGCTAATTAAGATTACCAAAATGTAATGCAGGCAGACCAATTATTACTCTCAATAGTAAGTACAAAAGAAGAAGGAGAAGAAGAAAGGGAAATAAGGAAGGAATAAAGAGGAAATAGTGTGAACGAAGCAATGGAATTAAATCTGAATTTCCATTGTTTTGGTGGCAAATCCCATGAAATCTGAATAAGACTTTTCCCAATTCTCACTCTCTCTTTGTGCGTAGAAAAGAAAAGGAGAGGAGCCTATAAAGCTTCTGACTAAAATTCCAACTGCCCCCCCTCCTGTGAACCAACCCAGACCAACAACACCACAGGAAGCCACGTGCGGCCGAATTGAATCCATCTATCATCGCCACTATCACCATCATGCCTTCCACTTTGAAAAATCCCATTAAGTGTACCAACATTTTATCATTAGCTTTTTACTCTATGATCCCTTTAAATCAATTGAGAGAGCTTTATTATGATCAACATTTTACTTCCCTTATTACATGTTCATTTTTCGGAAGGAGAAAATGATTGCAGTACATTTCTCTATCTTTTATAACTTTGACGAGAAATACTTCCCTATTCCCGTTGTATTACTCTCTTCTCCTCTTTGATAAGTGATGTGATTATATAGGTTATAACTTTGACGAGAAATACTTCCCTATTCCCGTTGTATTACTCTTTTTTTTTTATATGGCTCTCCTGTTTGATAAGTGATGTGAGTAGAGACAGGAAGAATAGGACAATGAAACTGGGATGATGTAATGGGAGTGGCAAGAGTAAATCAATGCAAAGGGAACAAGGGTTTTAAATACCGTGGACCAGTAAAACTCACACTTATCTAGTGAAAGACTTAGAGAGATCAGAAAACGCAGATATATTGATCGTCGTCACTATGTGTAAAACTCATCGTAATTGGTAAAAGAGGACACAAAATTCACAACCCCCTGTTTCTATTGGATCTGCAGAGCTCAGAGCTCTGTATTTTTCATTTCCCAGATAGTTAGTGTAGTTTTACCCCTACAAACATCTTTCTGGGTATTTTGTTCAACATGGTTTCTTTCTTTCTATTGGAATCTGGAAAATCTGGAACCAAAACGCCATACTTAAAAAAGCAAAGTAAAACCAGCTTGCATTTTCTGCTCTGTTTTACAACTATCATACTCGAAAAGGCAAAACGAAACAGCCTGTCTTTTTCTTAAATGCAATTAGACATTTTTGTGATCCTCTGCTCCTGGCCTTCTCTGAAAATTCTGCAGAGTGACTTGCTACACAATTTGAAGCTTTGAAGGCAAGTTACACAGAAAAATAATAAGGAAGTAGCAGAAAGAGAAAGTATTATCAGAATGCATTGCCATAAAAATAAAAATAAAAAATCAAATTCACTTCACTTACACCACCGAAGTATCAAGGAAGAAGGAAGAAGAAAGAAAAAAAGAAAATAAGGATTCTAATTTGAACCCCAAATTTGCACTTAAACCTACCCCCAACTTGTATCAACCAGAAATTTTCTTTTAGCACCAATTTTATGATCTTTTAATCCTCCTCAAAAGTTTACAAAGTCACCCTCGAAAAACTCATTATAAGAAAGAAAGAAAAAATTGCATTGACGTAATGAAAACAACCTTAATTAAAATGTCCATTTCCAGATCTTGATCCGAAGATCAACCTTGCACTTGGAGTTAACAACCGAAGCCACCGACGGGGACTTGCCTTTAGGTACAGCCCCTTTAATCCCTTCACACGTAACCCTAATGCCCACCTTCTTGCTCTTCAACTTCCCCATCGCCACCTTCACTTTGGTGTCCATCTGCAACTTCAACGCCACCCCGGTCTTCTTCCTCAGATCCGATCTCAGAGACTTCACCGACTCGACATCGAGATCCTGAGAGGTCGACAAAATGGAGCGAAAAAAGGTGCTGTTTTTGGTGCCGCTGGTGAAAGCCGGGATCGACCCGTTTCCGATTTGGACGTCGCTGGACGAGAGAGACAGAGCAAAGGGCTCGTAGGAGAAGGTGAGGTGGTTGTTAGGGTTTTTGGTGGAGAGGGTGAGGTTGAAGAGGGTAGTGAGGTGTGAAGTGGATAAGTCGGAGGAGGTGGTGAGGTTGAGCTTGGCAATGCGGACGGAGGTGAGTGTGAATTCAGGGCGGTGAGGACGGTAGAGGATGTAGACGGCAGCGCCGGCTATGGCGGCGAGGAGGGCGAGGGCTAAGATGATGAGGATGGACCAGAAGCAGCAGCAGCAGAAGTTGCAGTGGCAGTTGCTCCTGCGGTGCCGGCGGTGGTGGTACTGGGGTTGTGGGCGGTACGGTTGCCGGAGTTGGGGCTTGGTGTTTGATGGGTTGGCTGTGGCGGCGGTGGTATTAGCGACGGCGGGCACGGCGGCGGCGCCATTGGTGGTGGGTTTGGAAGATGGGTAGACTCTGTCTGTCATTTTGAGAAATGGGTTGGGTTGCGTTTGGATTTGAGAGAGAGGTTGTGAATTTGTGAGGTTTTTGAGAGAGAATAAGGAGAGGGATGAAGAAAAAGGAAAGAGATGGAGGAACCAGAAAAGGGATGCTTCCAACTCACCCAATGTTTTTCTGTGTGTGAGGGCTCTTTCCTGTGAATTTCTACACCGGTAAATTAGTAAGCACCAGCTCTAAAGCTTACCGACTTAAGCCTACCTTATCAATAAATTAAAAATAATTAAAATAATGAATTAAAAAAAGATATAAAAAATTGAGCCTCCTCTCGGCAGAAAAAATAGATGTTTTGCTATTTCTACCAATCACATATTGTCATGTGAAAAGATAATAGAACATAATTAATCAAAAATAGTAAAATAGTAAAATAGTGTTATTTGAGTTTGATATATGTGTTTCTCCTTCTCATAGTTGAGTCTTCTTTGTGATGTCTGAGAGTATGTGATCTCGTTTGCATGGTCCACATGTGATGGAGTGAATTGTCAGAAATGTGGGCTCCAGTCCTTTTTATATAAAATTTCCATTTTGTTGCTAGATTTTTCTTTTATTTGTCCTCCATTTTCATGAATCCCTTAATAAAAGACATAATTGCTATTTCTAAATATGTCATAAACACATTAGGGTAGGTGATAAGGAACCAGAAAATCAAGCTTTAATGACCACCGAATAATTTTACGCCAAGTTTCGACTTATAATCTGGAATTAGAGAGAAAATGATCCAAATATTAAAATGGGATTATGGGACCCTTTTACCAATTTGGTTGGTAAGATCATTTTATTTCCTTTATTTTTTAATATAGGGTTCAATGTATAGTGTGTATATAGTATGGGTGCCGAGAGAGACAGGGAAGCAAGGCCCATTAAAGCAAGTAGAACCCCACCGACGACTCTAGGTAAACAAACAGTATTTTTTCATTTAAATTATGACTTTGATGCAGGTTTCACAGTAATTAGTTAACTAATCTTTGGTGGTCAGTGGCTCAGTGGTTGCATTAACTTGACTCCTAAGTCAATTATGACCCCAATTAACAATGTTGCTTTCGAGGTTGGAAGTCATTTTTCTAAAATTATTAGCATCTAAATGAGTGACAATAATGGGATAGTAATCCCACCCAACTTGGATGGCAATGAAGGATTTTGTACTCTGCAGATATGTTGCAGATAGGCGGGGTGCATTAATCAGAAGCAGAAAGAGACCAACTTAATGTGGACTCTTTGAGATCTGATAGGTCTTATAACTAGTACTCGCATTTCATGGGATTCTTGCCAGAATGTGAAAAATTCACAAGTCACCCACACCCAATCTGAAAGGGAGTCTGGCAATCTAGAATGCGGTTACTTCGAATTCTAAGAGCAAAAACTTCAAGCCAGTTCCGATTGACCGGTTGTCTAACATGCTGCAAAACGAGGTCCGTTCATGATCCAAAAGAGGTCTTGGAGGCATGTAAGCACAGCATTAATCTTTCTATTCAAGTCTGCGCTTGCTTGTGGGGAGGACTTAAGAAGAATAGTTGAAGTTGATGTTGACTCAACCCTAGTTTATAATTTGATGAAGCAACAGAATGGCTGAAGTGAAAAGTTGTCAATGTCATATTCATTCTTTCTTTTCTAGTTTGGGCTTTGCAAAAAGATGGGTTTGATACTGATGGGCCACCAACTTTCCATTTGGTTTCAAATAGAAATGTGTTGGCTTGGGCTGCTTGACGCCAGTTCAATATAAATAAATAACAATAATAATTAAGGAATATTAACAATATTTTTACACGATGACTCTGCAAAATTAATTTGAAATGCCTTTTTCCGCCACCAGACAATAGATTTTTAGAAATAAAATGTTCATTTGAATACTAGAACATATGATCACATGATAGCAGACATGCATTTGTTCCTCATGCACATGCATACATGTGAGTACATTTAGTTACATACATGACCATGACCACAATTGTCCATACATGTGCCATAAAGCTAATATATGTAATTTAAATTTTCCCCTCTGACTCTCACTGAAATAAATCCACATTATCAGCATAATGGAAGAGGGATTTGTGGAATCTAATCATTGCAGTCTCAAAATCCAACAAAAATAATGTTCTAATCTTCTTAGGCTGTTTATAATTAAGTCAATCTGTAATCAAGTGATTCAAGTCCAGCTAACCCATGCCCTATTAAGCTAATCACTTTTTCTTACAATCTGTAATGGACAGGCCAGCCACCAGAAGAAAGCAGTTCATGAAAAGGGGGAGACATGTTTATCCAAGTCAAAATTGATTAATCTAATTTGCTCAATGACAGAGACATGTTTGACAAAACATTGGAGAGTACTACAGATCACTCTTTACCTCCAATGAGTCCTCATTTACAGAAATCTTTCGAACAACCGGTAGCCGCTGCACAGAACGTGTCATCATCATCTCCGCCTTGCCTACTTCATGAGCATTCTTTATTGGCACCTATTCTGTTATCAAGCCCAAGCCCACAAATATGTAAGAGAGAATTTCTCCAGCCAGTAAATTCCAATTACATCATACAAAGACAGAAACATTGGATAATCAATTTAAGACCAAAACTGTGGGCAAACAAGTTAACCTTCTATTTCAAACAGAACATACTATAATGAGAAGTTTCAATAAAATGCAAAACTAAAGTACCTTTGACACTTAATGTTTCTATGCATGAGCATAATACTGAGCAGAACAGGGACCATCACTAAACACAAATGCTCCAAAGAGTGCCCGCTGATAATGTAACGATTTGCATGGTATATTTTCATGTCAGCAACAGCTTCAAATTTGGAGAGAAGGTAAACCCCTGTAAACAATTGCTTTTATAATTTGCATAGTCCAACATTCTCATGGGATAGGAATGGTCATTGGTGGAATTCCTTAGCAAAACAATAGACATCAAACATTCTGAAGCCGTATTCTGGACCATCCATTGTGAAAGTGAATTTTAAAAATATTTCCTTTGCCCAAAAAGAGAGGGAAAAAGAAATACCTTTGAAGGAATTCACCCAGTGTGTACTTGTTAAGATATTCTAATAAGCTACAGCTACAGAGGAATCAATTGACCATTTCTATTGTACTTCAATTGTGCAGGGAACAGCAAGTTCTTAAAATAAAAAATAAAAAAACAAAGATTATTAATGAATATGACGTACCTCCGGCCCAAAGCCAATATCTTGAGTGAGTATATTTGGGTGGAAACACAAAGCACATTCCTGGAATTGCTATACATGGAATCAACTGGAACATCATGTACAATCTGATATCATTATATTTTCTGCAACCAACTAGTGAACCATATTCAGTAAAAAGCACATGCGTACCTCCAAAATTAAGAGTTTAACAGAGGAAGAGAGAGGAGAAAATACAAAACTAACCTGTCATATGCAGTACTAAGAAAAGCAATGAAAAGGAGTGCAAATAGACAACTTAAACCGATCCTCTCTCCCACTCTCTCCACTATAAAACTAGAGAAAAGAGAGGAGTATGCAATCATCATCTGCAATTCAGAATCTACTTCAACAATTGAAATAAACAAAAGACTGTACATGATTAGGATCGAGATACTTGATTACCAACAAAACCATGTACCGTAATATTTTTATTAATATTTTTTCACTCACGCTCTTTTTGCTTTAAAAAAGTTGGCAAATCTGCTTTCAAGTAAAAATTTGCGTCACATTCACATTCCCTTTTGAGCGAGAGTTTGATTGAACTGTTGAGATAACACTTCTGTTTTTGTTGGTCTTGAATTTTATAGAATCGATAGTAAGCTCTCTTCTTTTTTTAAATTATCTCCAAAAACCAAAAAACAAACAGAGCATATTGCAGAGGTAGTTATCTAAAAACGAAAGCTCTTGAATGAGATTGAAATGCTAACCGGCAAGGTGTCCCACGTTACTCTACTATCATCGGGCTTCAAATGATAATAAGCAGACCCAAAAGCCAGCCCTGCTATTCCAGCATAGAATAGTGCCCATCCCCAAACTTCACCAGCCAAACTGAAACCAACCCGTTGCCAAACAAAACCAATCAAAATCAACTCCTCTGAAATCACTAGAAGAAAGATATCATTATACAAAGTAAGTAACTACAATGCAGAAGTACAAACCTGATGTTGAAAAGGCCCCCTTGGCAACAAAGAACAAAACCCAGAACACCAACAACCAAAAAGGGGAAATTGGTGATCACATTCAATGTATTAGGCACTCCTATGAAAAACCCAGATAACATAAACAAACAAAACATACATAGACAGTGAGAAAAGGAGAGAAAGATGAGAACTTTCAAATTTGGGTACCAAGGAAATTGCGCATGTCAGCATAGAGATGGTGTTTTGGGGAGTGAGAAATCTTGGGAGTGACCAACATTAAGAAAACCCAACACAGAAACGCTCCCCCCCATATACGCCTTCTCTTCCCTCTAATTGCAAGCTTTTGAGTTGTCATCCACGCCATCTCTCTCTCTCTCTCTTTCCCTGTAAAGAAAAGGTCACTCCTATTCTGTCTCTGTGTGTCACTGCCTTTCCTCTTCTTCTAAATATTCGAATGTGTTTGTTGTGGTGCCAACCTTCTTTTGCGTTTAGATTTTGATTTTGGTTTTGGATTCGGTTTAACTTTTGATGATCTTTTAAAATGGGACTGAAAATTTTGAACATTACATGCGTGGTTTGTGAATTGTAATTTGTGACATTTACTGATGGTGGCAAAGATAAGGAGTGTCAGGATTATACATTACCACGTGGACTCGTGAAGATAATCGACGGTGGAGAATGGCCTGTGATATATGAAAGTAACAGCTCATATTTTACAAATCAAGTAATCAGTGGCGCCACTCACTCACCATCTCCCGCTTGTTTAGCGCAGGTCCCAGGTGCACTCCTTTTATTGACCCGAAAAAAAAGGTGCACTCCTTTTTATCCCTCTCAATCTCAAATCCAAGTTTTAATTGGATTTTGATGGGAAATTTTGGGTCTCTTCATATTTATAAGGCAGCAATATGATGGACAACTTTTTAGAGTAAACATAGATTCATGTATAAAATAACAATAGATGAAAAAACAAAACAAGACAGCTGAAAATAAAAGAGCGCTGCAAAATGAAACCATAAAATTAATTGAATACACCATATTGCCAAATTATTTACTAAATTATTAATTTACCCTAATATAAAATGACTAAAAATGATATATTTAATTGTGAAACAAATGTAATTTTAATAAGTATACCCTACTTACCATCTTCAACCCTAATGAAAGAAATGTTATCACATACTGATTCTAGTATGCAACTAATAAAAGAAAAATAACAAAAACAAGAAACAAAAAAACAAAAAAACAAAAGAAACCCCGGCACCTTGACATGATGAATAAAAGAATACAAGTGCTAGCCCACTTGATGTACGATGGTCAAGATGATAATCTGGGGGTACGGCAGGGGGTTGGGTACCTTGATAAATTTTTGGGCCCTTGGGTGGGGTTGGGTACAAAGGGATGTGTGGGAGGGATGGTGTAGAACTTGGAGATGGGTGGTGGTGGAGGAAGGAATGGGCGGGCCGCGGGTGGGGGTTGGGTGTAGAGGCGGTTGTGGGAGGAGAGGGAGAGTGAAGGGCTAGGTAGGTTTTTATATATTTTAGTTTTATGAATAAATATTTTCAATTATTTCATTTGTATAAGGTATACCATGAGTATTTTTGGTATTTAAATAGGGTGTACTTAGTTAATTTTATATTTTAATTTAAATATTATGGTGTACTCAGTTAATTTTAGGGTTCATTTAGCAACACTCAAAGAAAAAATGGAGAGGATTGTTAACGGCTACTAGTTAGTAAATTTTTTTTGTTGCTAAATACCACGAGATGTCCCCACCACCGGGGTGTGTGAAGTAGAGAGCCGGTCCCTAGCTCTCAAGGGCCTAGGGCGAAAATCTAAAGTGTGCCCATGTACACACATTAATAACTGAAACTGTAGTTTTTAAAAAAATAAACTAAGCATTGATTTTTTTAAGAAAATATTTTTCTAAAGATCTTTTTTAGACTTTGGCGTATATCTTATTTTTCTTTTTTGTCTTTTTAAGATTTCCAGAGTTTTAAATTTTATATTAAATAGAACTAATGACAATAAAAATCTAAACAATCACCACAACAAGTTAGAGGCAATAGCAATAAAGAAACTAAAAATATGATCAATCACACTCAAGCATGAAATATTCAACTCAATATTGACTAAGTATGAAAAATAGTTTTTCGGAATAATCATTTTCTCAAGATAATTTTTGGCGGCTTTTGTTCCTTACACATCAAATAAGAAAACTTGATTTTATGGGATTTTAGTATGAAGTAGATATTGACTTAATGAGCCATCATTTTTAGCCTAAATCATATTTTGCACTAAAACCGAATTTTCATATTTTGATTTGGTGGGAATTTGATTTTCTAGTATTTTTATTTGAATCCAAATGGGGGATACCTCCTTATTTACATTGTAAACTTAAGTAAATGGAGTAATATAAAAATAAATAAAAGTAAAAGTAAATGGAGTAATATATATATATATATATATATATATATATATATATATATACACTAAGAAAAATTTGTGCTCCATTGTATTTTGGGCCCAGGGCTGTGGCCCTGGTAGCCCTGGGCCAGGGCCGGCTCTGTGAAGAATGTAGCTGTAGGCAATAACTGAGTATAGCATGTGTGGTGGGCCTTACTTGTTGAAAAATTGAAACGACCGAAGACTGAATGTCGTTGAGTCAACGAGTCAATGGGGAATTGATGCTGTTGAGGCCCAAAATGTTACGAGAAGCCCAAAGATGTCTTAAGCCCAATATAACATACAATAATTGCCTCATGCTAACCCAAATGGTATCTTAAGCCCAATACAAATAATGTACATGTCATGCCAAGCAAATAATACATTTTCTTATGCTAAACCACCCGACAAGCTTAAGTGGGCCCAAGCCACATATATGCCTGGGGCTTGCCTGGGCAGGTTGTGGTGTGGATGGTTACAAGGATCCATGAGGCCCATTAAAGGTTCAAAAGAATGGAGGTTTTGGGCTGCTTGGGAGCCCCAAAACCCAAGCCCATTTTCTTGAGCCCGTTGAATGGGTAGCAGAGAGAACACGGCCAACCTTCCAGCATTAAATCACCAACCCTCTTCTACCAGCATAAAAGCCAAAGCTATCACGCATTTTCCTCGAGCACTTAACCTACCAGGTATTAAAGCCCAGCTTTCACCGTCTCAACGATCCTCATTAAAAGCCTTAGACCAACACCTACCCATATGTCCAGGACCTCTCCCATACGGCACTAAACCAACCATACGACATTAAACAAGCACCCAACACCAGAACAAACAAACAACTCCTCTTAAAACCAACTACCCGGCACCTACATAGAATAAAGAAGCCTTGTCATCTCAACTGGGAGACAAGGGTGCATAGCCAGGAGTAGCATGCGCAACCACCTTGATGTTGGAGCAGCATGCATGCATAGAGAGGAGAACTCCCAAGGCCTATAAAAAGGGGAAGAACAAAGGAAGCCTTAACCACACAACCGAGGGGGACACCCAAAACACTCAAGCTCTAGCTATTCCAAACCCAGAAATTAGCAAACAATTCTTTTGCTGCCGTACTCTAGCAAACCTCCATTTTGGGAGCCGGCATGAGCAAGCATATTCTCATTGCTGCCCGGAAAGCACCTAGCCTTAGCCATTCCAAACCCATAAACAAGCCTTACCATGCTTCAACAACATTCAAGTATCAAAATCCTTAAATACAAATTAACCACAACAAGAGCAAGTCATACGCAAGCCATGTCGTAGAAATCCAAAGAGCCGCGGAAGAAATCCTCCAAAAAACCCATTGTTATAAACACACAAAACTCAAGCCTTCCTCCATCATGCTTCTCTTCTTTTATAAACCATTCCAAGCTATAAACATCATCCAAAAACTATCTCAGGCCATCCCAAAACCAACCAACATAGAACAAGCCATAATCTCACCGCTGGAAAACACTCAAGCTTAACCCAGAAACTATCATCTTCTTCTCCGGCAACTAGAAACCATTTCAAGCCCTAAAATGTCTTTTACCCAGCATCCCATTTCAACTCAAGCAAACGCTCTCTCTTGCTAAACTCATGGAGACTTAGCTCCCACACCGCAAGCCTCTCATGCCAAGCTCTCCCTTTTTAATTCATCGAAACGTGCTCTCATGCCAAGCTTGTATATTCTCTGTACAACATGAACTCTTTCTGGAGCCATCTCACACCGTTCCATGAGCTGCCGTACGTTTTCCACTAGCTGCTGTATGCCATCCCAGCTGCCATGAACTCCATCTTCTTCAACATCTTCTCCAGCACTACTCCACTACCTGCAACACATACTCCACTTCAAGAAAAGCACTTCCAATACAACAAAATCAAGCAAAATCATTCAAGAACCTGTTATACATCAAAACCTGCAAGGAGCCACTGAAAATGACCAGAATATTCCCTAAGAATCAGCATTCTTTCGGGATATTTTAGGGCCTAGTCCTCGAACCCAGGCAAAGGGGCAATGTCACTCTTTTTCTTACAGCGGCCCAAGTCCACCTATAGCTGTTGTAACAAAAAGACCCCCCACATAAATGGCGATTCTGCTGGGGACTAGGAAATTTTCTGTTTCAGTAGTTCCTCCATAATCACAAGCTTTATATGATCTTGTTCAGACCATTACATGGAGCACCCATGTCACCGAGATGACGGGAACGCCAAAGCAAATTCCACAACCATCCCCAAATCCAAATGACTTGGGGGCTTCGTGCCAAGCAAATCTAAAGCAAAATCAAAGGAAAAGTTTCCAAGCTCAAGAGAAACAGAGCATACAAAAAAAAATTCAGATGAAAAGTGAGCTCAACATCCATTCACCAATTGAAGGCTTCAGCCAACATACAAGCCGCTGACCACCGCCGTCAACTGTTGAGGCTAACTTTGTTGATTCACCTCCATTTCCTCCTTGAAACACCATCAGCAAGCTTGGAGCATCGCCTCCATCCTTGTCACTTCCCCACGCTATTGTGCAGCTCATACCTCTCTTCTCTATTTTTTCTCCTTGATTCTCTACGCTAGGAGGGGAATGTTTTTCTCTCTTACTCCCTCTCCAGCACTTGGATTCGGTAGGCCTACTCTTCGAATTGTTCTCTTTTACAAAACCTAAACAAATGGCCTCTCTTTTCTTCCGAGAAGACATGCATGCTTTAACCCACATGGGTTTGTTTTCTTACACAAAACACGACACAAACTCAAGCTATCATGCAATTAAGTATTAATATTTGTCAAGAAATATTCTATACCCGTGAAAGACTCCCTGACTTTGTATGCCCATGCCGCTCATTCCCTCACAAAATATCAATTGGTGGGCTCCCATATGCTCTCTGAAGGCCAACAGAAAAGATAAGAAAATCTCTTCTTTCTATCTTTCAAGATTTCACAATAAAATATTATGCCATTGCTTATATATATATACATATATATATATATATATATAACTTGCAAAAGTGGCACGAGCATATGTGATCTGTGAACTATTCATATACTCAACGTGGGCTTTGCAAATTGCATGCTCACATTAGTTGTCAATAAGGCACCATCGAATAAATTTCTTTTCTTTTATATGCATATCATGCTTTATGCCAATACCAACATATAGTGAAGTTGGACCATTCAACTTCTTTTATTTCTTGCTTTAATGATTTTATACTAAAGCACTCAGGCCAAAGATGCAATCATGCCAACTATTTCTTGCATTATGTGGGCTGCTTTCGGCTGAAGAGATAATGAAAACCTCTTCTCTTTTGTGATTTAAAATTTCTTTTACAATTCCTATTGCATGCTGCCATATGCCTTATTTTATATTGTAATAAAGGTGGAAACACGTCACCTTGCTGAACTTTAATAAAATCACTCAATAACTTTCCGCATGCTCAGTGCTCATAAACCGATGGCCATATTTTACTTATCTTCAAACAATTGATCATCATCACTCTCTATTCATACACTATGTTATGGATTTTCCAGGCACCAGTAAATCACTAGGCAATTAAGGCCCGCAGATGCGGATGCATTCGCCAACAAAAGGGCACTGCTAAATCACCAACAACCAGGCTCACCTCACCGCAGTTCAGTTCAAGACGCCATCGCAGTTCCTATGTCACCAAAGGACAACAAAGAAAAAGGGACAAGCCTGCATAGCAACCACTTCAAATTCCAGAATATGGAAATTCACACAACAAAACCAGAAGCATAACAAGTCATGCAGGAAATACATGCAAAAGAATGCGGAGAATACCATGGAAGGAAAAGAATTTACGGGGAGATGTGCAGTTCACGATACTATTGGCCTACGATGAAGAATGATGCACACAACCTCGTGAAAAAGTTTCATACATGCCGAATCCATTGCCAACATGCGTACCCTTTGGTCCTTTCATACTTGATGGATGGATTCGATTGGAATAATCCAACCACTTTTCTTCCATATTTGGGGGCTTGGCTTGATTTGCACCAATTTCCCCTTGCCAGCACCAACTTCCCCCTTGCCAGCACTAAACTTCGCACTTGCCAGCACCAACTTCCCCTTGCCAGCACCAACTTCCCCCTTGCCAGCACTAAACTTCGCACTTGCCAGCACCAACTTCCCCTTGTCAGCACCAACTTCCTACTTGCCAGCACCAATTTCCCGTTGCCAGCACCAATTTCCTTCTTGCCGGCACCAATTTCCCATTGCCGGCACCAATTTCCCCTTGCCGGCACCAATTTCCCATTGCCAGCACCAATTTCCCCTTGCCAGCACCAACTTTCCAGTTGCCAACACCAATTTCCCCTTGCCAGCACCAACTTTCCAATTGCCAGCACTAATTTCCCTCTTGCCGGCACCAATTTCCCTCTTGCCGGCACCAATTTCCCATTGCCAGCACCAATTTCCCCTTGCCAGCACCAACTTTCCAATTGCCAGCACTAATTTCCCTTTTGCCGGCACCAATTTCCCCTTGCCAGCACCAATTTCCCTTGCCAGGACCAATTCCCCCTTGCCAGCACCAACTTTCCCCGTTGCCAGCACCAACTTTCCCGTTGCCAGCACCAATTTCCCTCTTGCCGGCACCAATTTCCCTATTGCCGGCACCAATTTCCCATTGCCGGCACCAATTTCCCATTGCCCGCACCAATTTCCCGTTGCCAGCACCAATTTCCCGTTGCCAGCACCAACTTTCCCCTTGCCAGCACCACTTTCCCTCTTGCCGGCACCAATTTCCCCTTTCCAGCACCAATTTCCCATTGCCAGCACCAACTTTCCCGTTGCCAGCACCAATTTCTCTCTTGCCGGCACCAATTTCCCCTTTCCAGCACCAACTTTTCTCCTTCCAGCACCAAAAGATTTACAACATGCTTTGCCCACATCAGAGTTCAAATTCTTCATAAGCCTTCATAATTTTCCCAATCAAGTTACAGGCAACCAAAATTCACTTTCATGCTATCAAACTCCTAGCAAATGAGACTTCTCAAGCTTTGAAGCTTCTCAACAAGAGAATACATTAGCCAAAATCAAGCGCCGGAAAGGTACCCATAAACAAAAGGAGGCGCCGGAAGCATAAATTTTCCCAGTCAAGTTAAGGTGCAAGCGACCAACACTCACCTTCACGCTATCAAGTTCATAGCAAATTCATAGGGCATAATACCAATCCACATGCCAAGCAATTACATTTCATTAAGGTATTCCAAGCAATTTATGCCTTTCAAGCAAATTGAAGAATTCATACTCTTGCAACAATACCATTCAACATCATATTGTCACAACGATATTGCTCAAAATCATGCTTTAGAAATATCCAGATTAGCACTCAATGCCAAGATAAAGGAGATGCTCAATTCTCAAAATTCGAAGCAACATACCAAGCAAGACAGATACGTGAGGTCATTCGTGGGGAGAATTCTTTACTAAGCACTAGAGGAAAGCCCAAATACCCAAATTATTGAAGTAATGGCAGTTGTCTGTTAAATTCTACAAATTTCCAGCACCTAAAGCATAATTATGCAAATATCAGTTTTCTTCTTAAGCCGAAGCACAAATGTCCAACTCAAAGAAAAAAAAAATGTCATAAAGTGATATGAAGATACAGATTTTTGAGGCAGATCATCAATAAATCAAGCAAGGCTATCATGCAAGGAACAAAATTTAAGCCAAGCAAAACAAAGATTGTCTTTTTCAACAAGCGTATCAGCAAGATAAATACAACATGTCAAGCAAGGCTCTTGCTAATGAAGGTACCTGATCAAACTACAACCACAAGTTTGATCAGGTACAATCACAAGCTGCAAGTCAATCTATCCCATGCTAGACTGGAAATAAGGAAATAATAATCTCTTATGCAAAGTACTTCCAAAACATGCAAGATACAGGCAGGCCTACCAAATCAAATTAATCAAGCTTCAAAGCAGATCATTTCCAAACCACGCTAGCCGAAGCGTGTATCAAGTGAACAAGCTCATTCACTAGGATGATGTAAATCAAACAAAGAAACTAGAGTTGGATGGGTATTCGTAAGGGATACTTTGAATTTCTACATATGAAAATGCACTTGGGGGTTGGGCAGCAAATACTTCCATGTCACCAAAACACCAACTCCGAAACTCCAAGCAAGCCTACTAGCTATTATCACCAGGAACTCTACCACCACTTAGAAGCCAAACACAGTCCCCATTAACCTTCATGCTTACCGTTGTTACCAATAATTGTTTTTCAAAACCATTATTGAACACCATTGTGAAAAGCCAAGCCATTATACTTACCCCCATAACAAATCTAAAAGTCATCAATACTCACTGTCCTAGACATTCAAACGAAGTCATGCAAGTCGATCAGACAAGCCAAGCTAAGCCAAGCAAAAAATCAAGGAAACAAGAGTACGATAGATCAAAGTAAATAATTGGGGTTATCATGCTATCCCCAATTCACTTGAATAAATCATGTAAAGGCATTGAAGAACATGAGCATGCTCATACAAAAGCGAGAGCAATTTGAAAGAAACCCAAACAAAAGAAGGGGGAATGGGCCTTGGATGTTGGTCTGGAGAAATTGGTCATCAAGCAAAGTGGTGATGCATGGAGAACAGTGCTCGATTCTTGCCTTCCATGCTTCACCTAATTGACACCAGACGTTCCATCCCGTATGCCATCAAACAAATTCAAGAATTGTTGGGGGTATCTTGTGCTTTTGATCAAGAAGTTCAGCGCCTCTCAACGGCAGTGACAATGGTGGCTAAAGGTGTTCCTGAAAGAGCATCTTATCCTCCTAGCAAATAGCATAAACAACATGCAAGATAATAGGCTGGCTCATCAATCAAGCAATTAACAAAATCGCATGGCACGATATCAATTCACATAGCATATACCATGTCCACGCATCAAGCTCGTAATTAAAGGAATGAACGAGGCCAATGCTCAAAGCAAAAGCATGCCAAGCAAAACTTACACACAAGCTTTCCAACCATTCTAGCTGGGACATCTAACTCTTGGAAAATCACTAGAAATCAACCTTATAACCAAAAAATCCCAAATTTTCCAGATCAAAGATAGACACATCAAGCTCAATTTTCCCAAAATTTCATTGCATTTGGTACCAGGGAAGCATCCCAAACAGATTCCCGAAACATGTCATACAGCAGAAACTGCACCATTTCAGCAGCTTAGCCCTTACTTAGAAATTACTCCAAAAATTCATTTTTGCTTCAAATGACACAAGACCAGTTCCAACATAACCACTGGGAAGTCTGTTTTCATGTGTCAAAAGCTCCAACTCAGATTCGAAGATAAAATTTTTGAAAGTTCAAAAAACAGCCAGCAAGCTACTATGAGTTATTTATCACAAACACTTGGCATGCATTATTCAAGTGAGCTTGTATGAGTCTTGTTTATCACCAAGCTAAAGCCCTAAAATCACAAGCTCAACCTCAGAATTCAGTGCCTAGTACAAAATTTTGAGAAATACAAAGGAACTCAAGCTTCAAGAAAACAAGCATGCATCAATGGCATCAACATCAATTCATGAACACACTTCATAAAAATGAGGCCAGGGAACGCTAAAACGGTTGGATGATCCTCAATTTTGGATATGTTGTAAACAACACAATTTCAAGCAAATTTCATGAAGCAAGCATAATCATCAGAGCCGCAGATATTAAAAACAAGTGCGGAAACTAAATCTGCAGAAACTCACCAGCCATGGATGAACACAGGAGCTGCAGACCCGTTTTGAGGCATCAGGAAAATTCAGAAAATTCTCAAAATTTCACAGGCTTTGGTTCTCAAGTAGATGAACAACATTCATGAAGAAAGTTTTCTGATCAGAGCTTCCGAAAAGTGACTTCTGGATTGCTGAACAGTACCCACGGGTTTGGTTCTTGAAGAAGAAGAAGCAAAAGGAGAAGGAGAGAAAATCAGAAAATAAAGCATGTGCCAAATGAAAGGAAAAGAGAACACCCGCTTGCAAATAGTAAAAGAACTTCAAACTGAAGGGGCAACATAATTTTCTCCACTTGAAGGCCAAGCCGGACAAGGAGACAATGCGCAACTCTCTTATGCTATCTCAAGACCATATCTCTCCTTCAACCCACCATGCATCAATACAAGCATTTGTGGATCAATACAAGCATTTGTGGATCGATACAAGCATTTGTGGATCAATCCGCATATCAACTCAAGCAAAATCTCGCCGTGCACAAGAAAAAGAAATTATTTTCTTTACCAAGCTTCCAAGCCAACAACAAGCAACATGCCAAGCAAGCTTAGTTAATCGAGCGGAACTCTCAAGCCTGTACCGTATCAACGAACTCTATGCAACATGTCAAACAAGGCTCTTGCTAACGAAACAAGCCCCTGCCAACTCTCACATTCCGTTCTCTTGGTTGTGATAGAAAGCAAGAAAATAAATACTGCGGGCTTGGATATGCTAGTCCTGAGTGACACCTCGGTCTTATTCTACTCGGATTCGCCACAAGCATTACTGGCAATTCTTTGGACCTTGCTGCATTGCTCTGGGTAAAACCCAAGGAGAGTTCACAAACTGCCGAAAGAGATAAGCCTCTGACCCATCTTCTTAAGCCTTTCT
This sequence comes from Prunus fruticosa, assembly GCA_018703695.1. NCBI lineage: Eukaryota > Viridiplantae > Streptophyta > Magnoliopsida > Rosales > Rosaceae > Prunus > Prunus fruticosa. The sequence continues at coordinate 51,309,540 of CM031917.1, forward strand.
ATTATTGTATACTCATGCTTTATAGCCATAGGAGAGCATAAGGGCAGAGCTATGTTCTAACTTCTAAGTAAACAAATGAAAAGGCACTCCACTTATGAGAAGTTGTTCATCCTCCTTAGTCACCAACATGCCCACCACCTTTTTAAGTGAATTACTGTCTTTGGAGATAAAGAATTTCTAAGTGGGCATTTCCTTGCAGGGACATTGAGTCCGTATTTCCTCAAAGACCTTTTCTACTCCATTCTCCTACTTATTCGCACCAACCTACTACATCATTGCACTATAATTATTCTAATCACTCTTGGTGCGTGAATCATCTAACAATCCCATATTGCCACACCAGCCACCTTCATTAAATGTCTTTGGGATGGGAAGCCATGCACTTAGAGCTATAACAACATGCTCTTAGTCACTCCTAGAGCTGTTACAAATCAGTTCCCCTTTTTTCCAAACTAATTCCTAAATCCTAAAATAACTCACAACCTTCCAAGCAAACTCAGTGACATAATCATAAATTCAGACACGATGGGGAAGCAATTCTTGGCGATCCGAAGCAATTTCTGCAAAACACCAAAAACAATCCAGATTGTGAAACTCAGAAAATCAAATGCAGAAGTAAAGAATCAGTGGCATGATCGTGAAGAAAAATCATGCTACCATTGCAACAAAGGTATAGCCCAAGCCACATCATGCAGTGATCAAAGCGAAAGTTTATATCATTTTCACAAAAATCACAAGCACAACATACTAGGCATACAAGCAAAAGCCGAGCGTACACACCAATGCCAAGCATACATTTCAATTCTAAGCATGCAAGCCAATATCAAGCATACGAGCCATTGTCAAGAATGCAAGGCAATACAAAAGCCATAACCATGCTAAATCAAACATCTCTAGTCCCTCAAGCAAACGAATCATGCAAGCTAAGTTATTTCGAGCTAAATAACAAATTCAACCAAGCATTATCTTTTCTAGCATGCCAACTTTTGGTAACTCCAGTAACCTCTGATGTTAAGTGTCTAGGAAAGTTCTTCAAGGCGACACCTTTGGTGTCTAAGAAGATTGGGTTTTAAGCGGGACCATTGTGACCCCTCCAACCTTCCCGGAAAAGACCTGGCTGTGATTTCGGAAACAATTAACTGGAAAGAACCAACCATGCCATGCCACTGCCATCCATTTTGGGCTAGAAATTGATTATTCGGACCATTTCAAAGCTCTTTCATGGCCCCAATAATCAAGGGGGCTAATGTTGAGGCCCAAAATGTTACAAGAAGCCCAAAGATGTCTTAAGCCCAATATAACATACAATAATTGCCTCATGCTAACCCAAATGGTATCTTAAGCCCAATACAAATAATGTACATGCCATGCCAAGCAAATAATACATTTTCTTATGCTAAACCACCCGACAAGCTTAAGTGGGCCCAAGCCACATATATGCCTGGGGCTTGCTGAGCAGGTTGTGGTGTGGATGGTTACAAGGATCCATGAGGCCCATTAAAGGTTCAAAAGAATGGAGGTTTTGGGCTGCTTGGGAGCCCCAAAACCCAAGCCCATTTTCTTGAGCCCGTTGAATGGGTAAGAGAGAACACGGCCAACCTTCCAGCATTAAATCACCAACCCTCTTCTACCAGCATAAAAGCCAAAGCTATCACGCATTTTCCTCGAGCACTTAACCTACCAGGATTAAAGCCCAGCTTTCACCGTCTCAACGATCCTCATTAAAAGCCTTAGACCAACACCTACCCATATGTCCAGGACCTCTCCCATACGGCACTAAACCAACCATACGACATTAAACAAGCACCCAACACCAGAACAAACAAACAACTCCTCTTAAAACCAACTACCCGGCACCTACATAGAATAAAGAAGCCTTGTCATCTCAACTGGGAGACAAGGGTGCATAGCCAGGAGTAGCATGCGCAACCACCTTGATGTTGGAGCAGCATGCATGCATAGAGAAGAGAACTCCCAAGGCCTATAAAACGGGGAAGAACAAAGGAGGCCTTAACCACACAACCGAGGGGGACACCCAAAACACTCAAGCTCTAGCTATTCCAAACCCAGAAATTAGCAAACAATTCTTTTGCTGCCGTACTCTAGCAAACCTCCATTTTGGGAGCCGGCATGAGCAAGCATATTCTCATTGCTGCCGGAAAGCACCTAGCCTTAGCCATTCCAAACCCATAAACAAGCCTTACCATGCTTCAACAACATTCAAGTATCAAAATCCTTAAATACAAATTAACCACAACAAGAGCAAGTCAAATCCAAAGAGCCGCCGGAAGAAAATCCTCCAAAAAACCCATTGCTATAAACACACAAAACTCAAGCCTTCCTCCATCATGCTTCTCTTCTTTTATAAACCATTCCAAGCTATAAACATCATCCAAAAACTATCTCAGGCCATCCCAAAACCAACCAACATAGAACAAGCCATAATCTCACCGCTGGAAAACACTCAAGCTTAACCCAGAAACTATCATCTTCTTCTCCCGGCAACTAGAAACCATTTCAAGCCCTAAAATGTCTTTTACCCAGGCATCCCATTTCAACTCAAGCAAACGCTCTCTCTTGCTAAACTCATGGAGACTTAGCTCCCACACCGCAAGCCTCTCATGCCAAGCTCTCCCTTTTTAATTCATCGAAACGTGCTCTCATGCCAAGCTTGTATATTCTATGTACAACATGAACTCTTTCTGGAGCCATCTCACACCGTTCCATGAGCTGCCGTACGTTTTCCACTAGCTCCTGTATGCCATCCCAGCTGCCATGAACTCCATCTTCTTCAACATCTTCTCCAGCACTACTCCACTACCTCCAATACATACTCCACTTCAAGAAAAGCACTTCCAATCCAGTAAAATCAAGCAAAATCATTCAAGAACCTGTTATACATCAAAACCTGCAAGGAGCCACTGAAAATGACCAGAATATTCCTTAAGAATCAGCATTCTTTCGGGATATTTTAGGGCCTAGTCCTCGAACCCAGGCAAAGGGGCAATGTCACTCTTTCTTTACAGCGGCCCAAGTCCACCTATAGCTGTTGTAACAAAAAGACCCCCACAGATGCAAATAAATTTGTGTCTCTCTGCGTGTGTTTGATTACACAGAATCGGTGCGTGAACATGATAGCAAATCTATTTCATGCACCACATGAAATGGGATTAATCCTCGCTCAAGGTTCGGTTTGCTCTTGGCCACAAAGTGCTTCAAACGGGTTTCAAACCCCTGCCATTGAGGCACTAGGTAGCTCACCAAGCTGAGAGATGACAGTTTGCCAACCGCACCACACCTTGTGGTTTACTAGTTAGTGAATTTTGATTAGTTTTAATTGTATTTTATTTCAATATTAGGTTTTAACTATTATGGTTTTTAAATATTTTATCGTTTGAAGTCTTTGCCTTTAGTTTCTGATATGGAGATTCTAAATTTTCTTTAAAAAAAATAATGGATATTAATATTTCAGGATACTCATTTTACCACTTCCCTTTTGTCCACTTACACTTCTTTTTGAATTTTTAAATATGAAGTTCTTACTATAACATACAATTTCCAACAGGGGAATATAAGTGGACAAAAGAGAAGTGAGAAAATTAGCTCTTATCGTACAAAAACTACTAACATTCTTTGACGAATTGCTTCACTTGTTGTTATGATGCTTTTGAACTAGTTGTGAGGTTTCGAGATTCATCACATTTTTCTCAAAGTAAATATAGTAGCAATTTTAGGTCACCATTATTCTCAATCTCGTGTTTGAAATCTTTAATTTCCGTGCTCTTATCCTTATGGTTGTCAAAATTTGTTACGATGATTGTGAGAGAATTTAAGTAGTAGTAATTTATTTTCTCGTTATATAAAAAAAATTATCAACATTGTAATATTGAGTCAAGAGTCCACATTTGCGACTGAATAGGACTAAATTGCTATAAGCTGTGGTTGAGATGCATCAAACCAAAAACTTTGTTTTCTTGCATCGCATGTACCACAAACAAAACAACATAATCTATGGACCATCTACATCGGCTTAAAGTCGCAATAAGAAAGACAAAATATAAGAGCATCTCAATAAAATCTCCTTCAATTATTCTTCAAACTTAAGCGGTCTCAAATGAACCAACTATTTTATATATACGGCCCAAAAACAAAGTAGACGCTATATAAAATTTAAAAAATTATTTAAAAAAACCCTATTTTTTGGTACTGCTTTGAGAATCCGACACTGCCATCAGACTCGCAGAAAAATAATGTATCATTTTCAACCAAGACACAAGCACGCAATACATTTAATATTCTCAGCTTTTAATTAAGCTTTGGAAAAAAAAACATGCATGGCCTAAGCTTCCTTCCTTCCTCTGTCTGTGTTCCAACAAAAATCATATTTTCCACTTCTCTTTTTCTTTATGGTTATGGTTTGATTGATTTTAACAACTCTGTTATTCTAATAATCATCAAGTTGAGTGAGCACCACTTGAAAAAGTTTTGTTTAGACGCAAAGGCATCTCAGATCTGCACAAGACATTGCTTCCACGACAATTAGAGCATCCCCCTTTTGTTTATCAAGTATGGAACTTCAAAATCTCATTTTAAAAATCATATTCGTTTTCGTAATCATCTCGACTATTTGTACGCAACATTGAAGACAAAAGTTGTTCAAAATCTCATTTTAAAAATCATATTCGTTTTCGTAATCATCTCGACTATTTGTACGCAACATTGAAGACAAAAGTTGTTCAAAATCTCATTTTAAAAATCATATTCGTTTTCGTAATCATCTCGACTATTTGCACGCGAACAATGAAGACAAAAGAAAGTTGTTTAAGAGTGCATGATAACTATTTTGGAGACCGACGATAGTTTTCTTAATCAGGATATGTTATAATACCCTAATTGATTAAGCAGTAAAGAAAAAAGAACATTTGGACCCATGTTGCACAAAAGTGATTGAAGTGAAAGGTATTGTTTTAAATTTACCCTATAACGTGGCCCCTTTCATGATTCAGACATCAGAGAAGCAGAAATAACATTGATAACGTGAATGTGAGGACCACAACCAGAGAGACATTAAAAGGTTCAATTGCAATTATATATCCACATTTTATGTTAATTTTGGAACAACCCTACCCAAACGATACACACAAAAAATCCCCCCCCACGTGCAGCACAACACAACCAAGCACCTCAATATACGGATAAGCACAAAGGAGGAGAGCCAATGTGAATCCCGTGGGCAGCATAGAAATAAGTCATATACCACTCTATCGGTAAAAACGAGCCCACTCTGCTAAAAGACAAGACTGCCTGCAACTGCAACCACCAAATTCGAGCTACCACTCCTTCCACCACAAGACCCCAAACAATACATGGAAGGGTGGAAGCAAAAACAAACATGGCAGTATCAACAACAAAGACACTGCTTGGCTCTTTGCTATCTTCCTCATTACCAAGCTATCTCCAACCAATCAACCAATCGTCTTCCGCTACGCATATTAAAGATTCAACATAGTGGAGTGTGATTCACACACTCCTTTAAAACGATGCTATCCCGTGGCATACAAGTCTTTTTCAGGCATATACGGAAAAATAATTATAATTCACTCTTTTAAAAAATAGAAAAAACAAGTAAAATAACTCTTCCAAACAAGCCAAAAATGTCCCATCATAACAAGGGCTTAGGAATTTTTTTTTATTTTTCTTCTTTTGCTCTTGAAAAATAAACAAACAATAACTAGTAGTGGGAAATGGTAAATACAATCTCTACTGCTGCTGCACATGGGTTTTTCTTCCTCTTCCAACATATGACAGATTCACAGGCATGACCCATTTACCAATATACCCCTCAAATCACAGAAAAATGAGAGGCTGCCCTGCCCTGCTCTGCTAAGCTATTGCTTTGCTAAACACATGATTGAACTAGAAGACATAAATAAAGGGCAATATTTGGACAAACAGTTCAACAAACACAAAGCAGTAGTGAGTAGATCCGCATTACCATCCAGTAAACCCTAATCTTCATCAATCCAACCCAAAACTAACATAAAGTTAAAAAACCCACCATAGAAAAATAATTGAATTTCCTTCAATTATGTCCCTCTATTGAGCATGTCCTTGTACCTTATGATAGAATCCAACCTTTGCAGCTTCAGCTGGTTCTTAAACTTGTTGATGAAATCATCCGCCTTGGCATCCACCTCCTCATCCTCTGTCACTTTAGCTTTCCTCTCCCTCACAGTCGCTGGCCGGCGAATCTCCACAATATCATCTTCTTTAAAATGACCAAATGCAGACTTGGAACTCGCAGACTTCTTCATCTTCTTTGGGAGCTTAGTGGGTACTTCTCCGGATGCTGGTTTGGTGTCTGACTTCGTCCTGCTCACATGATGGTCCTGTAGAGGCTTCAGCTGACTGTAAATCTCATCCAGGCTCTGCTCTTCTTCTGATTCTGGTTCTGAGCTTTCTGGGTGTTCATGGTCTTCAAAATGGTCTTCATCTTGGAACTGGTCATGTTCAGAATGGGATTCTGGCTCCTGGGTTTTGTGCAGAGTGGTTGTGGTGGTGATGGGTTGTGATGGGTTGGTGGAGGGTTGTGATGGGTTGGTGGAGAAATCTTGTGGAATGTAGAAGTTGATGGACTTGAGCCTCTGTAGCAAAGAAGGGGATCTGGTGAATTGGGGTTGCTCAGGTTCTTGGGTGTGCCTAAAAGCATAATGGGTGCTCTCAGTAGTTTCTGGGTTTTTCTCAAAGGTGTTGGTGTGTGGCTCTGGGGATCTGTAGTTGTAGAGGTTGATGGATTTGATCCTCTGCAGAACAGATGGAGATCTAGCAAGGCCTTGCTGCTGGTTTTGTGGGTCTTGGTGTTTCTGGTTGGTGCCTAAGTTTGAAGCAATGGCAATGGTGCCTATCATGACATTGAGGAGGACAAAGAAAACAGTTGGAGTGAACCAGCTGTTCATGGAAGCCCAAATTGATACAGATTCCTCAAACATGGCTTTTGGTGGTTACAGTATTTTAGACACACAGAGAGAAGGATGGGGAAAAATGAAAATGGAGGTGAAAAAGAAGAAGGGCAGAAATAGAAAACTCTCTGCTTCTGCTACCCTTTATTTGGGTGGATATTTTCATCATCTTGTGCAGGTTTTTGGTATTTTCTGTGGAAATTTTTGACATATATTATTTTATTTTTATGATATCGACGGCACGTGGGTGAGTGATGGATGTGTGTGAGAAACAGACAGAAGAGAAGAGGTGGTTGTGAGAAAATGTGTGGTTGTGGTTGGATTAAATAAAGGCAGGGTGACTTGAAGGTGACAGCATTGACGGGGAGCAAGATTGCACTTGCTTGTCTCCGTGAAACGGCACCGTTTGATACTAGTACTGTATACCTTTTATCAAGGGTTCTCTCCAATCTCCAATCTCCAATCCTTTGATGTGGCTGATATTGATTTATGATGATGCAAATATAACTTTTCAAATTATGTTAGTGCCTAACAAATAAATTATTTAAATAAGCATATGCTTGTCAAAATTCCTCTTCAAGTGATAGATATTTTCATGCTTAACAAATAAGTGATCAATAGACTTGGACTTTTAGTTGATCTAGTGAAGTGAACGTTTGACAATCATTTCCACCTATAATTGATTGATACAAGCACTTAAAATTTTAATTTCTTTACAAACCGTTTCCCTCCATGGTTATACACAAACTCATAGCCGAAATATCGTGCACACAAGCAAATGGATTATAACTCAAGTGGTTAAGAGCGTTTACATAAGCATTTGAGATTTTAAATTCAATTCTTCCTCCTTTAATATCGCTGAACCCTGAACCCTAAACCAACCAACATGAATTTATTGTCACTCAAAATTGTGGTTAGTGGTTAAAGGATTATATGGGCAATAGTAATACCAGTATAGTTTAAGTATTTCCTAAAGTAGAGCAACATGGGCAATGGGCATGGCCGCCATTGTCCATTAAATTAAATGGTCAACCCAGAATCTAACATGGTAACACGGGCCTCCTCCTCATCCGTCTCCATTATTAAGGTTGTGCCATCTTTATTTACTCAAACAGTCGGCAACACAACTACAAGCAAGCCTTGCAAGCCCTAAACCATATGTTGATCATAGTCAAAGCCATCCCCTGTGGGACTAGCAGCACTGCAAGCTCCAGATGTATACAGAATCTCTGCCATACATGGAGGGCTCTAAGAGCTTATGGGCTACATACCCATGCCAATGGATCGATGTATCTAACTAAACTTATTAGCCGGACCATGAAACTACACCGCAACAACTAACTCTTAGTCTAATCGTACTTGTCTTTTTATACATACAAGTGTTAAACAAATTGGCTCGTTTCTTTAAACCTTCATCTATCTTCATTAGTTCGGCCCGAGTTATTAAAACCCGATGAAGTCGGGCCAAGTCGAGCCCAAACCCAAAATGATTCATCCATCGCATGTACCATGCAGTGCACGATTAGCACACCATGGGAAAAAGTGTCATCATGGTGTCCTTTGTTCTGAAGCAAAAGGCCAAAACAGAAGCCGCCTACTCCCTCAATTAAGTTCTGTTCGTCAAATAATGTCGACACACTAGCTTAATAATTTTCTCATGACTCAGATCACTGCTATGTTCTTCTGCTTGAACACACTAAATTATTTTATTATTATTTATATAAATATATCCTAGTGCTCGTTTTCATATAACTCATATGCATTATATCTCATCCCCTCTACAACTTTTGCTGTTAATTACGATGAAGGTCTGTGTGGTTTCGCATGGCCAACTGGAGCTTTGGACGTTGGTCTGCCTGCCTTGGTGTGTCTTCTTCAATTGAGGTACAGTTCTATTACATATCTTTACTGGTTTATTTCCAAGAAACGAAAGTTTACGTTAAAAACTGATTTTGAAATCTGGGTGTTTATGCAATTTACTGAAACAGTTGTTCTAGGTTGGGTGCATGTTTTGCAAATCCAAATGATGGAAATGTTGGGTTCCAAATTAAAGCACAACTGCCTGTCTTTCTCCAACACCATACTGTCCAAACCTAACGCCACCAGTGAAGTCTGCAGAGATTTTTCAGAGCTTTGTCCCCCAATGTACCAAAAAGAAGAAGAAATTTGGACTTGCGCTCTAAAACTTCAATGAAAGTAAACTTTTATTTTGATTAGATTTGTTATAAGGGTTGATGTTTATTTGCAGGGTCTTTTTGATGCCATTATCTTTTTTGAGCAAATGGGGATATTCATCAGCTTCTCAATAACCAAGTAAATTCTTTTGTTACTCGAATATCCGCGCGTTGAGTTGTTCTAATGAGTGTCGACAAAGACAACCTATGAACAGATGAGTAACCAAAAAGATATGAAACTTGTTGTCGAACCAAGTTCATGAAAGTCCCCGTTTGCCAAAAAAAAGATATTAGTGTCAAAACGAGCCTAAAAAGAAAAAACGTCAACTCTTACAAGAAATCTAACTACTACAAAACATTATCTTTACTTTTTGCAGCTTAGTAGCTTATTAGGAATTTCAATTTTTTTAGGTTAAATTGTTCCAAAAAAATTAAATTATGATGTTATTTAAAAAGATTGAATGAAGAAAAGTTATCCATTAAAAAAAATAGACTTAAACCATTCTTAAACAATTTAATAAAGTTGCGGACTTAAAATTTGGATCCGGAGGGTTGGGAGAAAAAATGATTTGAGTCCGAGCAAAACCCAAATAATCACTTTTTGGAGGGGAAAAATTTGGGTTTAGCCCCTCATGAGTTGGAGATGGTCTTATTTCAATGTCTTCTTCTATTTGGTTTGTCCTGACGAGGGAATATCTTAAAGACAATGCCCTCCCCGGCTTTGAAATACCAGTTCCTCCATCCCTTGCAAAACACAAGGGACCCAACGGCAACTCCAAGGCCAACAATATATCCAATTTCAACACTTAGAACATCCCAATAATCTGATCATGGCCAGAATTTGGAACACTCCTTCCATTGGACATTGGCGGTGGTGAAAACCCTGCAGCTATGTCATCTGTTGTCAAAGGAGGCCCCCATAAATCCTTGTTGCCTTCAAAGGAAGATTTTGGAAATGTTGAAAACTGAGTGCTGTGTGGGATCCTGCCAACCAAGTGATTGTTTGAGAGATTCAAGAACGAGAGGAACGTGAGCTTTGCAAACTCTGCTGGAATTTGCCAGCTCAGGCTGCTCACTGAGAGATCTGACGACTCGAGTTGTCGCATTTTACTTAACGATGGTGGGATTGCACCTGTTAAAGCATTGTTGGACAAGCTGAGGATGTACAATGATTTGAATCCTCCTATCTCCTCAGGTATTTGTCCACTGAAGTTGTTGCACAAGAAGTTGATCACGGTGAAGATAGTTAAAATATTTACTAATAAAACCATCTCCATGTCTTTGCTCACAACTGTTATTGAATCCTGATAATTAATATCATCTGATCCATCCACATCAAGAAGGTGGTTGATTTCTGAGGGGATCACCTTGGTTTGCCAGCATTGCCTGCCATGTTCTCAAAGATCTTCATGGTATTTCCCCATTGAAATTGTTGTGAGCTAAGTCTATGATTTGAAGCATTGGCCGGGTGCCATGGGTCTCCAGACCTCCGATGAGTCCATAAAATTGGGATTTGTCCCCGAAACTGGTTGGAATGTGTGAGAATGTGAAGGTAAAGAGTCCCACATTGGAAAGTTGAGACACCTAGCAAGGACTTATAAGGAGTTGGGCTACTCCCTCCATTGCCAATTGGTTTTGGAGTGGAACCTCAACTTTCTTCATGGTATCAAAGCAGGTTAGCCCACGTGTGAAAGCCCAACGGCCACACGCGCTCCACGTCACCCAATATGTGTTGTCCACGTGTTAGACTTGAAAATTCGTCACACGTACGGGAGCGTGTGAGAATATGAAGGTAAAGAGTCCCACATTGGAAAGTTGAAAAACCTAGCAAGGGCTTATAAGGAGTTGGGCTACTCCCTCCATTGCCAATTGGTTTTGGGGTGGAACCTCAACTTCCTTCAGAATGAAGTTCAAGCAAGCTTAGAGCAGAAGTGAGGTTTGGCAAAGGACCTTCTAAACTTACCGCGGAGTTGCCTGAAGTGTTTAAGTCTTGAAGAAGATTGAGCCTCCAAATCCAATTTGGCACCTCACCATGATTTTGGTTCCCTGAGGAAAGGTCTAAGTAGGATAATCTGTATTGATTTCTCAAGAAGTCAGGAAATGTTCTCAAGTTGGTAGAAGTTAATTTCTGTTGATCCATTTGAGGCAAGGAGTAATTTGAGAAATTGAGACCATTATGATCGAAAAAACAAGCTATTGTATGGAGGTTTTAGGGGAGTCTTGATGATAGGATCAGATTACCGAAGAGGTTAATAGGAAGTTTTTTCTGTTGTATGATATTTCCTTATGCCTTTGCCTCTCTCTCTCTCTCTCTCTCTCTAGTGTTATCCTGATTGTTCAAAGAAAACATGTACCAGGATCAATCAGACAGGTGTTTACAAGAGCCATGCCCTGCCCTGCCATGCCAACCCTAGTAGATTCTCATGGGCGGAGGTTTAAGGACACTGAACATATTGGATCCAGATCACCAGCAGCAGCAAGCAACTAGTGTTCTGTAACAGAAAATGATGAGTAATATATTGCAGGTTACACAAAGAGCCACAAGAAGGTGATGACTGATCAATTGTTACATTCTTTTTGTTTCTGATATAACTCTGAAAGGGATTTGCGTCTTCTTTGCAAGTGAAAGAAAAGAGAGAATTTTTCGAACAAAAAAAGAAAAGAGAGAATTTGGCTCCAGGCAATGTGTAAAGTTTCTTTTGCAAACACAAGAAAAAAGAAAAGGAGAATTTGGCTCCCGGCAATGTATAGAATTCAATTCAAGGTTGCGGCGCTTTCCTTTCCAAGATGACATGTGTGCTGAAGTTTTCCATTGCAATTGGAAGAATTTAGAGCAAAGAAAAAAAAAAGGAAAATTCAATCTTAAATCATTCCCATCAACTCAAATCTTTGGTAACTAACCACAATCAACGTAGGTGGGGAAAGGAAAAACAATTGAAAAAAGATTAAACAAAAAACTTTTAAGACACTGCTAATGGTTCATATACAGCACTCGATGATTAGTGGGAACAAATGCCCCATCATCAACTCCCCCAGAAAAATCAAGATTTTACTTGATAGACAATGACAAACGAGTACATAGATCGCCACGGCCGAGAGAATCGTCTTCCACTGCTGATACTTCATCTATTACTGGGAACAGATGCGTCATGGCTCCATCCTGCCCCATCAGCAACTCCCCCGGAAAAAAACTCGATTTGTTTCCAAATCATACAAATGAGGATCAGGATTACGCATATTTTCCTTCATGCGTTTGTCCCGTTCTAGATAAACCCCCGTCTTCTTCACTCTCACAAAATCAACCAGAGGCCTTACTAGAAGGGAGATCTTGTCTCCGCCTTGCAAACGGAGCTCATCGTTTGACAATTGTCCCTGCCAAAGATAGTGGTCTTCTGGTTCTCTTGAAGTTTGTACTGAGGCAAATGCTATCCTTGCGTGCAAAGCAGTTTGTTTGGTAAGATTTTTAACTGTAATGCAAATAGGACCTTGAGAATCTTCAAGTTTTGGGTAGTCTGAAGAGAAAAAGAAGCATATAGTCAACCCTTTTAAATCACGACCAGCAGGAACTTCAAAGTAGACTTGATTGTCCACATCATCGACCAACTCGAACCACTCAGGAATATCATAAATTCCATTCAGAAAAATTCCACCGTATCCGCAAGAATTCCATCCCTATTTATACCATGTAGAGCCAGATTTTTATAATCATTACATTCTTATCTATGCATGTGCATATACATGCAAATTTGCATCTGTGTGTGTATGTGTGTGTGTGTGTGTGTGTGTGTGTGTGTGAGAGAGAGAGAGAGAGAGAGAGAGAGACCTGTAGGATGTTCTTCCTAAAATCAGCAGTGAGATTGGTGCAGCCTTCCATATGAATCCTTGTTATGGAGTTTAATGACTTATCCAAACCTGGAATCTCAGTAAGTTTGAGCGAGTCATTTAGATACAGTTCTCTCATATACGACATTTTTGAAAAGTCTGGCATCGTTTCCAATCCTGTGCAGCTAGATGTTTTTAGAACTTTCGAACTTGTTGGTAAATCTGGGATTGCACGAAGATGTATGCAGTCATTTAAAAACAAATTTTGAAGATTTGAAAAACCACTGGGGCCTAGAATTAGGCTATGAAAATCATTGCCTCTAAGATCTAAATCTATGAAGGACATTGCGCAACAGAGATCCTTATGAAAATCATTGCTGCAATCTTCGAGATTTGGGAGTTCTGAAAAGTGTTGTGATTCTTTATGTCATTATCATTTTTTAGATAAATGAAGTCATCAGAGGTATCATGGCTTGATCCTGCCTTTTGAGATGGGCGACGTTGATACCCACAAAGATGGTATTCAATCATATTTTCATTCATAAATTTGTCCCATACCAGGCTAACACCTGTTTTCTTCACCTTCACACAATTATCTTGAGGCATTATCTGAATCAAGACTTGATTACTGTCTTGCAATTTGAGCTCGTCGTTTGATAACTGTCCCTGCCAAACATAATGATTTCCAAGTTCAGAGTCATATTGTTCTGCTCTATATGTGATCCAGGCTCCAAAATCAGTACACTGGGTCAAGTTTGTAATGCTAATGGCAACAGGAATTTCTTTGTCCAAGTCTGAAGGGTAAACGAAGGACAAAGTTAACCCTTTAAAATTACGACCAACACTTTGAGGAACATTGAAATCCAAAATATTATTCTCATGGACACTGTTGAACCAATCAGGAATATCATCTCCATCCAGAACAATGCCACCATATCCGCAAGAAGTCCATCCCTATACCATGTAGAGTCAAATTTGTATAAGAAATACATTCCTAAGCACGCATGTGTACGTGTGTGTACGTGGTATAAAGAGAAAGATGAGAGACAGAGAGAGACGGAGAGAGAAGGATTAACCTGTAGGATGTTCTTCCTAAAATCGGCAGTGAGATTCTTGCAACTTTCCATATGAATCCGTGTCTTGGAGTTTAATGACTTATCCAAGCCTGGAATCTGGGTGAGTTTGTAAGAACCACTTAGATACAATTCTCTCATATTTGACATTTCTGAAAAATCTGGCATTTTTTCCAATCCTGTGCAGCCAGCTGCTTCCAGAACTTTCAAATTTGTTGGTAAATCTGGGATTGCACAAAGATTTAAGCAGTTGTTTAACAATAAAATTTATAGCTTTGAAAGACCACTGAGGCTTGGTAGGCTATGAAAATCATTGTCTGCAAGATCTAAATTTTCTAAGGAAATTAGGCTCCAGAGATCACTAGGGATTGCATCCTCGGTTAGACCACAGCCTTTAAGAAATAATTCTCTTAACGAGCTTAAACCATGTAAAGAAGGGGGCAAAAGAATAGTTGATGGCGACCTTGTCACCTCACATACCGATAAAATTTCCAAGTTCTTCAATTTTACTATAGAAGATGGTATTTGTCTTATGGCTGTGTTATCTGCTTCCAGAGTTGTCAATGATATCATGTCCCCTAAGCCATCAGCCAAGTTTTCAAATCTTGAACAACCATTAAGTACAAGAGTTTCAATAGACTTGGAATTATAGAAATTCAGTGGAAGATCCTTTAGCATGTTGCAGTCTTGAAGATTTACCACAGAAAGTCTTCCAAGATCCCCTATGGATGAGTGAACCTCAGACAAACTCGTACAGTCTTCCAATATCAATTCCTCGAGACATGAGAGTTTTGAAAGGTCTGGTGATTTTATTAGGCAATGGGAATGACTGAGATTAATGATTTTCAACTTCTCAAGAAACTGTTACACAAAACCAAAATTAAAATCCAAAAGGAAGGTCTGATACAAACACTAATGCAAAATGAAGAGAGAGTGAACATAGCGTATGTATAGAACAAGATAGAAAGAGCCAACTAGGTTGAGATTTTTATACCTTGCAATCCTTCCAAACTATTTTGAGTTTGCTATACTGCAAGTCTAAAGCAACTAGTTTTGGTTGATTAGAAAAGTCATCTGGTATGGAGTCTAAAGGGAATCCATGCCAGCACAACCATGTTAGCTTTTTGGGGAAGATATTGTACTCTCCAGTGAGCTCTACATTGTTGAAGTGGAGTAATCTCAGTTTTTTCATATTGGTAAATGCTTCTGCACTGAAACTAGCCTTATCAGAGCTTTGCAAATCTAGAGCAAGTCCTTCATTTGCTTCAGTTCCCTGTTAAGAGAAGTACTAAGTAAGAAAAGGGCCATTTGCATATGAAACGTGATTTACAAACATAAAAGTCCATGTATGTTAGGACCTATAGTTTGTGTTGGCAATCAAAGCACATGTTTTTGTTACTTTGATCTTAATGCACATATATAAAGAAATGGAAAACGAAACCGATGTAGAGCATTTATTTTATTATAGACACGGGATACACATGCTTCTCTTGCATGATGCATTCTAAAACTTACTGGGAAAGTACTTACAGATTCATCTCTCAATACATCTGTTACATCTTCGTGATTCCACAATCTACTAAATTTTTTAGGGTCATCATGGCCGAATTTTTCACTAACAATCTCTCTTCCCATATCATGCATCATCAACTTGTTTTCCTCACTAACTTTTACAAGGCACCGTTCAATGAGGATAGGGATTCCTAGCGTTGCAGAAAAACCACATCCATCTAATATTTGTGTGACATAGTCCTGGTCCATTCCAATAAAGAAACAAGATATATCAAGGAATATATCTCTGTCTGTATGGCCAGGTAGCCCGTCAAAGCTTATTCTGAATATTTTTGTAATTGTTTCATGAGGACTTCTTTCCAATCTCTCCAATTGGCTTTCCCACACTGATGTGGTTCTTTTATTCAGAAAAGACCCCAAAACTTCAAGTGCTAGTGGCAAACCTTGACAGTTATGAATTAAGCGTTTTGAGAGGTCGAGATATTCTTGATCAGGATAATCTCTTTTGAAGGCATGCCAACTAAAGAGCTCTATAGCTTTTTCCTCATCCATTTCTTCAACGGGATACGTGCTATCCACTCCAACTTGCTCTAGCAAATGTTGATCTCTTGTTGTTATAATAATTCTGCTTCCAGGTCCAAACCAATCACGATCTCTAGCTATTGCTTTTACTTGCTGTATTGAAGCTACATCGTCGATTATGACAAGTGCTCTTTTGCAACGAAGTCTTTCTTGTATCACAGTGATCCCTACATCAACAGAACCAACCTTTATGGCCTCCTTGCTTGTCAAGATATCATTTAGAAGTTTTTCTTGCAAACCAACCAGACCATTAATGGCTTGGTTTGCAATTACCTCCCTCATGTTTGCAAGGAAACTCCTACCTTCAAAGTTACGTTCAAACTTGTTATAAATGGCTTTGGCAAGCGTTGTTTTTCCAACGCCGCCCATCCCCCAAATACCAATCATGCGAACAACTTAGAACCTGATTCAATATCTAACAGATCACTCAAATCCCACAACCGAGAAGTAATTCCAACTGGGTGTTCGATGTCTAATTTGTATTTGCTGTGCAACTGTTTATTAACCTCCCCAATAATTTTCTTGATAAGCACTGCTTCATGCCTTATAATTTTCTTGATAAGCACTGCTGTGCAGAACCACGAATCATTCATTAGGCAACAAACTACAAATTTATAATCCTATCTGTAATTACTAAAGAACCTGTGCAACCTCAATTATTTAAGTTTAGATCAGAGAGGTTCATTCAATTGAGGACAGAGTTCATCATGACCAGTGCTGCAATTATTGATAAACAAAGGTATGATTAAATCACAGCCTTGTCGAATCCAAATGTTTTCTTCTTATATGACAAGAGGGGAGGCCTGGCCACAAGCAGTCAAGGCAGTAGCCTAGGGCCCCAATTTTTATAATACCTATATATACATACCTATATTATTTTTTTTTAAAAATCACATTAATATACATATAGAGAGAAAAGGACTCGTTTAGGATGTAGGATCACCGCTGATCAAGTGCATATGCATATCACTAGTCATCCTTGATATGATGGAAAAAGAAAAGGGATAGATGGTTGTCAAGTAAGGAGATGATAATCGAAGAAAATTAGTAAATTACCCATTGTAAGTATTTTTAAGATCTTCACCACACAAATCTGCAGCTTGAGTGAGAGCATTTCTCCACTGCTGTACCTTTTCTTTCTCAAGTTTACCTTCACAGATGCCCGCTTCATGTTTCTCAAATGCTTGTGCAAAACTACCAGTTTGTTTCCGGACATCTGAAGCATCAACATTATAGAATAATGGAATAACCTTTTGCCCCAATTTTTCTCTACACTCCATGATCTTCACCAACTCATCAAGACACCAACTGGAATCGGCATACCTCTTGGAGAAGGCAATTATGGAGATCATGGACCCGTCGATTGCCTGCTCCAGTTAGGTTTTTATAAATTCCGCTCTTCTTAATTCTTTGTCATCAAGAAAGGCGTTGATACCGGCATCAGAGAATGCGGCATGGAGGTGGCCCGCGAAGCCCTTGCGTATGCCTTCCCCTCTAAAGCTCAAGAACACTTGGTACATCCAACTTTTTGAGGAGGAGGATGAAGAGGAGGCATTGATACCGGCATCAGAAAATGCGGCGTTGAGGTTGCCGGTGAAGCCCTTGCGTGTGTCTTCACCTCCAAAGCTCAACAGACTTCGAACTTCTATAAGGAGGATGGAGGATGGTGAGGATGAAGAGGAGTCTTTATGGGCTTTCTTGGCATCCATTAATTGATACTGCAGAACTATCGGACAGTGGTTTCATAAATTTTTTTTTTCTTTCTGGGCAGTGGTTTGTGTGTTACAACTAGATAAATAAAAGTATTGAAATACAGTCAAGGTCCTCAAACGTTTCAGTCCACAAAAGCAAAAGTTCAGAAGCGGAGAGAGAGAGAAAGAGAGAACAGAATATCTTTTTGGAAGAAGAAGTTCCCAAGCGGGGCCGCTTTCCGTGGCTTCTGGCTACACGATCTGCTAGACGGCAAAGATTGAAGGTCCGGAAAGTGCAAGGAGAGGTAAGTTGGAGAATAATTCCAATCAAAAAAGAAAAAGGGTAAAGAAGAAGAAAGACACGTCACAAAAAGCAATAAGTAATTTGGAGAATAATTCCACCTGTATCAGCCACTAATTGCTTTTGAAAATTTTTTGTATGTTCCGGATGGTATACCATCAAATATATATATACACACATGAAAATATTTTGTTTTTATGTCTTATGTTGTTTGAAGTTGTTTGAAGAAAGTAAAGAATCTCAAGCCCTCTTAAATTAAAAAGAAACTTGGGTATTGGCCCTTCCAAATTGTTGAAAGACAAATCAAGGGCGCCTAATCGGTAAGAAGAGACATTAGAAAATTCATAGAATTGATGAGAGAACTTATTGTTGGAAAGTGCAACTAATTCCAGCAATGGAATGCCTCCATTGAATAGATTGTAACTGAAGTCAACAAACTCCAAATTGATAAGATTTTCCCAATGAATGGAATTGATGGAACCATTAAACTTGTTCTCTGAAATGCTTAGAGAAACCATGAAAGGTTTTCCATTGACTTTGGTATTGATCCATAGAAGTTGGAGGGTGAAAGATCTATTGAGGACATCATTTTGAGGTTGCCAATCGAGTCCGGCAATAACCCTGAAAACTTTGTGTCACTCAGGTCCAGAATTCGAAGAGATCCGTGTTGGAAAATTCTGGTAAGGAACCTTAAAGCTTTGGATTGTCGGACAAGTCAATAGTCTGTAGTGTAGAAATCTGGAAGATCTCTTGGGGGGAAATGTTCCATACAAACCACATGAAATGAGGCTCAAGGAAGTCAAGCTTGAAAAATTCGCAAAGAATGCTTGGAACTGGAAAGAAGATATGACTATAATCCAATCGAATCACGGATAGAGATGTAAGATTGGCAAGGGACTGGTCAAAAGGGCCTGAAATAAAACTGCTGGACAATACCCTCAGCTTTGGAAGTGAAGATGAGATTACTTTGCACCATTAGTCCCTTGTGGTACTGATATATGTCTACATGATCAATATATAACTCTTCAAGTTCTGTGATGTTATGAACCAACATGCTTAAATTGGGGATCTCAAGTTTGAACTGATCTCTATAGTAATTCTCAGAAATGTCAAGAACAGTCAGCCTTGTCAAGCGTGAGAACTCTATTGGAATTTGCCCGAAAAAGGCATTATGGGATACATTTAGATACCTCAAATTCGTAAGCTTTTCCTATTGCAGATGGAATTTGAGAGTGGCAAATTCCGTTAGCAGCATATTTGAGGCTTTCAAGGTGTTGAAGATCTGCTGGAGTTTCGAGTTCCAAGCACGATAGATTCGCTGCTGATGTCAAGACCAACAGCATAGCCACTTTTGCTGCAAGTTACTCCGACCCAAGAACAGCAGTCGGTACTTGAATTCCAAGTTACAAGCTTGGAGGAAGCAGAAGAATCAAATGTAAGGCTTTGCTTCAAGCGGAGCAATGCTGCTTGGTCATCTTCATTGCAGTTACTTTTGGACTTAATTAACAGTCATCAAGAATAAAAAGAAATGCAGCAAAACTTTCATCATGGATTAAACTTTTAACAGAAGATATGGATGAAACTGCAGGAGCTGTTTGTGGTGGTTTTAAATCTCATTGACACATAGGACTTTTGGCTTCAATTTAAAACATTTTCCCCATCTATCTGGGACCAAACAAACAAAGCAATACAAACAAAACGTGACCATGCAAACAGAGCAATTAGATTAAGGTCAAAGCCAAAGCACAAGAGCAAACAGCTGAAAACCAAAGCCAAAACAAGCGAGACTTGACAAAGGAGTAAGTTAAAGTAAATCCAGCAAACATCGTACACTGAATTGTTCAAAGTGACAAACTTTCTTAATGCGTAAATTTCCATGCAATTACGAATGGAGCGTGTTCTGTTAGAATCGTACAAAGTAAACACACAACATAATTGAAACACAAAATGAGGATTGAAACAATTGTCGACCTCATTCACCATCTCCAAAGCTCCTCCAAAGGTGATTGATCAAATCATGTCGGAGACTCTGATGCACATGTGGAGATCGAACTCTATTATTACGAATCATGTAATCAGAGAGAGTCTGCCTATCTTGGTGGTACTCGTATGTAATGCTTGGCTCCAGCTCATATTGTCTTGCTCTGGCCCTTCTGGATCGTTGTGGACACATATCCTCATCATCATATTCCTCTTCAACATATTCGTACTCATCCTCCACAATCATGTTGTGCAAAATTATACACGTCATCATGATTGAGTGGAGGTTATCCTTGCAACACATATGTGCAGGGCCCCGAACAAAAGCCCATTGAGCCTGTAGTATTTCAAATGCTCTTTCAACATTCTTCTTATACGCTTCTTGCATTTGTGCAAAAAGCCTCTTCTTTGGGTTATCAGGAGAAGAGATGGTCTTCACCAAAGTAGCCCAACGAGGGTAGATCCCGTCTGCCAAATAGTAGCCCAAGTGGTATTGATTTCCATTGACAATATATTCAACATGAGGAGCCACTCCATGTACCACATCATTGAACAATGGAGAACGAGCTAAAATGTTGATATCGTTGTTGGATCCAACGGCTCCAAATAAGGCATGCCATATCCATGTGTCGTACGAGGCCACAGCCTCTAGCACAATAGTGGTTTTTTTTTGTGACCAGGAAACTGGCCTGCCAAAGAAGATGGGCAATTCTTCTATTCCCAGTGCATGCATTCAAGACTTCCTAACATGCTTGGGAAGCCTCGACTGCTTGTCTTGTGCAATAACTTGTAAAGGTCAGCTGGATTTGGAGACTGAGGTACCATTGGCCATACACGGCTTCAAAGGCGTTACAAAACTTACGGAGTGACTCAAGAGTTGTGCTTTCACCCAATCTACAGGTACTCGTCGGTCGCATCAACTGAGCATCCCCATGCAAGCATACGAAAGACATCGGTTAACTTTTGCTCAGGGGATAGCCCTTGTCATCCAAGCCCGTCTTTTTTTTTGCGAAAGTATGGCTCATGGTTGACAACATCATTCAAGATGCGGTAAAATAACTCTTTCCACATTTGGAACCGCCTACGAAAGTCCGTAGTATTAAAATGTGGCCTTTCAACGAAGTAGTCGGACATGAGATTGCGATGACGATCTTCCCTCTCACCGGTTCTTGTACACACGATCGACTACCGACCCACCATGTTTGGTGGCTTCATTCTCCAGTGAAGTATGGTGGACAATGGCTTCTATCACTCTATGATGATGTTCTTCATCATCTAAATCATCATCAAACATAAAGGAAAAGATGGCCTTGCCACGATTATCCATTGAAAGCTTCAAATGATATGAGAAGTATGAGAATGAAGAAGATGATGTGTTTGATTTGATATCAAAAGTATGAGAATGAAAGAGATTGATGAAATTGACAAAGGAAAAATAAATTGAGAAATAGAAAAAATGTTTTTGGTAGATTGATTGATAAATGGGTGAGTATTTATAGAGTTTGGAGTGAGTTTTGGGGTTGGATCTGATTTGGATTAATTTAAAATATTATTTTGACCGTTTGATTTAAATTTAAGCCATTTGATTCTTTTTTTTTAACCGTTAAAATAGCTTAGATTTAATCACCATCGTTGATTTAAGTTATATGTACATTTTTTTTTATAAAAAAAACAACAACAAACATCAATTATTCAAATGTTGCCGTTGGATTCCAACGGCAACTTCATGGGGCGCTGACAAGTGGCGGAAAGAGAAGGGAAAAAGCAACTGCAAAAAAGGAGGTGGGGCCCAAGTCAGCATCTTTGCATATGGGGCTGTTTGAGTTGCAAGTGGGCTCCACGAAAGCATTTGGGTCCAGCCAATACTTGGACCCATATTTGAGTCCTTCATTTTGTTGGGTTGTGGGAGATTTGGGGCAATATTTTGGGTTTGAGTCCTTGCATTGGAGATGGCCTAAGGGCTAACGACAAAAGACACCCTTAAGGTTTGGGGTCATTCTCAGTATGCACAATGAGGTTTCAATTTCATTAATTTACTCCCCGATGTTTTCAAATCTAACCAATTTAAGTATTCTGTTAAGTTGACCGTTTGGTCAGACGTTAACTGATGATGTATCCACTGTGAGAACCATCTGCTAACTAATTCCTAAAAAATATATATAGAAAATGATAAAATAATATAAAATAATAAAAAACTTAAAAAAACCCAGCCTCTTCCCTGCCAAACAACCCACCACCCCATGTTCCCCACCCCATATCATTGACAAGATTTTGATCAAGAGCAGCATCCTCCTCAACGTCGACCCCATCATCGGCTGATTCTTATGGCTTCGAAAATCCAAAACAACACCGTCTTTGGCGACCGACCACTGCCTTACCCACCAACAATATCGCAGCAACCAACAGAGCATCATCTCCGCCGTCTATGACCCCACATGGCGCCTTCTCCACCGTAACCTTACCTATGAGATCCTCCACCCTTCCCACATCAAATCCTATGGCGAGGCCCTTGGGTTCTTAACATTCTCATTAACCTTCTCAGATCCGAGTTTCAAGCTCAATCCAAAGGCATCAGAGTTGAGCTTTGGGACAAATTAAACAAAGAGAAAATTTCAGACAAAAAAAAAAACAAAGAGAAAATCCAAGAAATCGACAACTTTCAACGCTGCTTGCTATTGCGCTTTTGGCTATTCAGCATCCTCAAATTTTGGCCCAAATAGACAAAATTTCTGTTGAAAAATCATTGGAACCATAAGGAAGAAGAAGGCATGCTCATCCTTCTTATTCGAGCACGACAGAAAGCAAAGAGTGAAAGGCTGAGCAGCATGGACGACGACCAAGATGATGACTTTGTGTTGGCATATGTTGATACATTGTGGGAGCTCCACCTTCCTCACAGGAAGCTAAAAAGGGATAGGGACGAACGACGAAGAGAAGGAGGGGGTTGGGCTTGGTTTCACTAGTTTTCGATTTTTAAATTTTATTTATATGTTTGTTTTAATCATTTTATATTATTGATTTAAAAAAAAAAAAGAATAAAGGGAGTTGGTCAGTCAGTTCGTTGGTGGGTCCTACAGTGAACATGTCATCAGTTAACGTCTACCAAACGGTCAACTTAACAGAAGACTTAAATTGGTTAGATTTGAAAACATTGTGGTGTAAATTAATAATAAAATTAAAATCCCAAGGTCCATATTGAGAATGACCCCAAATCTTAAATGAGTCTTTTGTTGTTAGCCCTTGAAAGACTTATTATCACAAAACGTCCCTAAGGTTTACGAAACTATCAGATTGCATCCTTAATGTTTTTTTTGTGTCATTCATTGTCCTACCAAGGTTAGTATGCGTGATCACAAATGGTCTCTGCCGTTAGATTCCGTAAAAACTCCGTTAGTTGCTGACGTGGCATGTATATCACAAAACATCCTTGAGGTTCACACATCTATCACAAATGGTCCCTGCGAAATTTTTTAATTTTTTAAATTTAAAATTCATAAAATTTTAGTTTTCTTTTTTTATATTATTTAAAAATATATATTGTATTTTAAATACATATGGCACTATATTTTTGAAGATGTGGGCTCCACATATATGCAACATTGGTTTTTTCATTTTTAAATTTTATGAATTTTAAATTATTTTTTAAAAACTCCATAAGTTTGTTGATGTTGCATATATATGAAGCCCACATCTACAATAATATAGTGTCATGTGTATTTAAAATACAATATATATATATGCCACGTCAACAACTAACGGAGTTTTTGGCGGAAACCTAACGGTAGGAACCATTTGTGATCACACATACTAACCTTGAGAACCACAAATGACACAAAAACACATTATGGATGCAATCTGATAGTTTCGTAAACTTTATGGACATTTTGTGATAATAAGCCGCCCTTGAAATAATGATGATGGAGAGAGGTTTGATTGATGCACCCTAACTCCATGTTGATCACATATTGTCATGTAATGTAAGAAACAGAGGAAAAGTTTGCATGGCATATTCAAACAGTTTTGCTTTTCTTAAGTTTATCATAAATCAAAATCACATCAAGATCAGGAAATCTTTGAACAGATCTGACCACAAAATATTTGGTACCAAAAGCGCGGCGGCTGTTTCATGCTTGAGGTGAGGCCAATTTCTGGTGGTCACCACCATGTGACCATGTCATCATCAGCAGTGTTTTACTCAATACGCCACATATCCACTGAGAACATATTGGCTTCTCACCTCAGTTTAGCTTTGTCTTTCTTCTTGTAAAGGGATAAACGGAATATTTTTTGGGTCATGAGTGGAGGAGGTCGCATGAACAAAAGAAGGTCGGGGTAGGCACTAGCAGGCTTCAACTGAAGAATCTCATGCATAGACAACTTCGTTCTAGAGGTGAACTGAAAAACATGAAGTTATGAGTTCAAATATCATAAATGACGACATTATAACATAGAAGAACAAAGTCAGAATCTACTAGCCTTATACGCAATCATTTACATTGTCGATTTTTTTTAATAGAAAAAGAAAGTAGGGTGAGATGAGATGGTATGGTTACGTCTGAACCATGCACTTCTTTTCAGTCTAATCAAATGTCAACTAGCAACAATTCCCCAAAGCTAAAACACTGTAAGTATTTGATTCCTGCATCAATTACCAAAATGAAAATACTTCCATTTCAACTTGGATTTTAAGTTCAACCCAAGTTGTTGTGAGATGAGGTCATTATTAAACAAATTAGCATGATTTCATTCCGCTTTTTATTTATCACATATGGAACTAAAAAAAAAATACAAAAATATGTAAATCTCACATTACAATTTAAAATCTATGAATTGAATTATATACATTCTTCATCCCTTTCCCAAAATCGATAATAGAATCATAATAAAGGCACAAAAAGTTTCTCTTTTTTCTCCTTTTTCTCTTTTTCCTCTTTTTCTTTCGGCTTATTATCACAAAAGGTCCCTGAGGTTTACGAAACTATCAGATTGCATCCTTAATATTTTTTTGTGTCATTGGTGGTCCTCAAGGTTAGTATGTGTAATCACAAATGGTCCCCCCGTTAGGTTCCGTCAAAAACGGTTAGTTTCCTGACATGTCATATATACATATCACAAAACATCCCTTGAGGTTTACACATCTATCACAAATGGTCCCTGCAAATTTTTTTAATTTTTTTAATTTAAAATTCATCAAATTTTGGTTTTCTTTTTTTAAATCTTATGAATTTTAAATTATTTTAAAATATACATTGTATTTTAAATACACATGACATTATATTATTTTAGATGTGGGTTCCACATATATGCCACATCAACAAACTAATGGAGTTTTTAAAAATTAATTTAAAATTCATAAAATTTAAAAATGAAAAAAATCAAGTGTTTAGGGTTTATAAATGGTCCTCAATGTTAAAATCCTTATATAAATGGTTTTTTCATTTTTAAATTTTATGAATTTTAGATTATTTTTTAAAAAAACTTCATTAGTTTGTTGGTGCCCATATATGTGAAGCCCTTATCTTCAAAAATATAGTATCATGTGTATTTAAAATACAATATATATTTTTAAATATTATAAAAAACAAAAACAAAATTTTATGAATTTTAAATTAAAAAATTAAAAAAATTTGCAGGGACCATTTGTGATAGATGTGTAAACCTCAAGGGATGTTTTGTGATATGTATATATGCCACGCCAGCAACTAACGGAGTTTTTGACAAACCTAACCGGACTTAACCATTTGTGATTACACATACTAACCTTGAGGACCACCAATGACACAAAAAAATATTAAGAATGCAATCTGATAGTTTCGTAAGCACATGACCTTTTGTGATAATAAGCCTTTTATTTTAGGGGTTATGTACGCAAACTTATTATTAAAATCCAAAAATGAGCACCGAGTGTCGACACTCTCGCGCTCATTGTGATGCAAAATGTCGAATTTGAAGCCTTTGACTCTCTTCGCGCACGCGAGCTTTCGTCAAAATATGTCGACATTCTCTCCTAATGCCCCTCCTCCTCCCTCCCCATTTGCTTCTTCCATCTCTTTCTTTCTCTTTCCATCCCTCTGTATATGTGTCTGTTTCTGTTCTCTGCTTCTCCCAACAATATCAAGACATCCCCCAAATTGAAATTCGTCTCTTCCCCCATCAAAACTATCAAATCGAGATTCGCATTTACCAGATCAATCAATTTCGGTGGAAATTTTATATAAACCACACCCAAAAAAAAAAAAAACCACATCCCCATGTTATTCATCGAGGTTCGCTCTCTCGCACACGCATGAATTTCAATTTCTCTACGATTCGATTCTCTGATTAAAACGCTGCGTTTTGTGTAGGATCTTCTGCCCCTGCTCTGGTCTTCTGGTTTCCGAGAAAAAGCTCGGTTTTTCAAAGGTAATCTCGCTTCTGCGATAATAATTGAAATTGAAAACAAATACCAATGACGAAAAAAGTCTCCTTTTTCTAAAATCTGTTTCTTCAAATTCTGTTTTTTTTTTGTTGGGCGCTCAAAAAAAGAGTCGCTTTTGCAGTCCATGGCCAACACGAGCTGCGAGAGCTCTGACCTCGAGGCCTGCCGCGACGAGTCGGCGGCGCTCGTCCTCAAACTCATCGCCGTCGCTTCGATTCTCTTCGCCGGAGTCGTCGGGGTAGCCATTCCCCTCGTCGGAAAAAACCGCCGGTTTCTCCGGACCGACAGCAGCCTCTTTGTCGCGGCCAAAGCCTTCGCGGCCGGCGTCATTCTGGCGACCGGGTTCGTGCACATGCTTACGGCCGGGTCGGACGCGTTGAACGACCCGTGTTTACCCGAATTCCCGTGGGCCAAGTTTCCGTTCTCGGGCTTTTTCGCCATGATGGCCTCGCTTGCCACGTTGCTCGTTGACTTTGTGGGGACGCAGTATTACGAGAGGAAACAGGGGCTGGCCCGGCCCATCGAGGACCAGGTCCGGGTCGGGTCGGATGTACCGGAAATTGAGGCGGTGCAGCCCTCAAAGGATTGGAATGGGAAGGTGTTTGGGGAAGAGGAAGGCGGTGGGATGCACATTGTGGGAATGCATGCGCACGCGGCGCACCATAGACACAGCCACCCGCATGGGCAGGCCGCGTGTGACGGCCAAGTGGCGCGGGAACCCGAACTTGAACACGGGCATGATCACGGGCACGGGCACGGGCATTCTCACGGGTTCGGTGATGCTGACGAGGATAGTGGTGTTCGGCACGTCGTCGTTTCTCAGGTACTTTCCTTTTATTTACCGCCAAAGACTCCTTTGTAATTTGCGGTTCGGTACGTCGTTGTTTGCGCGTTAATGATTGCTATTGAAGTGCGGCCCTGAAAAGAATGCGTCTTTTTTTCGCTTTTTGGCTTGTGTACTTGTCGCAATAGGTAAAAAGTGTGTATCATGTTGCCACGTGTCAGGTTAATTTACTCTAGAGCCTACTGATCTCCGTCGAGTGGCGCCCACTCATAATCATATTCCATTCCTGGATGATGGTCAGTATATGAACTAATAGGTGGACCCTTTACCTCTTGTGGTTAATGGATTTGGAAATGTTATTAGTTTTTTTTTTTAACATGCAACATTCCAAATTATTAAAATACGTCGAGTGACAGGGACGGACACACTTTTTTGATCAACTAATGTAACCCACATTTGAATTTTAGTCTTTTATTTCACCAAATTTTAGAAGACTCAGAGGAAAGAAAAAAGGAGTTAAAAATAAAAACTGATCTCGAATTGAAATGTTAGGGTCGTTAAAATTACACATTAAACTTTTACACGCAGATGCCATCCTCTTGGAAGGGCCTGGTCAGTCCAGATTGGACTTATTCCTTAAAAAAAATTCCTCTGTTTTTTCACATAGCGTGTGGTAAGCTGAGATAGAAAAAATTTATGAGCCAGACTCGGGATTATTCTGTCCTAAAATACGAAAGTAATGAGCCCAAATTTTTAGTTTACTGGTATACTGATTATTTTGGCTTTTTTTTTGTGTGTGTGCAGATTTTGGAACTTGGGATTGTATCACATTCTGTCATCATCGGCCTATCTCTGGGAGTTTCACAGAGCCCATGCACCATAAGACCCTTGGTTGCAGCACTCTCCTTCCACCAGTTCTTTGAAGGCTTTGCACTTGGAGGCTGCATATGTCAAGCCCAGTTCAAGACCCTCTCAGCAACTCTCATGGCCTGTTTTTTTGCCATCACAACTCCCCTGGGGATCGGCGTTGGGACGGCCATTTCTTCATTTTACAACCCGTACAGCCCAGGAGCTTTGGCAACTGAAGGGATCTTGGATTCCATGTCTGCTGGCATTCTGGTGTACATGGCCTTGGTGGACCTCATTGCTGCTGATTTCTTGAGTAAGAGGATGAGCTGCAATTTTAGGCTCCAAGTTGTATCTTATTGCTGTCTCTTTGTTGGAGCTGGATTGATGTCCTTACTTGCAATTTGGGCTTGATTTTCTTTCCCCCTTTTCTCGTTTTTGGGTGTTTATGTTCATTGTTTAGTACTACTAGTAAATACAAGGGAAAATCAGATTCTTTCCACTTGGTTGCTAAGAGAGTA
Source organism: Prunus fruticosa (assembly GCA_018703695.1). Taxonomy (NCBI): domain Eukaryota; kingdom Viridiplantae; phylum Streptophyta; class Magnoliopsida; order Rosales; family Rosaceae; genus Prunus; species Prunus fruticosa. Next base: position 51,338,203 of record CM031917.1, read on the forward strand.
GTTGACAAGTTGTAGTCTTTTAGATTGGGACGGCTCCAATATATTTTATAAAATCTCCAACACCCTTTCCCCCATTTCTTTGCTGAAAGACAAGAAAACTAAAAAAAAAAAAAACGTGGCTGTGATGATCTGATGCAAAACCCAAAAAATAACTTGTGTTCACTCAACTTTCAATATGAATTATGTCTAACAAATCTAAAGATATTCTTGAACCAAAAACTGTTTAGACTTAAAAATGCAAAACCCAAAACTGATTAGAGTTAACAATGCAAAACCCAAAAACTGATTAGAGTTAAAAATACAAAACCCAAAACTGATTAGAGTTAACAATGCAAAACCCAAAACTGATTATAGTTAATAATGATTAACCCAAAACTGATTAGGAAGAAAAATTAAAAACCCAAAAAATAAAGAAAGCGAAGTGAAACTGAAAGGGACAAGTAGAATGTGAACTTCCGACCTCTTTAAGCTCTCTATCTCCACCCAAAGCAAAAAGACTTTGCAGTTGAGTAGATGAGATCATGAGAGACTTGAGTGTCACTCTTTCTCTTCGTCCCTAACCCTGAGATCTAGCTCACTGCACAGTCTGAGGAGAGAGAGAGACTAGTGTAATATTCCAACTTTCACTCCGTAATTTCACCAAAATGCCACTCTTTTTCCACCGCCAATCTTCTCTCCCAACCACCACCGCCACCTCCCCCTCTTACTCTTCCAAGCTCCTCAAGCCCCTAAAACCCAATTCTGCCCCTGTCCCCACGCGCACTCCCCTGCCCATTATCGTCTTTTCGCTCGTCTCCCTCTTCATCGGCCTCGCCGGAACCATCTTCACCATCACCGCCCTCCGTCGCCCAACGCCCATTCCCGTTTTCCGATGCGGCAAATCGGAAGACACCTTCCGGGCATTCTACTCTCTTTCGACCTCTCGGCAGCTCGGTGATAAGAATGGTGGCTTGGTTGATCGGCCTAAGCTTCTTGGGTTCGTCGGAATTCAGACCGGGTTCGGCTCAGCTGACCGCCGTGCGGCTTTGCGTAGCACGTGGTTTCCTTCTAACCCAGATGGCCTTTTGAGGTAAATTTCTATTTTTGTGCAGTAAAGTTCCTAAATTTTTATATCTGATGTTGGTTTTGATCATATTGTCTTTGTATATTGTTAGATCATATTGTCTTTGTATATTGTTATACAATACACTTGTTTGATATCACTTCTGGGTTTGCTTAACATGATGAGTTGCAGATGTTGATCATTGTTAGCTTAGCTATGACGTTTATCAGCTCAGCTAGATTAAGATCAACAATCTAGTTTTGATGAAAATGCCCTGTTGTTCTTTTTGTTGAGGTTTTAATATTTTTTTTTTCCTACCATTCTCTTGTAGATTGGAACAAGCTACTGGTTTAGCTTTTAGGTTTGTTATTGGGAGATCTAAAGATGCAAAGAAGATGGCGGGGGTTCAGAAAGAGATAGATAAGTACAGAGACTTTCTGGTTATTGATGTCAATGAAGAGTATTTGAACCTTCCATGGAAAACGTAAGAGTCATCGGTTTTTATTGAACTATTTGTCATGTTGATGGCTTTATGTTCTTGGCAGTTTATGTCATATTGGTTTCTCACGCTATTTTGTAGGTTGGCATTTTTCAAAGCAGCATTTCAACTTTTCGAAGCAGATTACTATGTCAAAGCGGATGACGACATTTATTTGCGTCCAGGTATACTGTAATGCCAGACTATATGCTTTCATTAATCTGTGAATATGAGTACATTAGAATTTACTGATGTTTTCTTAATTTGTCAGATCGACTAGCAACACTTCTAGCCAAGGAGCGAACACATTCACAAACCTACATTGGATGCATGAAGAAAGGACCAGTAATCACTGACCTAAAATGAAATGGTATATGGGTTTTCAAATTGTAATCAGAGCTTTTACCTTTGTGATCAATTTATTCCTTTTTTCTGATCATCCATCCTTTTATTATTCAGGTATGAGAAATCAGGACATCTAATTGGGAATGAATACTTTCGGCATGCTTATGGTCCTATATATGTTCTGTCTGCAGAAGTGGTAGCATCATTGGCAATTGCTAGAAATAACAGGTCAGCCACCTGTTCTGTATTTGATTTCTTTATGTTAGTCATTGTTTCTTTCAATTATGGCTTTTGCCAATATATTTAATTTTTTGAACCTCCTATTATGTGAAACATGACTCGGGCTTTAGTTTTTGTAAAATATGAATCTACCTTGCTCCTTCAATCCACTTTGTTCTGTTTTATCATATTCATGTAAAGGTTTTGCTATCTACAGAACTTTTCTTGAAAAAATTTGGACTTCTCATTTGGAGAGGTTCTTAAGCTGTTGTTTCGTTTCCTATAGATGTCCCTTTGCTTGATAGATGTATTTTCTATTTTTCAGTTTGAGAATGTTTAGCAATGAGGACGTTACCAATTGGGTCGTGGATGCTTGCTATGAATGTCAACCATGAGGATAATCGGGCATTATGCGACCCTCATTGCACACCTACATCCATCGCAGTGTGGGACATCCCAAAATGTTCAGGTACTTTATCCAAAACGTAATATTGTTACGTGATTACATTATCTGTCACAATATAGTTGTGAAGAAAATTCCTAGCTAGTTATATACTGCACATTTGAAAGACCATTGATTTATTTTTGGTATGGTAATGTAGATGGGCGAAGGCTTATGTTATCTTTTAAATGACAATCTGGTGCAATATTTCTTTTTATGCTAGTTTTTGATAATACCATATTCTTATGTTCTGGTCTGTGATCTGCATATCAATATGACATGTACGAAAATTATTGGTTAGTTCAAGAATAAAAGCACTTTCAAGCTAGGCAAGGATGACCCTTCTTTTTATGGAATAGTCCATACCCTTTGGCATTGCATTTGTCGAGTCATAGATTATTTTAATACTTTAACCCTGAACAACGTATGACTTGATCTGTGTAGATGCTCCTCAAAGAGGATCATTAGTCAGTATTTTCCCTTCAAATAAAATATACCTAGATCACTTGATCTGACCTGGTCTGTGTGATAAGTAATATCAGAACTTGAATTGTAGACATAGAAAATGAAAAGCACCGGATGTCTTATTTGCAAAAGAATGTGATTGTTTAAAATAATAGCGTTCCCGATAGTTTTGAACGGATCATTTTCAACTATAGCTTCTTGTACTGTGTTATTTATAAGAGGCAATGTTTTAAAAAGGGTGATTATCTGTAAGATGCTCTGATGTGAGAAACTCTTGAAAACTTTTAGGTTTGTGCAACCCGGCAAGTAGGCTGAAAGAGCTTCATGCAATGAGTATGTGCTCCAAAAGTCCAACTCTTCATCCCGACGACAGATAGTGAGCTATCGCATACAATGCAACTCCAAATGCCAGTAATGCAGGAAGATCAGCTGGTTCAGTTAAACAATATCTTGTTTCTTGAAAGAGAAGAAGCATTCATCTGAAGCAGCCAATGAAGAACTTGCTCTCGATGTCATTTATCCATTCATCGGTTCTTGCTGTACAATCAATGTATTATAAACTGAGATTTTTCCCCAGAGTCTCCATCTTAGGCAATCTTCCTTGCCAGTGAGTATGTAGAATACCACTAATACAAGTATACAATGAATATACGGTACCGGTATTAGTGCAAAAGACATGGATTCATTTGAAGACTGATAGGTTTGGTGTTGTACTTAGCCTAATTACAGTGTATTTTTTTAATTGTGATGTTATGTGAATGAAGTTACCATTTTAACAATTTATCTCTGAAGTAAAAAGTTACTGCTCTGCCCAAACAACAAACACTGGCACTTGCTGTATTTATCAAACCATGACCCTAATCAGCTTCTTTAAAAAGACAAAAACTGGACTTGCTTATGGTTATGTACAGCTGTGTGTGGGAGGGCAATCTCGTCCATGTCGGCAAAGTTGTGTTTGCCGAGGCAGTCTTGTCCTCTAAATATGAGATCCATCACAAGTGTTCCAAGTCGGACAAACTCCAACACTGACCGTCGGATCCGCTTACAAATAGGTCAACAAAACAGTCAACGGTCGTAAGCACGAGCAGCGATACAGCTGAGCAGCACAGAAACACGAGCCATCTTGCTAAATCTGACTACACAGGCAGCACTTTTGGCTGTACTAATCGTCAGCTTTGATTCCTCGGTTTCAGTTACCACTTCGCTACGACATAAATATTCCTACGTCATCACCCCTGTCCCATCCATCCTACGTGGCACAACCATGCCAGCGTGGCGCCTACTTTTCAACCCCATTTATATCCACTTGTCTTCGCTCCTTCACACACACACACACACTCCCCTGTTGTCTCCTCTGCAGTCCGCTTGCTCTGTTTTCACTCTCGTCAGAGTCAGAGAGCATGGAAGCTGGCCCAACGTCTCCTTCTCCGGAAACTTCCATATCGGATGAAATGGCCGGAAACTTCCCGGAGCTCATCGACCAACTCTCGCCGGACATGCCCATCGAAGAAGAGTTGATAGAGGAGGTCATGCAAGAGCTCTACAAGGAGATAACGCCAACTCCGGCCACGAACAGTACCAAGCCGTCGTCACCGGCGGCAAGTTTTCCGACGCCGTCTCTGGTGGTCGGGAACGGGAAGAGCGAGAGCTGCGGGGCGTCGATTTCCTACTCGGCGTCGACGGTGATGGCCGGCATCGAGTTCGTGGGTCCCACCGGGAATAATGGGGGGTTTTCGCCTGAGAATGGGGTTGGGGCGTGGAGTGAATGCGGTGGTAATACTAATAATGGGTTGGTGGTTGGGAAGGGAGTGATGGATGGCTGCGATGCAGGGGAGGCTGTTGATGATGAATGGTTTGAGAGAGTGATGAATACGTGGGGGCCAGTGGATCTTGATCCATGGTTCTGATGATCAATGATGTCTGATTTTGTTGTAGGTGTCCGTACATATGATCAAATAGTTAAAAAGAGGAAGAAAGAAGAGGAGGTGCTTTAGGTGTAGGGAGGAAGAAGCTTCAAGACTCCTGTTTTTCATGGGTGATATGAATATTGTGGTTGAAATTATGAATCTGATGTCTAAACCCCAACTTTAATTTTTTTTTCTTTTTCTTTTCTTTTTCCTCTCTTGCTGGTCTTGGTATCATCCTCTTCTTCTAGTGTTCATGAAATGAGCAGCCAAAAAAAAAATCATCATCATCATTTTAATCACACCCTCCGCTGCTTTAATTTTGCTTTTGTGTAATTAAGCAAGTGGCTTCAGAAATTATAACCCATCACTATGTTATTTTCATGGGATTGATCAATCCTGCATGCTGTTTAATGGGTTGGCAAAGTTCAGCACAACATTGCATTCATCTGGGTAAAAGTTAAAAAACAAAAACAAAAGAGTATTGAAAACTAGTTTATAGCTGGGGGGGTAGATGAACTGAAATGACAATTCTTGTTGGTAAAATTGAAAGCCATTTACGTCTTCATCTAATGAAGCCAATTGTTTGCAGAATCTGCACTAGTTTTAAGCCAAAAACAGAGATGAAAACAAAAGTAATTTATTAAGTGCTCATAAAAAAAGTAGTCTCTCTAGCATGATATTGGTAGCTTCTTTTAAATTCATGTTGGCAGGACAAGCTAGCCACAGCCCCACCTAATTGCTGCCAAAGATGTGTTCACAAACATAAATTGCAAGATGCATAAACCTCTGAATTTACTCTGTTTCTGCACCATCAAAATGAATCCAATGAAGCTAGCCACAGCCAATTGACCATCTCAGAATTGACCAGCTTTGAGTGCTTTTTAAGAATTGGAACTTGGACCACAGTCCAATTGACCATCTCAGAAATTAAATTTTTAGTCATACATTTATAATATATAAAAAATGAGACATTGAGTTTGAATTTTTGTATCAGCAAGTGTTCTGTTTTAAGATTTTGTTTGTGTGAGAATAAGAACTTTGCTTGAAATTGAATCAGAAACTGATGAAATATTTGGTCATTTTCTGCTCTGACTGCAGACTACAGTACCTTCATGTGTACCACTTGGATCAATTTTTTCACTCTGAAAAACTGAACCAAGCTACCCTCCAAAATAATTTAATATCTCTTCCATGATCCCATTTGGATAAGAGATATTTAGTAAACTTCCACTGTAAGTTTTAGATTTTAATCTCCAAGTGGGAAAAATAAGACCACTAATTATGCCTTGATCTTGAAGGCATCAATTTAATGCCTTTTGTCTTGTGAGAAAATTTTTAATGTAATCGGTTGCGTCTTAAATGTAATTAGTTATACACAACCAATCACGACGAAGTTTTTCTTATTAGAAGACCTTAGCCTTAGGTGTAACACTGCTTGAACCATCAATGACTTAGACTTTTTAATAAAAATTTTGTTACTTTTCTCTCTGAGCCTCGTGATGTAAAATTCTGGAAATGTAGAGAAAGCTTTTGCAATTACCGAAAGCACCTTATTTGGTTGGTCCAGAGTCTAAGACTCTCTAGAGCCAGTGGTCACTGTCTGTTTTAGGTCCAGGACCATCATCATCTTCACTTGTTTCTGATTTTAGGTTCTTAGGGTTGAAGAGGGAGGCTCCTATAATAAGAAAGCATTCGTCTTAGGGCCAGAGAGGCCCAGACCAGAGTTGGTCTCACCATTCATTTTTTTCCTCTTTTTTTTCTTGGGTAATTAATTTTTTTTTCCATGTTTAGATCTCAAGAGTAAAAGAATTTAAAGAAGAAACTGCCATGCTCACCAGTAACCATTATGGTTCTTGATCTTGGTAATCATGCCAGATCATTCCGTACTATTATTTATCATTATGGGTCATTCCTCAACTCATTCCTCAACATGAGAACATTTCTTTATTTATTTTGTGAATTATCTTATGATTACTGGGCTTGAGAGTCCAGATTTCCAAGCCCAAAAACGTGCACGTTTGTGCGCACTGTTTTCTTATAGCCCAATTCTTTTTTAGGCTCCGAGGCCGATTCTGAAAAGATCTTAAGGCACTTAACACTCAATCCATTTGAAATTTCAAGTTGGTGTTACCGAGGCAATAGCTCAAGTGGTTAAAAACGTTCAACCTTAGACTTAAAGTTAAGTTAAGTGTTCAATTCTTCTCTTTCGGAATATATGTGCTACATGTAGTGTGAAAACACAAAAGGAAGATTTAATTGAGATTTTCGTTGTACATTTGTAAAGATAACGAAACATGAGGTTGGAGATGAATGTTTTGTTTTGTCCTTTGATCAGCTACTACCACCACCACACAGTTTAAGCCAACAGATCGATGCCACCACCAACACCAAGGACTACAGACAAACTGTCATCAAAATTTGGCCACTCAATTCGAAATAATTAAAACCAAGGTTTTGATAACTACACGATGGCACGAAATGATCCGGCAGATTTTGTTGCATGCGAAATATAACATTGAGTGAGCTACATGTTATAGATGCAGCAAGCAATATGGTGAAAAAAATAATCCACCAATCAACTTCAAACATTCGTGCCCAGGACTTGCTCACACAACTCATCATACGTAGCATCCTTCTTCATCTCAAAAAAAGAAAATGAAATTATATATGCACATTTATCTGGCCTTCAATCAATCTTTCTTGGTCGAGAGATATCTCTCTTCAGGTTGTCAACGTGTTGATTTTTCTTCAGGTTTTGCCAAACCCAAGTTAACGTTTGTTTATGATCATGGTCACTTATTGATGTTGATTAGGTATCTCAGAATCATGGTTTAGGATTAGAGTTAGAACTTTTTTTTGTCTTCGATCTTCTTAATGATATAAGATGGGATCAGATATTTCATGGGTCAAGTGATTTGATCAAGTGGCTCAGATGCCTGCCACGCGTGCAGCAATGGGTTTTCCCTTCTTCTGTTCTTTTTTTTTTTTCCTGTCTTTGTTAACTATGTATGCATTGTCCATATGTATAATTAATTGGCCAAGGTAAATTTAACATATCTTCTGGATTTCCTGCATCTCTTATCCTGTGACCAAGATCTAGCTTGGCTTGGGGGGTAGTTTTTGTTTTTGTCCCTGTGTGTGGGTGTGGAGGTTTTTTACTGCTTGCTAGTATAGTAGTATTGGTGAACAAAATTTACTGGTTCATCTGTAAGCAAAAACAGAAAAGAGGGTTTCTCTTCCTGGAATATATTTTTAAACTGTAAAAAAGAAATTAATAAATAATTAACATCAAGTAGTTAAGATAGCAAAGATTTTTGTCTGAAAAGAAGGGAATAAGAAGCAGACAAGAACATTAATGGAAAAAATCCTGTGAGACTGCAAGAATGAGTATAAAAAAACTAGCCCTCATCATTAACTGAAGCAGAGCATACAGGTCATGATATTTTGGCCACTCTCTTTGGGCATTCTAGGTTAGAAATTAGAAAATGCCAGAAAGATAAGCAAAATGAAGAGACTTGCACATGAACAAATATATAAATGAGGATAATATGGTAAATTCACACAAATATATAAGAAAATACTATTAGTTAATGCATACATTAAAAATTAAAATTATTAATTAAATGAGGATAATATAGTAAATTCACACTTTTTCATATTTAAAAAAATTAAAATTAAAAGAAAAATCAGATAATGGATCATATTTTTATGAACACAGCCACCTATTATCTTTTTTAATTCTAAAATAAATTTAAATTTTTTATTAAAAAAAAACTCTTACAGGCGCGGAAAGCGCGTGCGAGAACTAGTATCTATATAAAGCAAAAGGCAAAGAACGGTGAAACATTCAAAATACAAAAAAAATGTTCTTGGTTAATGCAAACATTAAGAATTGAAATTATTAATTAAATGAGAATAATATGGTAAATTCACATTTTTTTCATATTAAAAAATTTTAAAATTAAAAGAAAAATCAGATAAATAATTTTCTTTTTATGAAAATATTACTACCCATTATCTTTTTTAATTCTAAAATAAATTTATTTATATTTTTAAAAAAGACATCTTGAGGCGTGGAAGAGGCGGAAAAGAGGTTAGTATATATGAAAGGATAAAAAGTACGGGAAAATTCCTCTTTAATTATCTGAAGGGGAAGGCATGGTAAAAAAGAGAGATGAAAATATCAGAGCAAATAGAAGGCTGATGGCAAAAGGTGTGGGGGACTAAGAGGTCGTCACTATCTCTAGCCTGTACCAGCATTTGATGTCTTTTTGGCAACACTAAGGATCTCCATCTGCTCAGGCTATCCAAATTCCATTCCATACCCATCTCTTCATATATAATATATATATATATATATATCTGCACTGTTTTCTAGATTTCATTTTTGTCATCAATTTTTCTTTTAAAATCGTACAGCTTGATTTGGAAATATCCAGTACGTAGATAAATTCTACACCTCGAGAATGTGTTGTAGAATAGTACATAAAATCTCGGTCTCTCCATATATTCATTATCAATTTGGCGATGTAAATTTCTATATTTTTGTTATGCGATGTAAATTTCACATTCAGAATCGATGTGAAAATATATACTCTCAACTAAACAAACCCAAAAAGCCAGTGATGAGTGTGCATATGTAAACCCTTAAACCCTAAAATGCACCACACCCACACACACTCGCACAAAACAAATTATATGTATTTTAAATGATATATTCCATGGCCTGTTGTGGTATGTATTTGATGAAGTTTTTGAATTAACTAATATAAAAGTAATAATAGGGGGGTGTCATACATATATACCGTAGTGTCGTGTGCGTAGCCTTCAACACCTCCTTTAAATTTGTCATTTTGTAGCAGCTCTTGTTTTTCTGGCTGCTATCTGGACAAAAAGTAACGTGAATGGCTTTTATTTTAGGGCTCTCTTTTTTTTTTTCTTCTTGCCCTTTTCCCTCTTATAAGAGTCCTCTGAGTATCAGGCCCTTTTGATCAGCCTTACCCTATCTCTCTCTCCTCCTTTGCTGGACACAACAACACTCATTTAACTTCTCTCTCTCTCTCTCTAGATCTCTCTGTGATCTCTCTCTCTCTAGATCTCTCTCTATCTCTCCTCCATGATAACACCAGTGTATCTGAACCCAGCATCCTCTCCTTTCTCCATGGTGGAGCAAGCAGAAGATCAACGCCTAAAGCTCTTTATATCACCACCCTATGATGAAGCTGCTTCATGTACTTCTTTCCCATTTCCTACTTTCTTCGACTCCTTGCAAGATCAAACACCTGGGACTACTTTTACTTCTCTTGCTCATCATCAATCACAACTATATCATCACAAGGTAATTACGAAACCAACGTACATAAATCAAATAATATATCTTCCTCATTTATTTTTTTATTGAAATTTTATTTGTTATGGCTGTTGATCCTCCCTTAAGTGATTCTTCTCTCTTTGGCATGTCCATAATAATGAAACTTGTATAATTTCCTGATGTTCTCATAATTAATTGATTTGATGGGTTTTCTTACTAATTCATACTCCATATATATAGCTACGTTTTATAACTAAGATTTGATCTTTTTATTGAAAACCCTTGATTTTCACTTGATTATCTCTAATTTCAAATTGTCTGATCTCAGGATAAGAACATTTGGGATTGTGGAACAAGTTACGATCAAGCATCCTCATCATCTTCTTTAGTTCCAGCTCATGTGGGGGACGCTATAAGCAACAAGGACCGTAGATTGTCCAGATGTGGTGATCATGAAAGAGAGACCAATATTGGAGGAGGAGGAGGAGAAGGAGGAGAAGAGGAAGGTAAAAGTAGTAATTATATTACAAGCACAAGGCCAAAGTCGGTGAAGTGGATGTCCTCCAAGATGAGGTTGATGCAAAAGATGACCAGCAACAACCCTGATCTCCCACCTGGTACCACTGATCATATACCAGCTGAGATTTCTGAGCATAAATTCCAAATTCATACTCAGCCTCGAGAAAATAGCGAAACCAGCTTTTCCAGTAATAGCAACAACACTGCGGCTGTTAGGGTTTGTTCTGATTGTCACACCAACTCAACCCCACTTTGGAGGAGCGGCCCTCTCGGTCCCAAGGTAAATATCTACATATATTTACCGTGAATATGAACCACACATTTACACAATAATTAACATTTTCCAAATTGAACAATATAAGCGTATGTTTATAAGCTAAATACAATGTTCTTAAATTTAAGGTATAATTTGTGTATTTATGTGTTTGGTGCAGTCACTGTGCAATGCATGTGGCATTCGGCAGAGGAAAGCTAGACGAGCCATGGCAGAGGCTGAGGCTGCGGCTGCAAACGGGTTATCCGTTGGCAGCGCCGACACTTCAACTCCAAAGGGTAAGGTGGCCAAGGAGAAGAAATCGCGGGGCAGCCATAAGAACAAGATCAGCAAGCTCATCATCACCGACAATGCATCAATATCTCACAATAACAAAAAGAATAATAATAACAACAAGAAGATTTGTTTCAAGGCTTTGGATTTTCAACGAGTGTTTCCTCAGGATGTTGCTGAAGCTGCAATGCTCCTAATGGAACTCTCTTGTGGCCTAATCAATAATCACTCTTGATCTTGAGCTTTGTAATAATTATTTCCATTACACCATTTTTGTTTTTACCGCATCTTTTTAATTAGGAGGATTTCTTTTTATTTTTTTCATTTTCCATTTTTGATGTGGTTTTGGTAGCTAATTTAGCTTGAATTAATAAAATCCATAGGGTTCCTTGATTTGCAGAAACTGTAACTGTAATTTATTATATTTTTATTTATTGTTACACGTAATTTGATTGAGATAACTTGGGCCGTGAATGAAAGGTTATGAGAGCTCTGGTGACTTTGAGCCCATGAATGAAGGTTTTGGAACTCTCAACTGGGCCTACATTTTGATAATGACCTCCCTTCATTCATATCTTTCTTTGCAGATATTTGAAAATTAGATCTTGAATGTCCTTCCTGTAACTTTCATATTAAATCACAAAACAAAATAAGATTTAAAAATATTCCTAAATTATTCTTTTAGATCCAATGGATTACATTTGAATAACTGTATAACTTACTTTGACTGTCATCAATATTGACATTTTAATTTTTAATTAGATTTAAATTGGTATAATGTTTTTACCATATCCGAAAAATAAAATTCCCATTTTGGCCAATACGGTAGCTGGTTTTTTATTTATGGTACAAGCGAAAGCCTAAACTACTAGAGATGTGGGTTCTTCTCTCACACACACACTACTACGGTGTTATGGTGGTTCGAATATGAAATCACTAGTTGCTTTATTTGTCCCTCGATGTTTGTATTTGTTTCCCCTTTTTTATAGCTTCTACCATAAATGAGAAAACTCATTGAAAGCATGTCCTTATGTTAGAATCACATTGGTCAGTCCAAATAACCTAATTTTGGCATGGAATTTAGCTATTTAAAAAAACATGATGTTTTGGGCACATTCAAATGCAAATGAAAAGTTTTCTTTTTTTTTTCTTTGGGTCAAAATTAGGATGAAATGATCTCATTCCTATAAAAGAATGGAATTCCACACATATGCCATCTAATCTACTGTCAAAACACAGTGCCTTTCATAGTAGATTCCCACTTCCCACTTCCCACTCCCAAGGGGTAAAAGGCAGACCAAGTCCTACTCTCCTAGATACAGCATCAGATCAACATTTCCTTAACAATAATAGCAAAAAGATGTAATCAGATCACAACCGTACACTCTGTAATCACCCCTCATAACTTGACAATCCTACGGCCATGATTGCTTCAGACTAAAAACAGTGAAAAACATTAGCAGCATCTACCACCACAAGAACAACATCTGACCGACTAAAGTTGAAACGTACAATGTCTTTGTCAGCCACAAGACATATTTTCTCCTCTCAAGGATGATCCCCTGCTTTCCCCAAAATTACCCACACCAACCCCCAACTCCACCAGATACAGAGGGCCCCACCAAAAGGAAATCCAGCAAATCACAAAATTATAATTGGCCCAAATTTCCATAACCACAAATGTGATAATTCTATGTGTTATCTGGTGGAAACTGTCATTTAAGATTTAGATCTGATTTAGCGAGTGAATTGCATTGCTTCATAAGTCATAACCTAACCCTAGACTAATTTTTCTTTTTTGTTCTTATTGTCTTTGAGGTGAGACATGGAGATAAGCATACTGTGATAGAGAATCTGCCAACAAATTACACAAGAGATTCTCAGATTTTCACTCCAGATTTAACAGATATTCAAAAACTCTTTGGTGCATGTTTTTTCTCGGTTGAATAAAATTTGGAAACCATTCAGATCCATTGAAACTCAATCTTGTTTGCTTCAATACCTTCCATACATTCATGATTTCTGAACAAAAATTTGTAAATTGTTGTGGGTTTTGATAGCCTACAAAAAAAAACCTGTCTTTTTCTCAATAGGTGCGCAGTCACCCACCACCCACCACCACCACCAGATCCTGAACTCCCATTATATTTTCTAATTTTTATATAAATTATTAAATTATTATACTCATATATTTATATATAGACAAAACCTCTTTGTGTTATATCACTTATCAAAACAAACCCACCACCCCCCCAACTGGGTTCACTCACTCCAATGGAATAACAAAAAAAAAAAAAAAAAAAGCAAGCACCTTTGGAAAAAAAAAAAAAACCATATATTTGTTTCCAAGTTTTTTCAACAACCCAATTTGCTTTTCCTCTGTTTTTGCTTTCTGTGTTTTTGCAAAACAAAAACAGAGTCTTTTGCTCTCATGGAACGTGCAAGGCGGCTGGCTAACCGGGCCTTCGTGAAGCGCTTGGTTTCAGAGGCCAAGCAGTTTAGCCAGAATGAGACTGTGTTGAGCTCTTCAACATCTCCTGTATTGTACACGCCTTCAAGGTACGTTTCTTCATTGTCTCCATGCTCTTTCATGCGCACAAGTAGCAGATCAGATTCATTACCAGGCAAAAATGTGTCACATAATGTTGGTTATGGCACTGGGACACAAACAAGGTCGATTTCTGTTGATGCATTGAAAAACAGTGACACTTTTCCTCGCCGCCATAACTCAGCCACCCCAGATGAACAAACCAAAATGGCTGAGTTATGTGGGTTTGGTAGTCTTGATTCACTTATCGATGCCACCGTTCCCAAATCGATTCGACTCGAATCGATGAAGTTTACCAAGTTTGATGAAGGGTTAACTGAAAGCCAAATGCTTGAGCATATGCAGTATTTGGCTTCCAAGAATAAGATTTTCAAGTCTTTTATTGGGATGGGGTATTATAACACTTATGTCCCTCCTGTGATTTTGAGGAACATAATGGAAAACCCAGCTTGGTATACCCAGTACACTCCTTACCAGGCTGAGATTTCCCAAGGGAGGCTTGAGTCTTTGCTCAATTTCCAGACCCTGATCACTGACCTCACTGGCCTTCCCATGTCAAATGCTTCATTGCTTGATGAAGGAACCGCCGCTGCCGAGGCAATGGCGATGTGTAACAACATTCAAAAGGGGAAGAAGAAGACCTTTGTTATTGCTAACAACTGCCACCCCCAGACCATTGATATTTGTAAGACTAGAGCAGATGGTTTTGATCTTAAAGTTGTGACTGCGGATCTTAAGGATATTGATTACAAATCGGGTGATGTCTGTGGTGTTCTTGTTCAGTATCCGGGGACTGAGGGTGAAGTTTTGGATTATGGGGAGTTTATTAAGAATGCTCATGCTAATGGGGTTAAGGTTGTGATGGCAACTGATCTCTTAGCATTGACACTGTTGAAGCCTCCTGGTGAATTTGGGGCAGATATTGTTGTTGGCTCTGCACAGAGGTTTGGTGTTCCAATGGGTTATGGAGGTCCTCATGCAGCATTCCTGGCCACCTCCCAAGAGTACAAGAGGATGATGCCGGGAAGAATTATCGGTGTTAGTGTTGATTCTTCAGGGAAGCCTGCACTGCGTATGGCGATGCAGACAAGGGAGCAACATATCAGGAGGGACAAGGCTACCAGCAACATTTGCACTGCTCAGGTTCGATACTATTCTTCATTTGATTTCTTTTATGATTTGCTTTTTAGGGCTGAACTGATTGAGGTTTCTTTTTTTTAATATCAAAGGATAGAATTATTGACATGATTTCCTTAGCTTGGATAACCCAAAAACAGGGAATTACTGAGCAGGCCCCCTCATGTATTTCAATTTGATTTACTTGGCTTTGTTTGATTGGATATTGTGTTTATGTAGGCACTACTTGCAAACATGGCTGCCATGTATGCTGTTTATCATGGACCTGAAGGCCTTAAAACCATATCCCAAAGGGTTCATGGTCTTGCTGGGGCATTTGCAGTTGGATTGAAGAAACTTGGGACAGTGGAAGTTCAGGGCCTTCCCTTCTTTGACACTGTGAAGGTTAAGACTTCTGATGCGCATGCCATTGCTGATGCTGCAATCAAGCATGGAATAAATTTGCGAGTAGTAGACACGAACACTGTAAGTTTGTTTGTATCTCCTGCGTCAATTATTCAACTAAAAGCTCTCTGGGGAGAGAGGAGGGAGTATATTGCTCTACTTTATCAGATTACTGAAGGTTAACTCCTTGCAGATTACAGCTTCGTTCGATGAAACAACTACCTTGGAGGATGTTGATAAGCTTTTCAAAGTTTTTGCTTTGGGCAAGCCTGTGAGTATTTTCATGTCTTTATCATAAAGGTGATAGTTGAAATTGTTTATAAGTTGCATCCATCTAAGTGAGAATTTTGTTTGATTTTCAGGTCCCTTTCACTGCTGCATCTCTTGCACCAGAAGTTCAGCCTGCAATTCCTTCTGGGCTAACTAGGGAGAGCCCATATCTCACCCATCCAATCTTCAACTCGTATATCTCTTTCCTGATGATTTGAACTCTCACAGTCTGCTATTTGGAAACTAGACTGACTTTCATTTGCTCTCTATTAGGTATCATACGGAGCATGAGTTGCTCAGATACATTCATAAGTTGCAATCAAAGGATCTCTCGCTATGCCACAGTATGATTCCATTGGGATCTTGCACAATGAAATTGAACGCAACAACTGAAATGATGCCAGTGACATGGCCTAGTTTTTCCGACATTCACCCTTTCGCCCCTGCAGAACAGGCTGCGGGTTATCAGGTAGTTACAAATGTTTACTTACAAACAAATTTAACACAGTTGCAAATGTTTTTTTTCCTGAATTTCTTTTTGTTATGTTGCTTTCCTTCATACAACTAGTAACTTGATATTGTTTGTTGTCAAATAATAAAATCCAGGAAATGTTCAAAAATTTGGGTGACCTATTGTGTACCCTCACTGGGTTTGACTCTTTTTCATTGCAACCTAATGCTGGAGCTGCTGGAGAGTATGCTGGGCTGATGGTTATTCGGGCATATCATTTCGTATGGGGACCCTGAGCTTTTCTTGTTTCCCTCTTTCTAATATTTCTTAGCAAGCACTTATCTGTAGAGCTTAAAAGAAAAACTTTAACTTAAGGTCTTCGAGGTTATGACCTAAAGGTTTATTCTTGTTACTAATCATGTTATTCTTGTTACTAATCATGCTGAACCGTTCACCGAATACCCACTGCAGGCAAGAGGGGATCACCACCGCAATGTGTGCATTATACCTGTTTCGGCACACGGTACCAATCCTGCTAGTGCTGCAATGTGTGGAATGAAAATTGTCTCTGTTGGAACTGATGCGAAGGGAAACATTAACATTGAAGAGCTGAGGAAGGCTGCTGAAGCAAACAAGGATAACCTATCAGCTCTTATGGTAAGCATCCTATGTTAGAAGAGGTTTAAATTATTTGAAATTATCAAAGATGGAGAACTTATGCA
Source organism: Prunus fruticosa (assembly GCA_018703695.1). Classification (NCBI taxonomy): domain Eukaryota; kingdom Viridiplantae; phylum Streptophyta; class Magnoliopsida; order Rosales; family Rosaceae; genus Prunus; species Prunus fruticosa. Next base: position 51,354,990 of record CM031917.1, read on the forward strand.
ACATCGACAGACATTTGATCATATTTCGAATTATAGGTGACATATCCGTCAACTCATGGAGTGTATGAAGAAGGTATCGATGAGATATGTAAGATAATCCATGAAAATGGAGGTCAAGTATACATGGATGGGGCTAACATGAATGCACAGGTCTGTATCTTCTCCTACATTACTTCCCTTTTGGCTCCATGCTTTATAGTTTTGTGCTTGAAATTTAAATTCAAATAGTTTCTGGGCTGCAGGTTGTTGGCTGAGTGTTTTGGTATTAAAATTTCAAATTCATCTTCATTTCTGCATGGGCATTCCATTGTGATTGGTTTTTAACTAGTAATTTATTGAACATCTTGCCTGTACATATATTATGTTTATTTTTGTAGATAGTTGTAATTCAGGCTCAATTTTTCATGTTCAACCTGATGAAGCTTTTCGTCCTTGCAGGTTGGTCTGACAAGTCCAGGTTGGATTGGAGCTGATGTTTGCCATCTCAATCTCCACAAAACATTTTGCATTCCACATGGAGGTGGTGGTCCTGGCATGGGTCCTATTGGTGTGAAGAAACACTTGGCGCCATTCTTGCCGTCTCATCCTGTGGTAATTTACTCTTTACATTGAAGGTTTCATGTGATTCTGCAAATTATTGCTTTGTTCATGTTTGTTTTGAACTTGAGATGTGTAAATGGAGGCAGTATCTGTTCAATCTTTCCAACTTTTTGTGATTTATTACATGCTGGATTTCTAAGCTTTTTGACATCGTATTGAAGGTACCTACCGGTGGCTTTCCTGCTCCAGACAAGTCTCAGCCACTTGGTACCATATCTGCAGCACCTTGGGGTTCTGCACTTATTTTGCCCATATCTTATACTTACATAGCCATGATGGGGTCCAAGGGGCTCACCGATGCATCAAAGATAGCAATTCTAAACGCAAACTACATGGCCAAACGCTTGGAGGTTCCTACTTCTTCCTTCACTGTTGTTTTTGCTTTACAGTTTGAGCTTATGAGGTTATATTTGCTCTGTTTTCTCATGTTGTCTATGTTAATTTCTTACAGGATTATTTCCCCATTCTATTCCGTGGTGTCAATGGAACTGTTGCCCACGAATTCATTGTTGACTTGAGAGGCTTTAAGGTATGTTCTTAACACGTGCTTCGATTTAGCCGCTTGTTTCTTACATTCTCTGTCTAACTAAACTCTGGGTTTTTTTTTTCTTTTCCTTGTAGAATACTGCTGGGATAGAGCCTGAAGATGTCGCTAAGCGTCTTATGGACTACGGATTCCATGGACCAACAATGTCATGGCCAGTTCCTGGTACTCTCATGATTGAACCAACAGAAAGTGAAAGCAAGGTACACCCCCACAGAAAGATTTTATATTTTTTCTATTTTTGGGTACTGTTTTTCTTTGGGTTAAGTAAACTCAATGTTTCTTGCAGGCTGAGTTAGACAGGTTTTGCGATGCTCTGATTTCCATTAGAGAAGAGATTGCTGAGATTGAGAAAGGAAAAGCTGATCTCCACAACAATGTCCTCAAGGTAAAAACACTCATTTCTTCTGAAGGTGAAAGCAAATGCAAGTTAAATTGTTCAATACTTATAAAACAAGTTATGAACCTTTCTGCAGGGAGCTCCTCACCCACCATCTCTGCTTATGGGAGATACATGGACTAAGCCATATTCCCGGGAATACGCAGCCTTCCCCGCTTCGTGGCTCCGTTCGGCAAAGTTCTGGCCTACTACAGGTATGCTATTTACACCCCAAAAAAAAAACTTGAATAGCATGCATTTTGGTGTTCTGATTGCTTTTACTGACAACTAATTTGTGTTGACTGTTGCATCAGGACGTGTTGACAATGTGTATGGTGACCGCAACCTCATCTGCACCCTTCAACCGGCGTCACAGGCGGTGGAGGAACAAGCGGCAGCCACTGCTTAGTCTTCAGCTCCGTGCCTTTGAACTCAACACAAAGTCTGGTCATGGATATATCTGAAGTCATCATTTCTTCTTCTTCTCATCCACGTTGTATATAATTATCCATCTTCATACAGCCCTTTATATCTCTGGTGACATTCATTTCCTATTTATGATGATGACGATTAGATTTTCTAATAACAACTTGTTGCTGATTGCAACTCAGATGTTGTAATTATTATTGCTTATTTTTTTATATATTTTTCCTTCATTAGGGTCTTAGCTGGGATTATACATTTTCATGTTTTACCTTCTTTTTTTTTCCCACTCCCTAAGATTTAAACATAATTGGGAAAAATAAATAACAAGAAATAGATACATCTCTTTGTGTCTGTTATTGTGGAGATTCGTGGATGGATAAATACGACGCAGTCAAAGTTTTATCTTTATAATATGAGGCTAATCCAGTTCATTGACAGTTGTGTTATACTTTGATGTGACAGGCAATGCCAATATGCCACATTAGGAAATAAAGTATTGTTCCTTTATCCCCTTATCTGGAACTTGAATGCAAATCTCCTAACCAACTGGTCTAATCAATGTAAAAACCCCAACGATAGGGAAGACTTTTTTAATCATCAAAAGAAACACAGGCGAACATAAGGCCTGACCCCCGATTACAAGCATCAATAATCAAAGAGTCCTAAAAAACGGTCAAGGGCTCCTAAAACCATTCAAACCTATCACTACTAATAAGCAAAGCCTATGCGTGACCTCATTAGCATGTCGACGGATGAACACAAAAAGTAGTCTCTGTCAAACTTTTGCCCTAATGTCCTCAATGATGACTACATGATTAGATAACACGAGAAGGCTTAAAATAAGTAAGATTGCTGTTAAATAAACTGTCTACAAAATAATATTTTTTATATTTTAAAATAGTTTTTAGCACTAATGATATAAATAAACCTTACACCATTTAATTTCTATAAACAAACCCAAAAAATTACAGCCGCCCCTATTTAATTTAATTTTAATTATTACATTACTTTAATGCCTTATTGAGTGTTTTGGGTTTTTTTTATTTATAAGGTTTTGGAGTTGGGCTTGTTTTAAGAAATCGATGGCAAATTTGTAATTTATAAGAAGTTAAAAGCTTTTTTATTATATTATAAATGAGTTTTGGGCGTGTTTTAAAGTTCATTTCATATAAGGTTTTTCTATAATGTGGGCTATATTTGGTATAATAGTGAACCTCCCTTTCTTTTTGGGTTCGATTACTTTCCTTTTATGTTGCATTACATTTTCTTTTCCTTTTTTAAAAAGGCAATATTCTTAGATTTCTTATTCGGAAACAAAACGAAAAACGAAGATAATATTGATTATAGACCATAACTTTGGAATAGGCTCCCGGCTTTCTGCACGGGCCTTGGCGTATGGTGATCGCCGATCGGTGTCCAAAACAGACCCATACCAAAAAAGAAAAAAACAGTCCTTTAAAAACTCTAAACAAATCCGTACGACTTATATATATATATATTGGTTGGGTCCCACCTCCGGGGTCCAACAAAATTATTAAAAATAATAAAATAAGAAATGACAATGGATAAATAAAATACTATTACCACTAGGCCCTATGCTGAGGTTGCTTGCGATATTTTTTTTAAACAAAGGGAAAGAAAAAAAAAAAGATGAATGCGGAAGTCAAATTTGTTTTTTCAGCCCCTCGCTCTTTTTTATAGTCATAATTAATTACCATCAAAACGAAGCAAGATGTATAATTTGCATAATTAACTTTCTAATTGTTGTTTATATTTATGTTGGTTTACGTTCTTTCTTTATCTATCTATTGGTACCTCATTTTGCACATCGCTGAGTTCAACGTGGATCCCATACAACGAACGTACCAACGTAATGGTGCACCCTCCATTGCTCAGTCCACCACATTGTGTATGAATTTCAAATCATTTGCTTTTGACCATCGCAATGCCTCTTTCCAACCATAGAAACATCTCTGATCATGATATCAACACATGTTTCGGTATAAATCTCTCACGCAATCTTTCTGTCTGTTTAGTAACATATTTGTTTTCATTTTGATGCGAGAAATTAAAAATAAATAAAAAACAACGAAACATGACAAGATTGATGATAAATTTGAAAATTTATAGAATAGAGTAGTTGGTACAGCCATCGCTAAGAGAAGTGGGGTAGGGCTACTATATCAAGGCATTCTTGATAAGCGTGAAGGATACCACCAAACGGCTCTTTATATATTTTATCCCTCAACGTTAATAAACATCTATAAATTCGCCTATATTATACAATCGTGCAATGTCTATATCATAAATGTAGAATCAACACAACATAAAAATGATAATAGTGAATCCCGCCACACTACTTTTTATCTTTTTCACACCTCAATCTCAACATACACTACAAAACGCATCTATGAGTTACAGTCGTCGTATTCTCATTATGATTGTGTTAAAGTTGTCGAACTCTCTGGACATCACAACATCTATATAATAATTACATAATCAACATAGGAAAAGGATAGCAGTGAGTCTCACCACACTACTCTTCATCTTTTTCACACCTACAATTGTGTTACGATTGTCAAACTCTCTTAACATCACAATATTTAGATCATAAATACATAATCAACGTAGGAAAATGATAACAATGAGTCTCATCGCACTTCTCTTTATATTTTTCACACCTCAACTTCAACAAACAATGCTGAATACATATACGAGTTACATTCGTTGTATTCCTAATAGAATTGTGTTACAGCTGTCGAACTTTCAGTATCACGATATCCGGATCATAAATACATAATCAATACAAAAGAAATGCTTATCTCTTCATCATCCTTATCACTTGTTGATCTTTGGAAATGAGATGGAGTAAGCCCATTTATATAAGGCAATGCCATTTTGGTCATAGAGAGCCATAACACCACCGTCATCATCACAATCCCAACCGTTGGATATCTAACATTTCCACCTGAAAAATGCATCATACATACTCAACGGTCAAGATTGGGTGAAGTCCACAGTAAAGACATGTGGATGAGCGTACGAACACAGTAGTGGGAGTCCTTCACTTGACTTGGGGGTGAGGAAATATAAACAAATTGTAAGAAATTGTTTATTGGTTTTATGGGTTTTTATTAAGCGTGTTGGAGGGAATGAGAGAAAGGGTGAGCGGTTAATCGAAGTCTCTCTCTAAGTGGTGGTAGCTTGACGAAGAAGGGTGCGCAGGTTAAGCGAATCTGCTTTGTTTTCTAGTGGGCGTAGTTTAATCCAGTAGACAGAGAGACAGAAGGATTTCATAATTTCCATTGATGATCGATGTCGAAGATGAAGCACCTACTAAGAAAGCTTCACATCGGTGGAGGACTCAATGAGCACCAAAGATTGGCCGAGACCCGACCCGAGACGAGTCCGAGCACGAATCTCAACCCGACCGCTTCTTCGCCGGCGTCGTCCACGGGTTCGGCTACAATGGGGAGAATCACGGCCGTTGAATCGGTGAGTGATCGGACGGCTGGGGACGGTGGTAGCGGTGGGGGCGTGGATTACAATTTCTTGGAGGAGGAGTTTCAGGTCCAGTTGGCCTTAGCGATCAGCGCTTCGGATCCCGATTCGCGCGACGACCCCGATTCGGCTCAGATCGACGCCGCCAAGCGGATTAGCCTCGGCTGCCCGGCTACCGTCACCGACACTCAAGCCCCCTTCGAGATTCTCTCACTTCGCTATTGGGTACGTTTTTCTAATAGAAATATTTCTAGGGTTAATCATTTTCCCGCATTTTACGACTTAATCTGAGCCAATTGGAGTGGATTAGGTTTTCTGCGAACTTTGAATATTGTTCGTTGTGTTTGTATGGTATGGTAATTTGCATTTCGTTTCTTGGATCATTTTCTAACCGTAGGGCGATGATAATGGTGTGAGGATTATCTTAAAAAGGTTTGATAGCTGACTTATGGATTGCTTTGTATTGCTTACGGTGTCATTTTCTTAACAATTTCATGTTGAATCATTGTGCTAGTTATGTTAGGCGGGTGCTTCTTGTTAGTTCGGTACCCAAAAATTTGTGAGCCGTAGGAGTAGTGCATTGGTTCAAGGATAATTGTTGGTTTCATTTTGCAATTACAATTACTTTCCAACCTTATCTGAATCACGTTCCTTCGGTTTTATTTTTCTTCTTTGCATCTTAAGTTTGAATTTGATGTTCTTTAATTTGTCAATTTCGATGAAATTAGCTTCTTTACTGATTTTTATAACGTGCAGAGCCAGAATGTTGTAGATTACAATGAAAAAGTGGTCGATGGATTTTATGACGTGTATGGAATGACCTCAAATTCTCTTAGACAAGGGAAGATGCCATTGTTGGTGGATCTTCAAGCTGTGTCTGTTTCAGATAATGTTGATTATGATGTCATATTAGTTAACCGGTTGGTGGATCCTGAACTGCAACAACTGGAGAAAAGAGCATACACTGTATCTCTAGAGTCACGGATTTCTCAACATGGTGTCCTTTTAAGTGGATTAATTCAGAAAATTGCTGATATTGTTGTTGATAGAATGGGTGGTCCAGTTGGGGATGCTGATGAAATTTTGAGAAGGTGGAAAGTGAGGAGGTACGAGTTACGGAGTTCGAATGAAGACTATCATTCTTCCCCTTGGACTTATTGATGTTGGACTTTCACGCCACAGGGCGCTGCTCTTTAAGGTTGTGACAGATTTTTTACTACCTTATTTGTCAAACTGAATCATAGACAAAACATTGTGCACCATGTAACTTACTAACATCTTCATTGCTTTTCTCAAAATCCGACTCTCATCCTATTGCCTTTTCAATTGCTTTTCTGTTGTTAATTGTTTCATACCTTTGGTTCTAGGTACTGGCTGATAGGATAAATCTTCCATGTATGCTGGTCAAAGGTAGCTACTACACTGGTACTGATGATGGAGCTGTAAACTTGATTAAAATTGATAGTGGAAGGTAATGGCCACCAATTCTAAATTTTATGTTTATGCATAATTTTCTGATAACTTCAATCCAGTAAATCTTGTGATGTAGTAACTTTTTTGTGCCTTATGCTTGTCGCTGAATTGTTACTTTAACATAATGTCATGCTGTGTCAAATGGGATTGCAGATAGTGATGGTCAAGTTTCTAGGGTAGTTTATGAGGTTTTGGATTATCAGATGTGGTGGGGGTGCCATAGGTAAGTGGAGCGCCATAGATGGGGGCTGTAAGCTCAATTTGTAGCCACAATGATTTATTGAGCGTGGCTCTTATTCCAAAAATTGGAAATCCAGATGCTTAAAGAACACCCTGTGTCCAACGTTCATATGAGATGTTTTTTGTTATTCAAAATGTACTTTGTCAAGAGGCTGATACAAAATTAGAATATTTTTGGTTGCTTTCTATGTGAAGTGCTTTGATATTTGAATGAAATTTGAAAATTATATCTATACATATATGTGATTTTCATATATTCTCTGCAGGTCCTTTGGTTTCAGATGCCTCTCTAATTTTAAGCTGTTTTAACTTTCTATCATGTTTAAGTAAGGATATTAGAATTAAAGGTTCATGATATTTGTTTTCTGCTTTGCTCCTAAAATTCTGTGCACATTTTCCATCTAAGGAGAATTGGTGCAAGCCGGAAGATGTCCTGGAACTATTACTGATGATTAATGGGGTTGTTTCTCTGTGCAGTGAATATATTATTGATCTGATGGGTGCTCCTGGAACGCTAATTCCTGCTGAGGTACCCAGTAGCCAGCTACCAAATTCTTTCTTTGCCATAAGGAGCTTTCAAGATGCCACTGAATTGCCCAAAGATATGTTTTTGTTGCAAGCTGAAGGCACTGGAACGTTGGCAGTTCCACCCGATCTTGACAGAATTTCTAGAGCTGGCAGCTCACAGTCAGAAGAAGCATCATATGCAGGTGTTCAAACAAAAAATGATAGAAGCGTTGTTGAAGAAAATCAAACTGAGAGTTCGAGAAGTGAGATTGGGACTCCTCTTAGATCACTTCGTAAATCATGTGAAAGTTCATCAGCCACATCTGAGAAAGCCACATCTGCGCAAAAAAGGAAAGTGAAAAATGTGTCAAAGTATGTCATCAGTGCAGCAAAGAACCCAGAATTTGCACAGAAACTACATGCTGTATTGTTGGAGAGTGGTGCATCACCTCCCCCAGATTTATTTTCAGATATGAATCCTCAATATCTGGATCGAAGCTAAATTGCTTGATCAAATCCATGCAAATGGGAAACTTGTAGATGATGGGATTCATAATTATCTGGTTCAGTTATTATCAGGCAACGAGCAATCCACTCAAGCTGCTGCTGCAGTGAGCTATGCCAATTTTGATAACTTTCTAAAACAATCTGCCGTGGACTTAGCAGAGCAACGAAATGAATTGGAGACAAACAATTTTTCTCATCCCTCTGATACTGTTGATGAGGGATTTGTAATTGTTTCTGGTGGAACTAGTGAAACAACCCAGATCAGTGCTAAAAGTTCAGATCCTGTTCTTGTTAGTCCCCCAGGAATGAATTCAGAAGCTTTTCATGAGGATAAAAGCCATGAACTTTCCTTATCTAAACCAATGGAAACAGCCAATAGTGGCCTGTGTACTAGTTGCGATAGTCACTATGAGAGGTACCCAGCACTGGGAGAAGTTGCGGAGTGGGAAATTCTATGGGAGGATCTTCAGATTGGTGAGCGCATTGGCATTGGTAAGCACCCATCTGTTGCTTAAATTTGGTATATGTTTTAGAAACAGTCTCACAATATTTCCTCTCTGGTAGGTTCATATGGCGAGGTATATCATGCAGATTGGAATGGCACTGTAAGTATTCTTTCCAACACTAATAGTCATTCATCATATTCCTTTTCCTTGGCTATACATACAAAATTACTTAGCATGTAATATTTTGTTGATCCTTTGATTTAAAGAAATGCTAATATTTGCAACAATTTGATAAATGCTTTTAAACTCTCTTTTCTAACAAAATAGAGGGATACTTTAAAATTTATATCAGCATATTGGTTGCATTTTTCTTATTGGTTTTCTTGTTGAAGTAGAAGTGCCAGTTGTTGACATGGTTTGGAATTTCGATGATATCCTCGAAATTTCTCTCCTTGACAAGTACTAATAGTAGATAAAACATTTCCCAATTTTTTTAATTATATTTCACTCAAAGTTTCTCTCAACATCGATATTTTCTCAATATTTTGTTGATAGTTTCTGTACTTTCAACGATGATACTTTCATTAACATCAATATTTGATATGCTGTTTTTTATTGGCATATGTTGGTTGTTGATGATGGCATGAGGCTTGTTATGGTAATTCTGACTGCTATCATTACAAATTGTTTATCGGTCTGTGTTGACTTTTTGCATGACAGGAAGTAGCTGTGAAAAAATTTTTGGATCAAGATTTTTCTGGTGATGCTTTAGTTCAGTTTAAATGTGAAGTAAGCATCAAGACTTGAGTTTGTATATCATATTTGTCAATTATATATAAGCATAAAATTCAAATTCATTGGTTTTGTATTAATTATAGTTGATTCTTGGTGTTTGTTCATGCAGGTAGAAATTATGTTAAGACTTAGACATCCCAATGTTGTCCTTTTCATGGGGGCAGTTACTCGCCCTCCCCATTTCTCTATCCTGACAGAGTTTCTTCCCAGGTTGATTTCCTTATTACTTGTCCTTTATCAGTTTTGTTATATTTCTGAAATTGAATGACCATATGTAATTTTAATAATACAAAGTAACAAAGTAGAAGTTAAAAAAAACTGATGTGTATGCATGCAGTCCAAGATAACTAGGAAAGCCTGTAACTAGGCAAAAATAGGTCTATCAAGCAAAAAATTCCTTTACTAGGGCAGGAACATCATCCAACCAACTAGACATCCACAACCCTGTTTCCTTGACATTGAGTCTATAGTTATCTGTTTAATCTTATTCTCTTGTTTTGTTCCTTAATCATTCACTTGGTACACAGGGGGAGTTTATATAGATTGCTGCATCGTCCCAATTCTCAACTTGATGAAAAGAGGCGAATGCGAATGGCTTTTGATGTGGTAAAACAGATTATTTTCTTATTTCTTTGTAGTTTTTCCTTTCTGGTGTCTTTTTGATTTCTTAGTCAGTGCTCCCTGAATTTATGCAGGCCAAAGGAATGAATTACCTGCATACTAGCCATCCTACTGTTGTGCATCGAGACCTGAAGTCTCCAAATCTCCTTGTTGATAAGAATTGGAATGTGAAGGTCAACTCAAAACCACCACTTGCGTTTTAAGTTCTTCCCTGATAATGCTTTTTTTAGTCATTTATATTTTTTCCTCTTTCAATCTAGATAGATTGCTATTGATATCTCTATTGGTGGGAGAAAAATTGATTATTCTTTCTCAAACATCTTGTTTATGTTGTGGTGCAGGTTTGTGACTTCGGGTTGTCACGTACGAAGCACCATACTTTTCTGTCTTCGAAGTCTACTGCTGGGACGGTAATATTTGTTCAATGTGAATCTTGAAAACAAAGTTGAATACCCTATCATATGATCAATATCTCATAAAAAAGATCTTTTACAAGAATAGAAACTTACGTACCCTTTTGTTTTATGTACTCATTGCATGCTATTGGAGTGCAGCCTGAGTGGATGGCACCGGAAGTTTTAAGGAATGAACCAGCTAATGAGAAGTAAGTTGCCCGAAGGTGGATGCCTTTTGGGAATTTTACGTTCTGGAGGTTACCATTACAATAAGCTTTGCTTGTTGCTTGCTTGCAGGTGTGATGTGTACAGTTTTGGTGTCATCTTATGGGAACTGGCTACTTGCTGCGTCCCATGGAAAGGATTGAATCCAATGCAGGTTGTAGGAGCGGTTGGATTCCAAAATAGGCGTCTTGAAATTCCAGAGGACATGGATCCAGTGGTTGCTGAGATAATACGTGATTGTTGGCAAAGGTAAGTTCTACACTTCTTTAGGCAAAAATAGGGAGTCTGTGGAGAGCCAAGTTTCTAAGAAATTGAACCTGAACAGCTTGACTTATACCATAACTGAGCTTGGCTAATCCAGATTTGCTCTGTTTGCAGAGAGCCAAATCTACGGCCTTCGTTCTCGCAACTCATGGTCCGTCTCCGACGTCTTCAACGCCTTGTTGGAAGAACGAACTCTACAAATCAAACGACTGAATAACCCCCAAAAAGAAAAACTTTACCGTGTTAATAATTGAAGTTGAAGTTGTTCCTTGTCTCGAAGAGCGAGGGCAGCATATAAGTTTTTGTCTTCAATGCAAGAAGGAAAAAGAGAATGCTGGATTTGGAAGTGTTGGCTCAGTCAAAGTGGGGGCTCAGCACAACCTATACGGAACAGAAGAGTGGAAAACCCTCCTAAATTATTAGACTGCATAAGAAGGGCAGTGGAGGTCCCATTGAAGACCAGTCTCTCTAGTAGTAGTAGTAATAGTAGGTTGTATCAAATCTGCATGTAAGAAAAAAAAAATTGTAGAAAAAAAAGAAGAAAAATTGAAAAGGAAAGGAAGAAAGAAACTAATAATTCTTAATTCTGCTACTGTGGAGATCTCATTTGGGAAATTGTAAACATCTGATCTCTGCATATGTTATTGTGAAAAGAGTAAATACATTTGGAGGAAGAAAGAAGAAAGAGGAAGAATTTATGTGCAATCCAGAACTAATATTACTTGTCATTGTACACCCTTGAAATAAACTTCAATTTAAATCAAAATAATAACCCCAATATTTCGTTAAAAAAATTAAATAATAAAAATATCTCTGAATTGGATTTTTTTTTTGGTCAACTCTGAATTGGATTGAGAGAGAGAGCAAGAGGCCAATAACAGTTCAGAGTTTCAGAACAGAGGGATCATCGCACAGTGCCGCCATGGCCTCTGCTGTTCCGTACACATCACCAAAACCACCTCCACCGACTCTCCTCTTTCCCTCTGCACCAATCATTTCAACTCCAAGCTTCAGGTATCACCGCCGCCACTGGAGTAGAATTCCCAAAATACCCCTGTCGTACTCGTTCAGAAACGGAAGCAACAGCCCGGCGGAAACAGGGTGCCCTGTGCCGCCGGAGCAGCAGCCGATAAACGAGTACCAGAATCTGTCGACCTCCTTTCCCTTCTCCTGGGCCTCCGGCGACCTCGTAGAGTACTGCTCTCGACTGATTGCAACTGGGTCTTCTTTTGCTCTGCTTGTTGGCCTCCCGGTTGCCTCGGTCGGTGCCTTGGGCGCCCAATCGGAGCCATTGAAGCAGTCTCTGTACGCAGTTTCAAGTGGGTTTCTTGTGGTCACTCTTGCCGTCTTGAGGATGTACCTGGGTTGGGCTTATGTGGGCAATCGCTTGCTTAGCGCCACTGTTGAATGTAATTGCTCTGTTTCAACTGTGTTCTTGATTTTGAATCATTGACTGATATTGAGTTGCTGATGGGGTTTTCTGCTCTTCTTCTTTCTGGTTACAGATGAAGAGACTGGATGGTACGATGGTCAGGTAAATAGGTTTTTTTAAGCTTGCCTTTGTAGAATCAGAAATACAATTTCTTTTAGAAGTGGGAAGTTTGGCTTTTCAAAGTTAAGGCTTGACTGAGATTTCCTTGGCAGATGTGGGTGAAGACTGCCGAAGTTTTGGCTCGTGACCGGCTACTTGGTTCATTTTCTGTGAGTGATTGACATTACACAGATAGATTGATTTCTTTATTTTTCCCAGAAAATGAAAATCAGAGCTTGTTGCTGACAAAACATCCTTTTTTTTTGGATAAGAAAATGACTGGATGGTTGTTTTGCCTTGATTTTGTTCAACAGGTTAAGCCTGTGCTGGGCAGATTGAAGGTCACACTGGTATGCCTTGCGGCAGCCATACTTTCATGCGTTGTGCTCCTCATTTCCATTGATGGAGGAGGCCAAACTGAAGAAGCTGGCAATAGGGTTATACATGGTGTTTACAGTGACGAATCTGCAAGATCATTCGAGCCTGACGCCTTCTGTGGCGAAGCTGGCCTTCCCTAATTCTCAGCCATTCAACAACTGCAACGCGATATGTATATGCTCTGTCCCTAGTTAGTGATAAACAAGTCAAAAGGTATAGGACAAGAATTTGTATGTGTTTTGCCTATCTCTCTTGATGATTTGTATTTAAATTAGCGTAGCTTTTTATATGTAATATAATTAGAATTATCCTTCAAATAAATATATTTCCTTGTTAGGCAAACTGCTACTTGTAAACATTCAATTCTTGGGGAAACAAAAACCAACTTTTACACTAGTATGCATAATGGCTTATTCCACACCCAAGCTTAAAGTTCCAACTTTTGAGAACTTGGTCCCAAATAGAAGCTTCTCACAAGAATGGAATTGGGTAACTTAAATTAACAAGTATTCTCATTTCTAGTGTCGGTGCCACCCAAATGGTTGGAAACCTACCATCCCCACCAACAAAGGAGGCCCTACCTCAAGGCTGGCTGGTGGTGGTGTTGTCTTCCCAAAAGTTCATCAAAATAAAATAACATTTGAGTTTGACTTTCATCATCGTGAAGATTGTTGCCCCTCAACATTTCATATCAACCTATATGACAATGAAAGATATTCGAAAATCCATGTAACAGTAAATTTAAAAGTTACTCTTTCGCTATAAAATTCAGTGATGCTTTAAAGAAACATGCGTCGTCTATGAAATTTGAACTCGTAGTCTCCTCTAACAAAGTGAACACCGAGTACCGCTGGCCCAAGTGGTCACGGGACATTTGATGTGGTTGCTTACATTTTATGATGAGAAGTTACATACAGACAACATAACTACTTTGGCGGGTAAGTTTATGAAGGTAAGTTACAAACCTAACAACAAACGAAGCCAACCGTTTTCTAAGGACGGAAAGAGAGAATAAAAAAGGTTAGAAAAAGATGGCGAAGGAGGCAAAGACAATTAAGTGAGGAAGGCGGTGGGCCCACAGAGGGGCTGAATCTCAGAGAGGTTCATGCACCTTTGCCCTGTTTTCGCCTTCTCCTTCATCGTTTCCAAAACGAGAAAAAGAAAGTCTTAACAAAAAAAATTAAAAAATGAAAAGATATTAAAATTTTGATCGGTTTTCCTTTTTTTTTCTTCATTTTTTCAGTCAAAATATAATCAACCAGTTATTGTGTCTCGACAACAATGAAGAATAACAAGACCAATAAGAATAGCTCCTCTTCTTCTTCTTCTTCTTATTATTCTTATTCTCTCTCTCTCTTTCTCCTTCTCTTCAACTTCTTCCTGTTCCTTGTCACCGACTTTTACCTTACTGGGGCGGTCTCATATTTTCCTCAGCTATCACCATCCTCTGCAGGTCAGTAGCATAAGATCTTTGCTCAAAGCTCTAATCTTTGCTGACCCAAATGCATTATGTGTGGTTTGGATCTTGTTTTCTTTCAATGTATCAACAAATTTTATGGAAAGCCCATTTGGGTATTGTCTGCTAGCAAGATAATCTTTGGAAAGTCTTAAAGATTGGAATTTTAAGCCACCCATTTCCTCAAAGTAAACATAATTGATGTGATTCAGTGTTTCTCAGCTTAAAGTTGCATTGCTGGAAGCAGATGTTTCCTTTTCTGAGCTAAATTTTAAGACTTGGGTATTTTCGGCCTGCAATGTATTTTTCAGGAAGTAAAAATCAAACCGTTAAAGCGAACAGTAATCTTTCATTTTTTAGTTTATGTATCATAGACTAACCAATCTTTCTGATTCTTTTTAAAGAAGGCTTTGCATTTTGTTTATGGCCGATTGAACTGATTTGCTTATTGTATTGGGAGACGAAATTAGTCTGAAGGTCCATTAAATTTTAAACAAAGCATATGCAGCACATTAGATTTCCTGTAATGGAGCTAAAAGAAGCTTATGACATTGAGCATATGAGGTCTACACAGAGTATCGACCATGAGCTGTGGCCTCTTGATGAAATTGATCCAAAGAAGGCAAAGTTTCCCTGTTGTTTGGTTTGGACTCCTCTCCCAATAGTCTCTTGGTTGGCACCATTCATTGGACATGTTGGCATTTGCAGGGAGGATGGAGCTATTTTAGATTTCTCAGGTTCCAATTTTGTGAATGCCAATGATTTCGCATTTGGTGCTGTAGCCAGATATCTACAGCTTGATAGAACACAGGTACTGTGTCATGTTGTTCTCACATTAGCCATATTGTGTAATAATTTTGTGCTTCCCCCCTCTTCCTCCTGGCTCTCTAAATTCTTGTGTGCTCACACAAACTCTTAAGGGTATTCATTAGTTTGATCTAAAATTGTTTGTGAAAGGCATTTAAGTGCATCTTAAAAGTACTTGCTTAGATGAACAAGCAATTAGAAATGTTGCCAAATCATGCATTTGTCTATTTGCTTGTTACTGTGGAAGAAAGAACTAGAATTGACTTCTAACCAGTTGGTCCTTTGACAATTTTGTAATGGAATCTGAAATGTCAAAACAGTGTTGTTTCGCCACGAATCTGGGTGGCCACACTTGCAAGAGTGGCTACAAGCATGCAGAGTTTGGGACGGCAATCACATGGGATGATGCCCTGCGGTCAAGTTCACGGTACTTTGAACACAAAACCTACAACCTTTTCACTTGCAACTGCCATTCTTTCGTAGCCAACTGTCTGAATCGGATATTCTATGGTGGATCAATGAGTTGGAACATGATCAATGTGGCAGGCCTAGTACTGCTCAAGGGGCAATGGGTTGACGCCATGTCCGTCGTGAGGTCGTTCCTCCCTTTTCTATTGGTGCTCTCTCTAGGTGTTTTCATGGTTGGATGGCCTTTCTTGGTTGCGCTTCTCTCTTTCTCTCTCCTCCTCTTGGTGTGGTTTCTACTGGGCAATTATTGTTTCAAGACCTTGTTAGAGTGCTAGTTCCTGTTTTCACACTAACAGCTTGAAGGCGTGAACAGATGTTATGTAGTAAAGTTCCTCTGTATGACTCTGTAGTTACTGATACAATTTTGCTATAGGTTTTTCTGTGAATATTGTTTCTGATTTCAAGCTGAGTCAACTTATTCAACTATAGTTGATTGATTTAGAAAGCTATGACTTTGTACCCTCTCCAACATGCTCGATTTATGATTCAGAATGAGACAGGTGACCCCTGTTGCAGCCATAGCAAATTGTAAAATGGGTAAATCTTCAATGCCCATATGGCATGGTCTTGTTTCTCATTTTGGGGAATTTTTAGTTTCTTTCAATTGAATTTAGGTTATGGAAAACGATGTATTGCAAGTGGTCTTCATCTATTGTAATGGAAGATTAACTTGAGTGTTCATAACTGGCCTATTTGTCAGATGAAATTCTCTAATTTCCAGAGTCATCATTAAATATCAAAACGAACAAAACTTTCTATACCCAATTTGCTGTGGGGAATGCCAAACATGAGCGGTGTTTGAGGTCACATACAGATTAATCTTATTACATGTAGGGTGTGGTAAGGCAAGTTAAAGTTGAGAAATGCGTAAGAAAACATTTTAGATAAGCAACGGGATGCTCTGCCCCTCAGGTTTAGCTTCCTTGCTTACACTGTCTTGTATAAACTTGCCGTCTCAAGCTCCATATTTCGGGGCCTTCCAAAGCTTGAAGGCCACTTCGTGCAGAAACCTATCCGCTGGTATCACAAGATTTCCACCGTACTGCATAGAAAAGAAAAAATTTCATAATTCATTTGTAAACATGCAATGAGCCTTATGACCAGATAATGTATCAGCTCCTAGCTAGGCTAGTACAGTAGAGAAGATAAACTCTGGAGTCAGTTATATCAGTAAATCTCTTAACAATTTCTAGCATGTGCCATGCAGTAAACTCAATATCTGATAATCTCAAATTGTACCTCCTTGAAATCCTTAAATGAGAATGTCTGAGCCATATCCTTGCGGGTTACTGCATATTGCCACTGAGCAATTAACATTGGGCAATGATGCCTGTTCACAAAGGATAGCTGGAGTTATTAAAGGTATTCCAAGTGTGCAAGAAACCACCAAGTTTTTACTCACCTAACATCCTTTCGTGGTTGAGATCCTTTCATGGTGTAACTTTGACGAGGAACAAGCTTTGAAAGATCAGATTTTTCATCATCTTTTCTAAATGAGACTGACAAGTTGGGATCATCCTTTTCTGAGACCTTCCCATAGCTCATCACAACAGACAAGTGCAAACGGGCACCGATTTCAGATCCAGGTTGGGCTATTTGCGTTATAGCACCAACCAAAGCATTGAGATATCCCACATCATCAGTAGCCTTGTCTTTCTCAACATTCACCTCACCAGCCCCAACATGCACAAAAACTAAATCATACTGGCTCGTCTCCACTGTCTTCCCTGCTTGAAACCCAAGCAACTTAAGTAACTCAGATGCCCCAAAATCAACTGGCGGTTCAGCACCGGCTGGACTGTTTATATAAAGAGCATCGATTTGGAACACGCTGAAACCAAGTTTGGTACCAAAAGATTTCAAACTTGCATTGTTTGTAAATATCGCAGCTTTCATCCCCATGAACCTGAAGCATTATGAAAAACGTCACTTAGTTGACATTGGGTTGTTAAAAGTTCAAAACTTTTTTTTTGAACATTTCCAATTACAACAGACTGAGTGAAACCCAAAAGTTATATTACCTTTCTGATATGGTAACCAAAGATGTGGATCTCACTGTATCATGGTATGCTTCATATGCATCCAGCAGTAATGCAAACTCTCTGACTATTCTCTCATCCTCGCTTTCTGCAATCTAAATTCAAGTAAATCCCGGTGCTGGGAAGTGGGAAAGGAAAGGAGTAAAAGCATGCCAAAATGAACCCTCAGAAGAGAGAGAGAGAGAGAGAGAGAAGCAGGCGACCGCACAGAGGAGAGCGAGGCCGCGTGAGGGTTTCTTTTAAGTCAGGAAAAAAAAAAGGACCCGACCCGCCCAGGCCGCCTAGGCAGGCGCCTAGAGTGAAATCGTCCGCCTAGGCCGATTTTTCGAACACCCAAATACCAAAAAGAAGTGGATTTGAATTGCATTTCAGGTCGCATATGACAAATCAACAAACTTGATCGAACCCATAAAGGCAAATTAACAAACTTGATCGAACCCGTAGAGTTCACTTGAGAAGAAAGCAAGCCTCATATTATTAATAATTAAATTGTCTATTAAAATAGAAAAATTTCCAGAGAGAGCAAGAGACATTGAAAGAGTTAAAACCTGTGGGTGGGGCAATTGGGAGGCTCAAGAAGCCACAGGAAGCTTTGGAAGCGAGAGAGTGGAGATGGATGTGTGATGGGTCGACGAAACGGACCAACCCATCTCCGTACAAAACCACAGCTCGGCTTGACTTGTCCGCCATTGCTGTATCTCTAATGACTGATCGAGGTTTACAACCAGCTGTGAGAGGAGGAATATGAAGACTGATTTTGGGAAGGCGCGGGGTATGAATGAATGATATGGGGAATATTGTGCACGCGGCGGGGTTTGGAGGAGATAACAGCAAAAGCTAGATGCCTTTCTGATAGGGAGAAAGTGGTAATTTTAGATTTTTATTTTTGAGCAATGGTAAATTAAAAACTCGGAAACTCACTTCACATAAGGACTTGTAACTCAAGTAATCAAAAGCAATTATTCGTGCACACACAACTTCAAGTGTTCAAATCCACTCTTTTTCAATGTCGCTAGCATAGTGTATGATTGTATCGACACAGACACAGTAGAATACATGTTGTATGCTGTTGACGCGAAAAAGTGGTTCGGCACTCTTAGGCTCAACGTAGTGATTTTTGGCCTTCGGTATCCTTATGGCCTTGGTAGGGAGTGTGATCTGCAATATGAAAAAACGATCGGTAAGACCTAGGGCACCGTGTGGTGGTCCAGGGGGAAGGCTCTCCGATGCTTAAGTAAGTTCGGATTTAGTAAATTAAACTAACGAGACCAGTAGGCTTGTATGCCATTAGTTCTGATTACCTCTATTTTGGGATAGTTGGCCTCCTTTATAGGCCTTGGGAGGTGTGTACTTTGTTTAGAATTTCAATGTGGAACTGTGGACGTCGATTGTGAGCATGCCACGTGTCCCAAGAGAGGGCGTTGCCCTAATGGACGGATCGGTAGGCTGGGTGCTGAAGGCAACTTTGACCAAGTACTGGGTGCCGAAGGCAACTTTGACCAGACTCGATTTTGTTCATGTGTTTTGTTCTTATTGGCTGTTCATTTTGGTATAAACACATGTAATTTCTTCCCTCTTTCTCTCCCTAATGCTTCCACTATCCCCAGTGCAGAGTGGGGGCCCAAGGCCCTAAAAGAATATTTATTGCAATCCCATTTGTTTCAGCTTTTCATACTGTATATTGTGACATGAAGATTCTTGAATATGAAGTTATTCGTTATGAAAATTCTTAGACAACGATGTTGCAGTTAGCCTATTAATTAGTTTTGCAATTGAAGCAGCTCATATGACTCGTGACCAAGTCTCCTGCTTTAGAGAGGGACAGTTTGGTTGACAGCTCACGTCGAGAGAGGAAACGATGTAGGTACAAAGAAACTCTGGCATTGACTCACTGAAGCCACCATTATTCTCCTTTTACTTGTGTGATTACGATAATAATCCAGTTTGCTACAATTCAGAAAAATACTGGTTTATTTTCTTATATTCAAAGAATCATGAAAACTTGTTCTCCAAGGAATGGGGAGAGGAAACTACTCTTTCCTATTCCCTCTTCAACAGTCAGCAGTTTGAGAAAGTTCCTTCCTCTTTCGTCCCATTTCCCATTGGGAAACCAAGTATTCTGCCATTCAAAATCCTGCTACTATTCACTATTTATAAACAAGTATCTTCTCATGCCTTGAGCTGCAAACCTTCCAAGACCAAGATAACATGATCAAGTGTCCTCCCTACCCTGTTTTTCTTCTCTTACTATTCTTTAGGATTTTCTTGGCCATGGCACAAAACACAACCATCCCAATCAATGTGGGGGTGGTTCTTGACTTAGATTCCTAGTTAGGGAAAATAGGGTTGAGCTGCATCAACATGGCCCTCTCTGACTTCTATGCCTCTCATTCTAACTACAATACTAGACTGGTCCTGCACACAAGGGACTCCACGAGAGATGTTGTTGTTGCAGCTGATGCAGGTTCCCTCTCTATTGATCTTCTCTTTTTAATGTTTTGCTTTTTGTTTCACCCAAATATTTTTGAACCATCAATTTCTTTTTTATTATTTATAGAAAATTTAATTTGGCATAAGTCCAATTATGAGGAGAGATATTGGGTGCAATCCACACAGAAATTTTTGTTGATCCAAGTCCTTTGACTTTTGCGCCACATAAGATTACATGCCCTTTTCAATTTATTGATATTTACTTTTATTTATTATTTATTTTTTGTTCCAGTTCTGCACCTAAAACATAAATAAGGTAAATTATGAATTCGTAAAACTGGTAAGTTATTGATTTGTAGGACATTAATTATCATATTTGATTTGAATTTAATTGCAAATCTATTTATTGAATTCTAAAATTTTCCCAAGGTATACCGACATCAAAATTTGTAATAAGAGTTCATAAAAACTTCATACCTTAACATTAGGTAAGGTCCTATGCATACACCTCGTATGCAGTATGCGGGTAATTAAACCCATAAATTACCTCTGGTCCAGATAATTAAATCCATAAATTACCTCTAGTCTAGGTAGTTATACTCTCTAGCCCAGGTAATTGAACTCATATAATATCTTGGTATGGATCTTTAAACTCAACTGAGATAAAAATCCATACCAAATTTCTTTGGAAAAAAAAAAAAAACACTATTACATGGAAGACAGGTACGTATCTATATATAAATATGAAGCTCTAGAAAAAACTGCTTAAGAAAACTCAAGAAAAAAACACTTGCCTGTAAGGCATATACATATATATACAAGAAAAACACATTATATATATAAGAAAATGCATACACATACACATACATATAAGGAAACACTGAATTTTAGGAAAGTGTTTTCATATAATTCCATTTATGATAGTGGCATATTCTGTAAATTTAAAAAAAATTATGGACATACTAATTGCTTAATTGGTGAGACTGGACTGCAATTGAAAAGAGAAAGCATGTGGACTGCATCCATTATATCTTGATGAAAATGGACCTATATCTAAGAAGCCCTATTATTTATTAGCATGTTAAAGGTATCATATCTTGTTGAAGTACTTGATGGGAAAAAGCGGCTTAGATTAGAGTCATGCTTGTAATACGTCATCGGATTCGTAACGAATCATCAATTGATGCACAAACAATTAAAATTGCATCAGCGTGTAACTTAACTTATAACTCTCATCTTTGAAACAGCGCTAGACTTAATAAAGAATGTTGAAGTGCAAGCCATCATAGGGCTAGAATCATCAATGCAAGCCAACTTTGTAATTGATCTTGGAGATAAAGCTCAGGTGCCCATAATGTCATTTTCAGCAACAAGCCCTTCTCTTCGGGGTTCATATTTTTTCCGAATTGCACAGAATGACTCATCTCAGGTTAGAGCCATAAGTACCATCATCCAAGCCTTTGGTTGGAGTGAGGCAGTGCCCATCAGCGTGGACAATGAGTTTGGGGAGGGAGTGATACCTTACCTGACTACTGCTTTGCAAGAAGTAGGTGCCCGTATCCCTTATTGGAGTGTCATTCCTTCAAAGGCCACTGATGACCAAATTGTTGCAGAGCTTAACAGGTTGATGTCAATGCAAACCCGGGTCTTCATAGTGCACATGCTGCCTTCTCTAGGCTCTCGGTTTTTTGCCAAGGCAAAAGACATTGGCATGATGGAGGAAGGTAATGTTTGGATAACGACGAATGGGATGGCTAACTCTTTTAGTACCTCCAGCTCTTCTGTCGACATAGATAACATGCAAGGGGTGTTAGGTTTAAAGACTTATGTTCCAAACACTAAAGAGCTTGAAAATTTTAGAGCTAGATGGCAAACCAAATTCCAACAAGACAATCCAACTATCCTTAACGTTAAATTGGATGTTTTTGGACTTTGGGCTTATGATGCTGCTTGGGCATTAGCCCTGGCAGTTGAGAAGGTTGGGGGTACAAACTTCAGCTTCCAAAAGATGAACAGTTCTCATAATTCCACTGATTTGGGAAGCTTAGAGGTCTCTCAAGGCGGTCCTGAACTTGTCCGAGAGCTATCAAGTACAAGATTCAGAGGCATTTCAGGAGATTTCAGTCTTATTAATGGGCAACTACAATCATCAACTTTTCAGGTAGTTAATGTGAACGATAATGGGGAAAGAGGAATTGGATATTGGACACCCCAAAATGGACTTGTGAGGAACATAATTTCAACTAGAAACACAAACAGATACTCTACTTCTAATGCCAGTCTTGGACCTATTATATGGCCTGGAGACACCACCTTGGCTCCAAGGGGCTGGCAGATTAACCCGGAAGGGACCATAAAAGTTCTGGTCCCGGTAATGGCAGGGTTTGAAGAATTTGTAACTGTGAGACATGATTTTAGCACTAACACAACCAAGGTCGCTGGATACTGCATAGAAGTCTTTGACGCTGTAATAAAAGCATTACCATATCATGTTCCTTATGAGTTTTATCCCTTTGCAAAACCTAATGGGAAGATTGCTGGCCGGTACAATGATTTGGTCAATCAAGTGTTTCTTGGGGTATAACTTTTTTTCTTGCTGATTTCCCATTTTATTCTTAGCAAAATTATCCAATGTCTTCACTGAAACATTGGCATTTTCACTTGACAGAACTACGATGCAGCAGTTGGAGACATAACTATTAGAGCAAACAGATCCTTGTATGTTGACTTCACATTGCCATTCACAGAATCTGGAATATCAATGGTGGTGCCTATCAAAGGCAAACATGACGCTAAAAGAACATGGGTGTTCTTGAAGCCTTTGACATGGGATCTTTGGGTTACAAGCTGCGGTTTTTTCATATTCATTGGTTTTGTGGTCTGGTTTCTTGAACATCCGATAAACGAAGACTTTCGTGGGTCTCCACATCACCAAATTGGCACAAGCTTTTGGTTCGCCTTCTCAACCATGGTTTTTGCACACCGTAAGCTCCCTTCATGTTAAACTATTTTCTAGTCTTTAGTGGTGATTAATGCTTTGTAGAACCACTTGTCCAACTAACCAAAGCTACTCAAAACCCAATTGGAAAAATGATCTTTGTGTACCGTTTACATATTCTATGACTCATGGCCGTCCATTTCTGTTTTCTTTTGAGTTTTTCTAACAGGGGAACGAGTAGTGAGCAACTTGGGTAGGTTTGTAGTGATCATATGGTGCTTTGTTGTCCTGGTACTGACTCAAAGCTACACTGCCAGTTTATCATCAATCTTAACAATTCAACAGCTCCAACCAATAGTTACTGATGTGAATCTTCTCTTGAAGAATGGGCACAATGTTGGCTACCAAGCAGGTTCTTTTATTTATGAGATTTTGAGCCAGCTAGGATTTCAGGATGATAAACTTAGAACTTATAGGTCCGCAGAAGAATTGGATGAACTTCTTCGAAACGGGAATGAAAATGGAGGTATTTCTGCAGCGTTTGATGAAACCCCCTACATGAAACTTTTTCTTGCAACCTATTGCTCAAAATATACCCTTGTTGAGCCAACATTTAAAGCCGATGGTTTTGCCTTTGTAAAGTTGATCACTTGCTGTTTTTCTCTTTCTCTATCAGAGCCTCTCTGGCTTTCTCTCGTTTAATACATGTTTTCTGATGTGGGATAAAATTGAATGTGCTATCGAGTTAACGGCTATGACAGAAACCATGGAATCTTGCTATGGTTTGTTTGAAGCTTAATTTGTAGTTTAAATCTTTATTGTGTAGTATATAAGATGTATGCATGCGGCAGTGGTTTTGATGTTTCTTGGTTAGGACTCGTAACGAGCCTAACTTATGACGGTAGCATAAATAAAATGTCTTACATTGCCTAATTTTGATTTTTATACATGATTTAGTAACTTTAATGAATCTATTAACAAGATACATAATTAGTAATCACTAATCGAGGTTTACAACCAGCTGTGAGAGAGGAAGAGGAAGACGAAGACTGATTTTGGGAAGCGTAGGGTATGAATGATATTATGGGGAATACTGCGCATGTGGCGAGGTTTGGAGGCGATAACAGCAAAAGCTAGATGCCTCTCAAGGCGAGATAATGACTACTAGGGGAGAGAGTGGTAATTTTAGATTTTTATTTCTGAGAAATGGTCAATTGAAAACTCATAAACTCACTTCACAAAAATAGTAGGGTAGGAGCAGTTATCCAAGCACAAAAGGTCCAGTGCTTGAATTGCCTTTCTCACAGAAGGTCCGGTCCGGCGTCCGAATCCCCTCTCCTCTAATATCGCTTGTTTCTATCTACATTGAAATAGCAGTGCATGATTGTCATGGATATCGCCACAGTAGAATACATGTTGCATGCAATTTCTTCTCCTCTTCGCCAGTGGAGTCCTTTCTCCATCCTGCTTGTTTTTCAATCTGACTGCTCTGCCTCAATAAAGGATCTAATGGATCAGAAACAAGAGGAATGTTTGGAATTGGAGGTATGCAAGTTTGCATTTTAGCCTTGCCCTTCTACTTTTTCCATACTCTGCTATTATCGATTCTTGCTTGAGATGAGAGTAGAAAATCTTCTTAATCAGATCTTAATGTTTAGGCTAATCGTACCAATTCTCTGTTGTGTGTTAAAACTAGCTTACCTGTGAGAAAACTACTAGTTTATTCACAATTCATCGGTTCTAGAATTTGTTTTTGAAGGTGTAAAATTCTAAAATTTGTTACTGATATGCTCCCTTACCCGTGAATGCCAAGAAAGAACCCTAGCCCTTCTGGCTCTTTCGTGTATCTAAAACAAAAAATGTAAATTCATTACTGTAGGATGTAATTAACTTAAATTTGTAATGCCATGTATCTTTGTGGTATTTTGTTTGAATTTGCAGATGCAAAGAATGCCAAGAAACCTAGCCCTGCTTTAGAGTTGATGTCCCATAAAACCTGAAGCTTTATGAAAAGACAAGTTAGTTCACATTGTGCTGATAACAGTTAGTCACATTTTTTACCATTTCCAATTACAACTGACTGAGCAAAAACCAGAAGTCATATTACCTTTCTGATAAGGTATTCTTAGGATTTCTTCCCTCTTTCTACCCCTCAGTGCAGAAGTCCCCAAATCCTAAAAGCCTTTCTCGTTGGTAGAGTGGGGGCCCAGTTGGCTTGGGTTCAAGCTTTGATATGGTCTTCCTCTCAGCTTTTCATACTGTGGTGAAATGAAGGTTCTTGGTATGAACCTATTTGCAAAGGAAAACAACTAATACATATAAAATTTTGCATTGAGCTTATTAATTAGTTTTGTCAAATTGTCACTGAAGCAGGTCATTTGACTCGTGACCAAGTCTCCTGCTTTTGAGGAAACGATGTAAGTACAAAGAAACTCTGCCATTGACTCAATGAAGTCACCATCGTTCTCCTTTTACTTCTATGATTACTATAATAATCCAGTTTGCTACTATTCAGAAAAATAATTCAGTAAGGCACATTTTCTATCTAAAATACTTGTTTCTTTTCTTATATTCAAAGAACCATGAAAGCTTGTTCTCTTAGGAATGGGGGAGGAAACCACTCTTTCCTATTCCCTCATCAGCAATCAGCCGTTTGAGAAAGTTCCTTCCTCTTTCCTCCCATTTACCATGGGGAACCAAACCAAGTATTTTGCCATTCGAAATCCTGCTACCATTCACCATTTATAAACAAGGTTCTTCTTCCTCAAGCCTTGAGTTGCAAACCTTTCAAGATATCAAACATGACCAAGTGTCCTCCTAAGCCTGTTTTTCTTCTCTTCCTATTCTTTAGGATTTTCTTGGTCATGGCACAAAACACAACCATCCCAATCAATGTGGGTGTGGTTCTTGACTTAGATACCCAGTTTGGGAAAATAGGGTTGAGCTGCATCAACATGGCCCTCTCTGACTTCTATGCCTCTCATTCTAACTACACTACTAGACTGGTCCTGCACACAAGGGACTCCGCGAGAGATGTTGTTGTGGCAGCTGATGCAGGTTCTCTATATTGAACTTCTCTTTTTATTGTTTTGCTTTTTGTTTCACCCAAGTATTTTTTAACCATCAATTTCTTTTTTATTATTTATTAGTTAGCATGTTGAAGGTATCATATCTTGTTGAAGTACTTTGCATCAGCGTGTAACTTAACTTAAAACTCTCATCTTTGAAACAGCGCTAGACTTAATAAAGAATGTTGAAGTGCAAGCCATCATAGGGCTAGAATCATCAATGCAAGCCAACTTTGTAATTGATCTTGGAGATCAAGCTCAGGTGCCCATAATCTCATTTTCAGCAACAAGCCCTTCTCTCCGGGGTTCATATTTTTTCCGAATTGCACAGAATGACTCATCTCAAGTTGGAGCCATTGGTGCCCTCATCCAAGCGTTTGGTTGGAGAGAAGCAGTGCCCGTCAGCATCGACAATGAGTTCGGGGAGGGACTAACACCTTACCTGACTACTGCTTTGCAAGAAGTTGGTGCTGGTATCCCTTATTGGAGTCTCATTCCTTCAATGGCCACTGATGACCAAATTATTGAAGAGCTTAGCAGGTTGAGGTCAATGCGAACCAGGGTCTTCATAGTGCACATGTCGCCTTCACTTGGCTCTCGGTTTTTTGCCAAGGCAAGAGACATTGGCATGATGGAGGAAGGTAATGTTTGGATAACGACGAATGGGATGACTAACTCTTTTAGTTCCTCCAGTTCTTCTGTCGACATAGATAACATGCAAGGGGTGTTAGGTATAAAGACTAATGTTCCAAACACAAAAGAACTTGAAAATTTTAGAGCTAGATGGCAAACAAAATTCCAACAAGACAATCCAACTATCCTTAACGTTAAATTGGATGTTTTTGGACTATGGGCTTATGATGCTGCTTGGGCATTAGCCCTGGCGGTTGAGAAGGTGGGGGGTACAAACTTCAGCTTCCAAAAGATGAACAGTTCTCATAATTCCACTGATTTGGGAAGCTTAGAGGTCTCTCAAGGCGGTCCTGAACTTGTCCGAGAGCTATCAGGTACGAGATTCAGAGGCCTTTCAGGAGATTTCAGTCTTATTAATGGGCAACTACAATCATCAACTTTTCAGGTAGTTAATGTGAACGATAATGGGGAAAGAGGAATTGGATATTGGACACCCCAAAATGGACTTGTGAGAAACATAAATTCGAACACAAACACAAACAGATACTCTCCTTCTAATGCCAGTCTTGGACCTGTTATATGGCCTGGAGACACAACCTTGGCTCCAAGGGGCTGGCAGATTAGGACCTTAAAAGTCCTCGTCCCGGTGACACAAGGGTTTGAAGAATTAATAAGTGTGGTACATGATCCTAGCACTAACACAACCATGTTCAGTGGATACTGCATAGCAGTCTTTGATGCTGTAATAAAAGCATTACCATATCCTGTTTCTTATGAGTTTTATCCCTTTGCACAGCCTAATGGGCAGAGTGCTGGCAGTTACAATGATTTGATCTATCAAGTGTTTCTTGGGGTAGACCTCGCATTCTCTGCGCTTTTTTTTTTCTTTTTTGCTGATATTCACATTTTATTCTAGCAAAATTATCCAATTTCTTCACTGACACATTGGCATTTTTACTTGGCAGAACTACGATGCTGCAGTTGGAGACATAACTATTAGAGCAAACAGATCCTTGTACATTGACTTTACATTGCCATTCACAGCATCTGGAATATCAATGGCCGTCCCCATCAAAGGCAAAGATGGCGGTAAAAACACATGGGTGTTCTTGAAGCCTTTGACTTGGGATCTCTGGGTTACAATCGGCTGTTTTTCCATATTCATTGGTTTTGTGGTCTGGTTTCTTGAACACCGGATAAACGAAGACTTTCGTGGGACTCCACATCACCAAATTGGCACAAGCTTTTGGTTCGCCTTCTCAACCATGGTTTTTGCACACCGTAAGTTCCACGCTTTCTATTATATATATAATTTAAAACTCAAAACCCAATTGGAAAAATGAGCTTTGCTTACTGTTTACATATTTTATGACTCATTTCTGTTTTCTCTTGAATTTTTCTAACAGGGGAACAAGTAGTGAGCAACTTGGGTAGGTTTGTAGTGATCATATGGTGCTTTGTTGTCCTCGTACTGACTCAAAGCTACACTGCCAGTTTATCATCAATCTTAACAATTCAACAGCTCCATCCAATAGTTACTGATGTGAACCTTCTCTTGAAGAATGGGGACAACGTTGGTTACCAAGAAGGCTCTTTTATTTATGGGATTTTGAGTAAGCTAGGGTTTAAGGACGATAAACTTAGGACCTATAATTCCGCAGAAGAATTAGATAAACTTCTTCAGAACGGGAATGAAAATGGAGGAATTTCTGCTGCTTTTGATGAAACACCCTACATGAAACTTTTTCTTGCAACCTATTGCTTGAAATATACCCTGGTCGAGCCAACATTTAAAGCCGAAGGTTTTGCCTTCGTAAGTTGATCACTTGCTGTTTTTCTCTCTGGCTTTCTTTCTCCCGTTTAGTTTAGTACATGTTTTCTGATCTGGGATTTTCTTTTTCTTTTCTCATCTTTTTGAGTGACCTGCAGGTCTTCCAAAAAGGTTCACTTCTCACGCTTGATGTTTCGACAGCAATCACTCAAGTGCAAGAGGGAGATGAAATGAAGGCCATCGAGGACAAGTGGTTCAAGAAAACAGGAAGTTGTTCAAACCCCAACACCGCGAGCTCTTACGACACTCTTAGCCTTGAAAGCTTTTGGGGCCTCTTCATTGTTGCTGGTGTTGCTTCATCGTTAGCTCTCCTCATCTTTGCAGCCATGTTCCTCTATGAGCATAGCCACATCTTGACATGCGTTGATTCAAAAGCCTCATTTTGGACAAGAATTCGTCAAGTACTACGAGCGTATGATCAACAAGACAAGACTAGGCATGCTTACAAGAAAAGCAGAAAAGAAGATGGTGTTCATGGAATAGCTGCGGTTGAATCTTCACCAAACACCAACTGTCTCTGCCTCAGAAGGCCATCAAGATCAAGCAAACCAAATCAAATTGAACCAGAAATTGTTCTTGAAGAGCAGCAGGGAACAACTTCTACTCAGCATAGTGATTTGAATCCAAATGCTATAGAGTTAACGTCTATCACATAAACCATTAAATTTTGCTATGGTTTGTTTGGCCAGATTCTCTTAAAGGTTTTTGTGAAGCTGAATTTGTATTACAAATCTCCATTGTGGTGGAGTGTACGAATTGTATGTGAGTTTCTATTGGTAGATAATGTTGTGGACAAAAATTGCATCGTATAGCCTCTGAAAGCTTCAAGGAATGATCTCCTTCTGGGTTTTTTTTCGGTCACTTCGGTTTGTGTATCTGGATACTTGTTTGCCGTATGTATGCTTATCAGTGGTTTAGCACTGAGATTACTTATTATATCATGATAGTGTATGGTTGCCTTGAGATACCATAACAATTACATCTTCGTTGTATGGAAGTTCTAACTTCTTCTCAAGTTTCAAGGCCAGTGGAGGATTCTTCTTTTTTTTTGTTTTTGTTCAAAGTGGACGATTCTCTGCATCAGTAAAGGATCGAATGGATCAGAAAAAAGAAGAATGTTTGGACATGGAGGTATGCAAGTTTGGATTTTAGGCATGCCCTTCTACTTTTTCCATACTCTGCTATTCGATTCTTGCTTGAGAGTAGAATTTTCTTAATCTGTTTTCAATGTTTAAGTTACTCGTACAAATTATGTTGTGTCACAATTCATCGGTTCTGAAATTTGTTATTAATAAGATTCAAACATAAAAAGAAAAATGAAATTTTTATTGATGATTTGTAGTAATTCTTTTGCATGTGTATCAATGTGATTGGGATACGACGGTAGGTAGCTTAATATGGGCCCCAAACTTCATGGCCGGTCCTTACATTGCTCTGCCCTGTTGCTGAGTTAAACAAAAGTTTAATGATCTTTTACAGAATTTAGTAACTTTAATAAATCTATTAACAAGAAGCACCGTAAAATTTTACAAACACTGGTATGTTCAAATTCACTACAAAAATACTACTCTCTCACTGTACAAAGGCTTTGAATTGATGGAGATAGCTGCGCTCGTAGCGCTTTAAATGTTCAAACCAAACGGATAATCTTGTGATGCGGCCATCCCAGCGTGCCGACACTCGGATGTCTCCCCTTCCAAGCAATGCTACTTGTGATCTGCCACAAAACCATTTCAAAATTGTGCTGATTGGAAGTAGCTCTGCGTGTGAGACGCTGATGCTTCAGAGTTAAGTTCTTTTAAAGATCCTCTGTAGGAAAAGGCTTCAAATTCTCAGTCTTCTTCAACTTCGGTGTGAAAAATGAAACTTGGAAATACCGTGGTGATGTCCCTAGAGGATGTGGTTAGCGAAGCAAGTCAGTAAAAATTATAACTGGAAAATAAAGATGAGATTGGATGTTTGCATATCGCAGAATAGGATAGCATCTAAAGAGACACAGGCAAGTTACATACTTTAAATAAGGAAGAGTCATGTTTTTCAAAAGGGTTGGATGTCGAAGCACAAAAGCCTTCCAGTCTTCTTTGTTAATTTTACCATCTTTGTCAGCATCAGCGTCGGCAAATGTCTGCAAGGCAATTGAAGATGCCGTGAGTACTACATTCTCCACCAGCTCTGATTACCACCCAGTAAAACAACATCCAAACTTACACAACTACGTAGTGCTTACCTTATCAATGATGGACTCAAGAAGATCATCTGACAATTTCAAGTCAGATTCCATCATTATGGCAATCACCATTTGCTTAACCTGAAACCAAACAGAGGCCACTTAGTTTAAATAATATCGTGTCTGTGTTCATACATGGTAACCCAAAAAAACATAAATTTCCTCAGAGACTTAGACAGTAAAAAATAGTACAAGACTCACTTCTTCTCGCTCAATGAACCCGGTTTGTCTCAGATCATAGAGCCTAAATGCAACTGCAAGTGATTAACAAACAAGAAACATAAGATAACAAGAAAGACACACAACATTTAGCATTGCCTCTTATAGCAGTAAGACTTACAATCAATTTTATCATCTATAGGGGCATATGGATGGAAGACATCGAGTGCATGAACAAACTCATCAAATTCAATGACACCATTTTTCTTTTCATCAAAGAGATCAAAAACCTAGAAGAGCAAAAACCAGTTCGTGTAAGTAGAGTTGCAGGGAATTATATATATCCAAGTCAAGTGGTTCAAGATGTTGGTATGAAGCATTTACCCTGTCCAGGAAAAGATTTTCACTATAGGGAGTTCTGAATAGTGCTAATTGAAGCTCTTCCTGCAACACAATCATCATCCAAATAATTATTACAATGCATGAAACTAGAAAGAAACAGCACATTTCTTCAAAATTGAATTTGAATGATTCAGAGAAATTTGGCTGACCTTATGAATCGATCCATCGTCGATAATTGAACTACTCAGCTTCTTAAACAACTCATACAATGCCTCCAGCTCATTAACAGTAACTGCATCATCAATTCATGCAAGTAAGCAGCACAAACAGCATTCAAATTTCTCATCAACTATTCATTTCTTTGTTCTTCTCTTTTTCCAATATCCCAAAGCAAAAGGAAATAATTCACAATTCGAAGTTCTGCATAAATATAGTTTTCTTAATCTTCTGAATATTTATTTTTTAAAAAATATTCCATACATCTGGTTTCATCGGCCAGGACAGACATATCGTCGAAAGCGAAACCGCATTTGGTTTGGCGCGGACGGTAGCTGAAGCAATCGGTCACAGCAAAACCAACACCTCTATAATCGCTATAAACGGTATAAATGCCGCGCAGATCCGCTCGCCCAATGATAAAGAACTCGATCTCTGCTCAACCCCAGAAAATTACAAAAATAAAATACGATTAATGCTGCTTAATTCATCGGAAATCAAAATTAAGCATAAACAATGGGAAACGAAAATTCGGCCTTTTTTTTTTATACCAAGAAATCCATTGTTGTCTGCAACAACTCATCAGATCGAGGCTGCTACTTCTCGCGCTTTGTTGCTTTGTGCTTTTCGATGAAATATGTCCGTGTCTGCAACAGAGAGCTTCGTGAGGCTTCTTCTCTCTCGCTGCGTTGTTGGCGTGGATTATACATTTGCTTTCAGAGACGGACAGAGAAGAGGGCGCGAGACCGCGAGAAGAAGTCGACCACGAAGCTTCAGTTTTATATATGAATAAAAGGACCCCACCAAGCCAAACCAACTGTATATCCTAATCCGACCTGAATAAATGGACCGGCATGATGTAGCCCTTGTCAAGTCAAGGCACGACACCTCGCTTGGTGGAGCCCGTCGTACCTCCGAGTGGGTCTGAGCCTACAAAAAATGTAGAGTCATCTTATTAATTCTTGCGGTAATATTTTTCTTCCATAAGAGCAAATCCACCCATAAAAGCAAAGTCAAGGTTAAGGCAAGGCAATGGCTGCCACTATTCATGTGAATAGTAGCAGCCTTGCCTTAGTTGGCTTCACCTTTGGAAGGCTAGGATAAGGGCAAATACTATTCATTGTATTTTATTTTCTATTTTTTTATACTTTAAATCATTAATTATAACCTTTTCAGATAATATTTTCGTTGTCATGAGTCACTATTTATTATAAAATTCCCACCTAAAATTTGAGATAACATTTTCGGATAAAATTTTCGGAAAAGATTTTCGGATAAAATTTTTGGTTGCCACGTGTTCATTTTTATTATAAAATTCACATCTCACTTATCATACAATTTAAATACCTACTCACTCATCATACAATTGAAATACCTACTCACTCATCATACAATTGAAATACTCCCGGTCTTCATAGTCCGAAATAATCGAGTACAAGGATGAATCAATCATTGGCGGAGGCGGTTCCACCGGATCACGACGTGGGGGAGTATTTTCCTTCGGAGGACGTAATAGTGCCATTATTTCCGACACCGAACGCACCACTGGAACCGATTGCGGGCATTGCTCACTTGAGGAGCCATGTGTAATGGTTTTCCTCTTTTTGTTTTGCCTTGAATAATCTATTTAAAAAAATGAAATTAGAAATGCAAGAAAGAAAGAAAGAAAGAAAGAAATATATATATATATATAAATTTTACCTCGTCGCCAAGATTTTGACCTCTTCGAAAGTTTGTCCACGAGCCTCCGGCTTCGATGGAAGAGGCCATTTATATTTTTCCACAAATGGAATTTTGTAATAGAAAAATGTGAGTGGAAAGTAAAAAATATTGGAAGGAGAAGAGTTTGTATGAAAATTTGGTGTGGAAGGTTAATAAAATTGATAGGTATTTATAGGGAAAAAATCCAGAATTTTTTGGTATTTTTTAAATTTTTTTTATGAATTTATTTCGAATTTTTTTGGCAGAAAAATGAGGATCGTCAAATTTCTGCAAAAAAATGGATCGGAGAGCTGGGGGATCGCCACGTGGCTTCTGCCCGTTGGGGCTGGCAGGCGCGACGTCAGCGGGCGCAAATCAAATTTTTTTCACTGTTGGCGCGTGAAATTCACGCGCCAACGGAAAAAAAATTTGATTTGCGCCTCCGGACTTCAGCCCAGGCAAGATCCGCCCGTGGGCTTGCCCAGGTACGTAGGACCCACCACTTGCCCGGGCTTCTTTTCTTCCGCTGGAGCTGCAATGGGCTAGCCCCGAGGGACCTTTTGCCCGGTTTTGGTGCATGGCTGGAGGGGCTCTAATGCTCAATCATATTTCAAGTTTGGTTCCACATTTTGTCAAATATCAATGAGAAAAAGGACTAATGTTTTTAATCATCGTATGAAAATGTAGATTCAGCTCAAAAAATTTCGGAACATTGTGCGGCTATAATTGATGCGAAAGAAAATCAGAAAAATTATGAATATATTTTTTTTTTCATCAATGGAGGATTTAAACTTGAAACTTTTCCAAGGTAAATACTAGTAAACTAATAACTAGTTGGTATTTGTGAATATATTTTTAGGTGGACAACATGTCATTCACTTTTACTTTTATTTTCTCCTTCAATCCAATTCAATCATAGACACCAAACGAGCAACATAAACAAGTGAAATGTGAGGCCTCCTTCAAGTTTTTGTTTTGTTTTAATCAACATAGGATGAGATATTCAAACTTTCAATTATCTTTTTGATATAAGTGAATGTCAAAGAGCATCTCTAACCAATATGTCAAATTGTCACATTATGGATATTAAATGGCAAAAATTGAAGGTTAAAATTGTTCCAACCAAGTAGTCAAATCATACATAAATTTGAATGCTGGAAGAGATATGTCAAAAATAACATATCAAAAAGTTTGATGTCAAATATTATTTTAGTCATTTTCCTCACTATCATTTACTCTCTTTGCATTTGACATCTTCCTTGGAGATGCTCTAACTTACTCTATTTTAATCAAGGAGATGATCGAACTTTAAGTGTAAGAAATACAGTCACTTTTACACTAAGGTTTATTGATCGTTTTTATTTTTAATGTGATACTAATTTATTGGAGGAATTAATTATTTCCAACAAACCATACACACTTTCACTTGTGAAACTCCTGAAGTTTACCAATTCAGCCGATCACATCAGTTTTCTTCATCTTAGGAAGGCAGCCAGGTTTGTTTAATTTATTGTTCTTTCTTTATCTTTGGAAAGGCAACTATTTTTGTTAATTTTTCGGGTCGAAAGGCAACTAAATAAATTAATATATTATAGCCTAGGATTGTTGTTTAATAGTTTAATGGGCATATGATTCACACACATCCCTTGATTAAATTAAAGAATAAGGCACAGGAAGTTTACATTATTAACGATTGCGTATTCGTTATATTATAATCAGACGTTCATAGTATTTGACAAATTGACAATATTATTATTATTATTATGACGAGAGATAATATTTGATAATCAATATGATTACTTGATTGTGGTTGTTATGACACCACCGTGGTCTTTTTCAAATGGAAATAAATTATCAAGCGAAACTAGATGTTTGAAGTAGACCTTGTATCGATTCCTAGTACTAAACTTTAAGATTGTTCTTCTTCTTATTGGCAAAAAATTATTAAGATTGTTAAGCAACCACATGGATTTTCCAAGATTCCAAAAATGGCAATGTCCTCCTTAAAAGTTGATGAAAAATAGAAAAAGAGGAAGATTTTACATTCAAAATTACTACTCTAATATGAGATATTATCTGAACACATGAACCTTTCTGTCAAGCACATGAAACTTTTTGCCCATATTTGTATAACTCAGTTTATAGGATGACCTAATATTACGTGTGGCCTAGGGTTGTGCCTGACTACATTTGTTAATGTAACTCCATATATAGTTTTTTTTTTGACAAAAAAAAAACCTCCCTATATAGTTTTAATGTCAAATATTTCTAGAAAAAAACATTCGTAGGAAAATGAATTTCAAATAATGTATTCTTATCGTTTCTCTTTCTTGACTTTTTGACCAGGCAGGATTAGAAACGTAAAAGAGCTACCATACTCAACTTGAAGGAAAAAAAAACAAATTATAGAAATTATTGGGTTTATTGATGTCTACTCTAACCCTAACCCCATGATGTCTACTCTTATCAAGATAGAATGATTACGGCTTGGACTCTAGAATTTTGTGAGGGTTGTATCTTTACCCAATCTTTGATGAAACGTACGTGATCCAATATTTGATCGATTAGTGACAACATATAGTGATAATGGATTTTTGGAGAATATAATATCATTTTTAAAGAGTTCGTTTGATATCATTTTCAAATAGCGTGCTTCAAGAATTTCGAAACTCTTTTGTTTTGGGTTAACTCTTTTGGTACAGCTAGCCTATTGTAGGGTTCTCTTTCAATTTTTGTATGGAATAGGCTAAGTGGAGAGAAAGCATGAACCTTCCTTTTCTTCTCCATCAAACTTAGAATCACTATCAACACCAACACGGGATACAACTCTTCCTTAACTTTTCCTCACATCACATGCAAGTAGCTTCGTCTATGAAAAAAACTTTGCATAAAAAGAGAAAACATGGATTTAGGGAATGTTCTGTTGATTGGCTTAGATAGCAGTGGATGAACCTTCATCTAAGATTGTCACACCCACTTCCTTCCTGGAGTAAGTAATTTATTTTTACTTTTCTTTTATAATTTTTTTTTTGGTTATAAAGGCTTTTGGAGTGACTAATGTGGTGTTAGTTAGATTGGCTCAAGCTTTTGATATTCTCCTGAAGTGTTTCCCTTTCCCAAATGATCATGGGTTCAAGTCCCAATAGTACCCACGTGTGTGAGAAAAACTTAATTGTAACGGGGATAACACTATTTAACTACTTAAACTACATGTCCCTTGAGGAAAAAACAGTAAGAAAAATCAGGTATTAGACATAACTATCCTTACTAGTTAGTATTTGGGACATATAGTATTTCTATTTGGGTTTTAATACCTAGGAATCAAATTTTGTTTTGGATTTGCCCCAAGAGGAGGCTCAAATGTGTTGGGCTTGTCTAAATTATAAAGATAAAATACAATTTTATCCTCTTTTTTTAAAGCCCTTTGCCAAAATCAGATATCTCTCTCTCGTCTAGGGGTTGCGATGACAAAGTGGCTGTGACTCCATACGGCACATCATTGAAGGTCGCTAGATTCGGCGGAGAGGGCTGAGACTGGAGAGCCGGAGCCGATTGCCTCTAATGTTGATGCCTCTAAGCTTTTCCATGAGCTTTTCTCTAACCGGTATGGTGAGGAACTCCGGATCTTTATGCTCATCATTTATTTCATGACATTTTTGTTCTTCTCAAGATTATAACATATAAAAAATTTCTAGAAACTGCAGTGCAGTACTTGAACGTCTCATTCTTCTTGTTTTTGCAACTCTTTGCAGTACTTGTTGGGTCTTTGGAAATTCCTTTGGCTATAATTTTGTTTTGTTTTGCTTTATTAAGAATTAACATGGGTTTTAGGTGACATGAATTTATTTTTCGTAAATTATTGGATGGTGGGTTAGGCATAGGAGGAAAAGACAAGGAGAAATTTATGGTTGATCCCCTTGTTTTTTGGGTCTAAATCTTGTAGTCACTGAATACAGGGCAGATTTTTTGTTTTTTTTTTTCTGTTTTTTGTCTTCATTGGTGTTTTCAGCATTTCTAACATCAGGACAATTGGAAAATGGTAATTTTAAAATTTTCTTTTTGAGAAATGGTAAATTGATAAGTTCACTTCACCAAACATCAGGGCAAGCCACTCGAGGTTCGTCCAGGACAGACTTGCTTACACTAAGATGTTAACCATAACAGTGTATGGTTGGCTTGAAATGCCGTAACAATTACATCTTCGTTGTGTGGAAGTTCTTCTCAAAATTCAAGGCTAGTAGAGGATTATCCTCTTTTTTTTTTTGTGTGTTCAAACTTCAAAGTAGAGGATTCTCTACCTCAAGGCCGGTCCTGACATTGCTCTGCCCCGTTGCTTAGTTAAACAAAAGTTAATGATCTTTTACAGAATTTAGTAACTTTAATAAATCTATTAACAAGAAGCACCGTAAATTTTTACGAACACTGGTATGTTCAAATTCACTACAAAAATACTACTCTCTCACTGTACAAAGGCTTTGAATTGATGGAGATAGCTGCGCTTGTAGCGCTTTAAATGCTCAAACCAAATGGATAATCTTGTGATACGGCCATCCCAGCGTGCCGACACTCGGATGTCTCCCATTCCCAGCAATGCTACTTGTGATCTGCCACAAAACCATTTCAAAATTGTGCTGATTGGAAGTAACTCTGCGTGTGAGACGCTGATGCTTCAGAGTTAAGTTCTTTTAAAGATCCTCTGTAGGAAAAGGCTTCAAATTCTCAGTCTTCTTCAACTTCGGTGTGAAAAATGAAACTTGGAAATACCGTGGTGATGTCCCTAGAGGATGTGGTTAGCGAAGCAAGTAAGTAAAAATTTTAACAATATTAGATATCATGAAAAGAAGCCATAGGTTCAAACACAAGTCAGATTGTAACTGGAAAATAAAGATGAGATTGGATGTTTGCATATCGCAGAATAGGATAGCATCTAAAGAGACACAGGCAAGTTACAAACTTCAAATAAGGAAGAGTCATGTTTTTCAAAAGGGTTGGATGTCGAAGCACAAAAGCCTTCCAGTCTTCTTTGTTAATTTTACCATCTTTGTCAGCATCAGCGTCGGCAAATGTCTGCAAGGCAATTGAAGATGCCGTGAGTACTACATTCTCCACCAGCTCTGATTACCACCCAGTAAAACAACATCCAAACTTACACAACTACTTAGTGCTTACCTTATCAATGATAGACTCAAGAAGATCATCTGACAATTTCAAGTCAGATTCCATCATTATGGCAATCACCATTTGCTTAACCTGAAACCAAACAGAGGCCACTTAGTTTAAATAATATCGTGTCTACGTTCATACAAGGTATCGAATCGTAAGTACCCAAAAAAACATAAATTTCCTCGGAGACTTAGACAGTAAAAAATAGTACAAGACTCACTTCTTCTCGCTCAATGAACCCGGTTTGTCTCAGATCATAGAGCCTAAATGCAACTGCAAGTGATTAACAAACAAGAAACATAAGATAACAAGAAAGACACACAACATTTAGCATTGCCTCTTATAGCAGTAAGACTTACAATCAATTTTATCATCTATAGGGGCATATGGATGGAAGACATCGAGTGCATGAACAAACTCATCAAATTCAATGACACCATTTTTCTTTTCATCAAAGAGATCAAAAACCTAGAAGAGCAAAAACCAGTTCGTGTAAGTAGAGTTGCAAGGAATTATATATATCCTAGTCAAGTGGTTCAAGATGTTGGTATGAAGCATTTACCCTGTCCAGGAAAAGATTTTCACTATAGGGAGTTCTGAATAGTGCTAATTGAAGCTCTTCCTGCAACACAATCATCATCCAAATAATTATTACAATGCATGAAACTAGAAAGAAACAGCACATTTCTTCAAAATTGAATTTGAATGCTTCAGAGAAATTTGGCTGACCTTATGAATCGATCCGTCGTCGATAATTAAACTACTCAGCTTTTTAAACAGCTCATACAATGCCTCCAGCTCATTAACAGTAACTGCATCATCCATTCATGCAAGTAAGTAAGCAGCACAAACAGCATTCAAAATTTCTCATTAACTATTCATTTATTTCTTCTTCTCTTTTTCCAATATCCCCAAAGCAAAAGGAAATAATTCAAGATTCGAAGTTCTGCATAAATATAGTTTTCTTAATCTTCTGAATATATATTATAAATATTCCATACATCTGGTTTCATCGGCCAGGACAGACATATCGTCGAAAGCGAAACGGCATTTGGTTTGGCGCGGTCTGTAGCTGAAGCAATCGGTCACAGCAAAAACCAACACCTCTATGATTACTATAAACGGTATAAATGCCGCGCAGATACGTTCGCCCAATGATAAAGAACTCGATCTCTGCTCAACCCCAAAAAAATTACAAAAATAAAATATGATTAATGACGCTTAATTCATCAGAAAATCAAAATTAAGCATAAACAATGTGAAATGAAAATTCGCCATTTTTACTTTTACTGAGAAATCCATTGTTGTCTGCAACTACTCATCAGATCGAGGTTGCTACTTCTCGCGCTTTGTTGCTTTGTGCTTTCCGATGAAATATGTCCGTGTCTGCACCAGAGAGCTTCGTGAGACTTCTTCTTCTCTCTCGATGCGTTGGCGTGGATTAACATTTCGTTTCAAAGACGGACAGAGAAGAGGGCGCACGAGACCGCGGGAATAAGTGAACCGCGAAGCTTCAGTTTTATATATGAATAGAAGGACCCCACCAAGCGAAACTAACTGTTTATTCTAATCCGACCTCGCCGTGAGTGCTCTTGAGCTAGATTCTGACACGTGGATTTCTGAGTGGCTTTGTAGCCCTTGCTTCCATGTGACGCGGCACGACACGACACGTCGCTTGGTGGAGCCCGTCGTACGTCCGAGTGGGTCTGAGCCTATGAAAAATATAGAGCCATCTTATTAATTCTTGCGGTAATATTTTTCTTCCGTAATGCTCAATGATATTTCAAGTTTGGTTCCCACTTTGTCAAATATCAATGAGAAAAAGGAGTAATGTTTGGATAACGACGAATGGGATGACTAACTCTTTTAGATAACATGCAAGGAGTGTTAGGTATAAAGACTAATGTTCCAAACACAAAAGAACTTGAAAATTTTAGAGCTAGATGGCAATCAAAATTCCAACATGACAATCCAACTATCCTTAACGTTAAATTGGATGTTTTTGTACAATCATTTACTTTTTTTGCATTTGAATTCTCCCTTAGAGATGCTCTAATTTACTATATTTTAATCGAGAAGATGATCGAAAGTGTAAGAGATATAGTCATTTTTACACTAAGGTGATCATTGAGATTGGCTATGAGGCTCTCTGCAGTTGCTTTGCTGATACATGACTTTCTGGAGATGTCTATGAGGGTCTTTAGGAGCTCCGTCGCGATCTCTCCGGCGAAGAAATCTGTCACTGCAAATGCGAGGCAGCTTCTCAGTTCGAGATTCGCAAGTTTTTCTTTAACTTGTTTGAAATTATGACATGACATGGGAAATGCTACTAATTAGTCAATTAATTATTCAAAAAAGAAAGGATTTTTTATTTGACTCTGTTAATTGATTTATTATGTCTATAATTCATGCGCTGAACCTAATCGAAGACTTACAAGTCAATGAATACCACTTTAATTACTTTTTGAAAGATGCAATAATGGAAGGTAGTTGATTACTTTTTACAGCCAATTATATGTCTTGTTTACTCCGTGACTTTCTTTGTAGGACCTCCATCTTTTGGTCAATCCGATTTGATTGACTTTGGAAGAGCTTGCTGCTTCTAGACAGAAAATATGATAATTTGAGGCTTACAATCCTCTGATTGATACTCATCCATAACTTTTCCTAATTAGTGACTGATTCAGAGATTGACATTTAATTTCT
Source organism: Prunus fruticosa (assembly GCA_018703695.1). Lineage (NCBI taxonomy): Eukaryota > Viridiplantae > Streptophyta > Magnoliopsida > Rosales > Rosaceae > Prunus > Prunus fruticosa. The sequence goes on from CM031917.1 coordinate 51,396,006, forward strand.
TTTGTGTGATTATCTAATTCAGACTCTAAAAAGGACTCTGTTTATAACAACACCAAATCCTGAAGTTTAAGATTGTTAAGCAACCGCATGGATTTTCCAAGATTCCAAAAATGTCAATGTCCTCCTTAAAATTTGATGAAACATAGAAAAAGAGGAAGATATTACATCCAAAATTATTACTTTAACACAAGGTATTATCTAGATATTATTAATGTGCGAACGCCATGATAAATAAAGAGGAAAGCAAAAATGGGTAATACAAAATACACAACATCCAAAATACGCCATGATAAATAACATATGAATGTTCACATAGGAGAATTTCTATATATATATATATATATTATAGATTTGGACACATGAACCTTTCTTTCAAGCACATTAAACTTTTTGCCCATATTTGTATAACTCAATTTGTAGGACGGCCTAATATCATCTGTGGCCTAGGGTTGTGCGTGACTACATTTGTTAATGTAACTCCATATTTAGTTTTTCCTGACATAAAAAAAAACCTCCATATATAGTTTTAATGTCAAATATTTCGAGAAAAAAACATTCGTAGGAAAATGAATTTCAAATATCGTTTCTCTTTCTTGACTTTTTGGCCAGGCAGGACTAGAAACGTAAAAGAGCTACCATACTCAACTTGAAGGGAAAAAAAACAAATTATACAAATTATTGGGTTTATTGATGTCTACTACTCTAGGCAAAACAGTACAGATCTCTCTCTCTCTCTCTCTCTCTCTTCGTATTCATTGAGGAATCATTTTCAGATGAACAATGATATATTCAATCACTTTAGCCCTGATCCCATTTAGACGTTTACGTTGCAGACAAAAATTAAGAGACATTAAACACCATCAACTATACAAAAGAATAGAGAATCTTATATTGCTTATGGAAGCTAGATCTGTTTTTGCATCCTCAGTTTGACATTGCATTGCATAGAGATAGAGTCTCATCTGTCATACATTTTTATTCAACTGCAAGATCCGGCTGTTGAGCTTTTCAAAATCATATGTTTCTCGACTTCAAAAACATCGAATCCTGGTGGTTTATATTTTTGGAAATCAAATCAATATGTACTTCAGCAATTAGGCGTGCAATACATTGATTATAGATTGAATTGAAGCATGTGCGCAGGTAAAATGAGTGAATTCATTTGTCATTCTTCTCTCATGACTCTTACTATTGGCATGAACATATTCTTTTTAGTAGCATATCAATTTTTGGGTTCATGGTTGGTGAAGATTAAGAATGAGGTTTCTTGACAGGTCATTAGAAAAATGTGAGAATTTGATAAGTTCTGAGGGAGAAAAAACATGTCATGCGTTAATTAATGGTTATTTGAAAAGTAGAAAAATGGGATATTGGAGAAAACCAAATTGAATACCTTGTTTTTGGGGTGAGATGAAATATGATGTGACCAACAAAGATTACTTGCTAGCGATGATGAGAGTATTTGGCAACTTCGCCACGAAAGGAAGTAGTGTTCCTTACTAGCATATTATCTGTGTTATGTTTTAAATTTTTATTATTAATGAACTATATTATTATCGCGAGGAAATAAGTGAAAAGTATGTCAACTGGGTCAATAGTGTTAGTGAAATAGCATAAACTGTCAAATCTAGAGCACTACAACATATACAACGACTTATAAAAACCAGTTGCACATTGGACGCAGTGGAGTTGGCGGGGAGGAGCAGACGTGCCGAATCATAGAGGGACGATCTTCTTGAATTTGTGCCTCTGTTTTCCGAATCTAGCTCTCTCATTTCATACATATCGTAGTGGAACTTTTTCAATTCTTAGTCTACAACTACGCCAATGCACCGACTCGATGAAATAACGGAAAGGGACTTGCGTAGAAGAGAATTGAGTTACGTTCAGTACTAACCAATACGCCGATATCATGCCACGTAACACCATCCAATACATGATCCATATGGTGATCCGGCCCGACCAGGATAAGCAACTATGGGCAATATCACATGTCATAACCATTATACCCGACCACAAGATTGTCATGCCTATGTTACCGACAGAGCAATATACGTAGAGAATTGGCGTACAGAACTTCTTGTGAGCCAATGTTACACGTACTGCTTACGGTTCGCAGCTTGATCCGCATATGATTTAGCATTGAAAATAAGCATCAGAGAGGCAGCAAGACCTACTAATAATATGACCGCTGCTATATGTCTTTTGATGGTGGATTTCCAATTCTTCGGGTTTGGTGCTCAAGGTCAAAAGCATCACTTCCCTGGGTTACAATTACATTTAGGCCAGAAACATCACTGTCGTCCTCCTGGAAACTTCGGTATTCGGAAACGTCACTTGCTTCCTCCTGGTGGATCAAAAAAGTGTAGGTACTAGTGAGGTAAAAACCAAGGGATTAAAATAAAAATAAAAAATAGACAAGAGTTAGTACACTACCAGTTCAGGCATACCGTCAACATCAGTTTGGTATCCATCATTTAGGTTGCGATTAAACCACATACATGATTAGGGTAGTTTACGTGAATCTTTTTATTTCAATCGATGAAAATTCCAGAATGCAGTGTGGCTGATATTCTTCGTAAATTCAAGAATCTCACCTTTGCAAGATTGATATCATCACCGTGCCTGTTGACACTGTATTCTGTCCTCTTAACATCAATATGTTAGCAATAGTCAATTAATGTGTTAATTATGTAGTCAATTAATGTGTTAATTATGTAGTCAATTAATGTTTGACACCTACTATGTTTGGCACCTACAATATTTGGGGGGCTTGACTAGGTTGGTTGCCTAACTTGGGGAGCTTAGGAACTTGTATATATATGTGTTGATTGTAAGTAATGAAGACATAAATGAAAATCAGAAAATATTCCACAACTCTCATTCTCTCTACACTTTCCACTATCTCCTCTCAATATTCTCTATGTTTTGACATGGTATCAGAGCAACGATCTTGCTGACTCTAGTCTTGAATTGTTGTTTCCATCATGGGAGAAGATGTTTTTTTCCCTGCTGGAAATAGCACCACCAACTCTTCTCAACCTACCTACCTAGAAGCATTGACGACACCGATCCCGACCCAGACACGAACCCGAACCGATTGGCCTCACCTGGACTAGGTGTTGCCGCACCAACCAACCAACCGACCCGATGATCCAGACCTTTACCCCGCTGAAAATGCACAATATGAAAAAAATCAAAAGAGATATGAAGCTACAAGTGGTGACTCTGGCTATGTATTCCATACTTCGGATGATAGAAATTCAACGGGCTGGATAATTGATTCTGGCGCAACCGATCATATGACATTTGATCCTAATGATTTTCTGAGTACTAGTCAACCCAGGCGAACTAGTATTGCTAATGCCAATGGAGTTACTTCTCCTGTGGCAGGAGCTGGCACTGTGGCTCTCTCATCCTCTCTTTCATTATCTAATACTTTACTTGTTCCATCCTTATCAAATAAGCTAATGTCAGTTAGTAGTCAATTCCTGAACAATTGAATTGTTGTGTATTAATCTACCCAAGTTTTTGTTTACTTCAGGATATTCACACTAAGGAGATTATTGGTCGTGGTACTAAGAGAGATGGGCTATATTATATGGAGGATCTCAGTACAGACATGGCTCACAATGTGACACATGATATCAAACAAAGGCAAGTCTGGTTGTGGCACCGTCGATTGGGGCATCCATCCTTTGGATATATGAAGCATATTCTACCAAACTTATTATCAGATTTCAAGGACTCCGACTTCAAATGTGACATTTTCATTTTGGCTAAAAGTCACCGTGTGCCCTACCCATTAAGTTCAAGTAAGAGTACTACTCCATTTAAGTTAATTCACTCTGATGTTTGGGGGCCCTCACCTATAACTTCTCATTCTGGCTTTCGGTGGTTTGTGACATTTGTGGATGATTGTACTCGTATGACATGGTTGTACTTGATAAACAATAAAAATGAAGTGTTTACTGTGTTTCAGCCTTTCCACAGACAGATTGAAACTCAGCTTCTACCAAGATCCGAGTTCTTCGCTCCGAATAATGGGGGCGAATATGTCAATCATGACTTTCAAACATACTTCCAGATGCAAGGCATGATTCATGAGACAACTTGTCCTCAAACACCACAGCAAAATGGTGTTGCGGAACGGAAAAACCGACACCTCCTTGAAACAGCACGAGCCCTTCCTGATTGAAGCTCATGTTCCTCGTCACCATTGGGATGATGCTATAGTTACTGCAGTCTACCTCATCAACCGAATGCCTTCCAAAGTTTTAGACTTCCAGACTCCCTTACAAGCACTTGCCCAACATGGGCCATTGCCCTCCGTTCAAATGCTTCCGCCCCGAGTCTTTGGTTGTGTGGCATTCGTTCACCTTCATAAGAATCAACGTGGCAAACTTGATCCATGTGCTCTCAGATGTGTTTTCGTAGGCTATGCTGCTCATCAGAAAGGATACCGGTGTTATCACCCCTCCAGCCGTCGTACGTATGTCACTTTGGATGTCACCTTTATGGAGTCGGAGATGTTTGTTTGTACCATATCTGACCCTCCACTCATACAACGACACGTGGATCAGAGAGAAGCTTGCCCAAGGCCTCGTACAATCGGCATCGGCTACCGATGGCATTATCTCAAGGCTGCGAACAGCGTCGCACAGGCCAACTCGTCTACAATCGGCTACCGATTGTAGAGACTGAGCCTGGAAGCCCCGCCTGAAATATCTAAGGACTCGTGTCAACCTCATAGGCCTTCTCACGAGTCCCACATCGGAAATGAACACCACAAGCATCCCAAATGCCCTCTATAAATACACTCCTTCACCATCAACAAAGGGGTAAGACTTTTCAGCTTGACTTATATACTTCTATATGGTCAAAAGCAAGAGCTCTTAGTAAACAAACTTACTTTGGCATTGGAGGGTCTTAGGCTGGTCCATCGGTTCCATAGACCTCACGAGCTTCGCTCATCTTTTATTCAGGATCAGCATACGAGGACAGGAAGAATCTGCATCCAACACTCAATCGATCTCCTGATCGTCCACACCACTTGTAAGTTGCGCTCATCTCTATCTATTCAAGTTTTAGCGCAACAGATTGGCGCGTCCGTGGGAATCGCTATCGATTAACCCATATCTCAAAACTCCAAACACTGAGACCAAAAGATGAATCCATCTTCGGCCGCCCGCCGATGGCCCTATTCTCGGCCACGGTAGCGAGCCAAGTCTAGCTCCCTTGCTCCAGACACCTGCTCGGCCAACCACTTTGGAGGCTCGAATGGAAACCCTAGGAGGATATGGCAAAGATGCAGGAGCATAACAATATTCTTGCCTCTAAATTGGATGACACCCAAAGGCAACTACATGACCAACGCACTCTCTCCCCACTTCTGCAAAACGGTAAGGAGCGAACCACACAGCTTTGGCAGGAGAAGTCGTTCAAAAGCGTGCGAAAGCCTACCGCCCAAGACAAAGGGAAACAGCAGCTGCAGACAAACCAACTGCCTCCGAAGACTGTTCGTACCCACTCCAAAGGAGCGCCATCCCGAATACCGAGTTTATTCCGATGCCGCGAAAGGATCAACGATCGCGGAGAGAACAACAGTCCTCACCCATCCAGGTCCGGGCGAAGCTCGACGACCCCGCCTGGAGGCCCTTGGACCAAATCCCCCATACGCCAACGGGGACGCGTGATCGGTCTGGAAGAAACGGACGAATCAGACTATGTTCCAACTTCAGCCGAGACAACGGTCTCCGCGATCGGCAGCACACTCAAAGGAGCGCCATCAAACAAATCAGGGTAATGATCGACATACGGGACGCTGACGAGAGAAGTCCAGCCGAACGCAGACCACGAAAGGCGAGGCCGCCACGTTGGCCAACGAACGGAGAATCGAGCAAAGGAAACCTTCGGAGACGATCTTCCCTCTGCCGATCCAACCATTCGTCTCCTCTTGCAGAAGATGAATCGCATAGAGGACAGAACCAGGCTACACCACGTGACGTGCGCCAGGCCATTCCCAGTCGAACAGGACATCACACGAGAAGGTTCCACTCCATATCGCCCAGGTGGACCCGTTCTCCATCATACCTTCCAATCGGCCTGGGTTCACCGCAGACGAAGCCAATGTTTACTTTCCCATCCCCCTCAGCCTCTAATGGTTCTACCAATGAACCAAATACACTCTTAACAAACAAACCTCCTCACCATTCAATCAACATCCCATCCGCCATGACCTCAACCGTCCACACATGACCTTTGGGAATCCTGTTCACCATGATACTCCTGTCCAGACTCAAGCACCTCTCCTTCAAGTGGCCTTCCTCCAGTTCATGGTCCAAAACTGACCACACTCCGCTATACAGGCCTCCCGCCAAGGCCGACATTTCACTCCAATCGTTCGCACACCAACATCATGCCCATCACCTCACAACACTATGACCATCCCCATACAAATCCAAGCCCCTACCGTCCACCCCCTCCCTCCAGCCAACAGGACTACTCCGATGCAGTGCTCAGGGCAAGCCCACATGCGAAACGCCTCACAAAGAATAAACCGAGCACGTTTCACTCCCACACCAGCATACATGTCCTCCCAGAGGAAATATTCAGCCAACAACCGCAACTCCCTCGAGACAAACACGGAGTCTTCTCCATATCTCTACAATGCCATGACAAGAATCATGCATCGCCCTTCAGAACACGCCTCAAACGACGCAAGCTGATCAGATTTGAACCAAACCTTCATCAAAACACTCATCGGCAGATCAATTGCATAACTCCCACCAAACCAGCCATCCATGAAGGTTATTCCTCCTCCATCCCAAATCCACGTGCAGAACCAACACAAAATCCGACAATCTTGGCCTATCACCTCCAAGAAGAACAGGCATCATCTTCCCCCATTCACCTCTCCAGCCACATCGCCACATCCACATCGCAGTCTCAATGTCCTATCGCATGCTTCCTGCCCTCGCATATCACGCATCTACAAGACATCACCCCTCTCTAAGCTCGTCATCAACCAATCGCATTACTCCCTTCTTCCATTCCACCACACTACCCACTTGTACACCCACCATACATCCATCATCGCAACCGCTCACATGACATGCTTCACCACACATGCTCCTCCTCAAGTTCCCCCCACCCAGGCCATCAGGATCAATCACACGTGTTACGTTCACACAAAACGCAACTCCCTCCACATTCTGCTCCACGTTACTTCCGACGCGAAGGACAAACCGATATCCCATGAGGCTCTCACCCCAGGCATAACCCATGAAGACCTGAACCTCCCAACAACACCAACCAAGGTTCAAATTACCACATTAAGTCCGCACCAACCATCCCTCCCGCCAACACAACTTCGCTTCTACGACACATGCCTGCATCCCCACTCATCACCACAACTCACATCTCCCCACTCACCCATCAGGCAGAACCGGGCCCATGCCCGAACTATAGCAATATCAGGTAAACTCAAACGATCGGCTCTCCAGAAGTCACTACCTCTGCCACATCCTGCAAATCATCCAACATACCATTCTCACGCAAAACTCTACTACAATTCATCCGTTCGGCCTAAAACGCTGCAACCATCACATTGTCAACAACCCTCTCCACCTCATAGTCTTATGATACATCTTCAAGTAAACCCATCTCCCTCCACAACCTCCCTCTGTCACTCCTCAAGAGTACACATCGCTCAACCCTAGATCGCCTCCCTCGCAAACCGCTCCTCCCACGCATCAGCCAACCCTAATCACTCTCTCACATCAATTCAGACTAGAATTCCAACCTCACGGCGTGTCGCCCCTTCCGTTTACCCACTTCCCCTCTACCCCGGACACCAGATGTTTGCCCATCCCGCGCTTCCAAACCTCAAACCTAGCAACACCCCACCACCCCCCGCAATACCCCTACGTACTATCCATAGCTCAACTCTCCAGCCGAACGCATAGGCTACCATCCTCCAGCCATGCCTTGCAAGTCCACTCGGACCCTAACAAACCTACCCCTCGCCCCACCAGCCCCGTATCCAGCTCACATTACCGTCCACCAACAGCCCCCCAACTACAAACCGGAGACGCAGGTCCGGTAAATGGCAAACTCACAATCACATCCACTTCCCCCACCTCAAAGACAAGCGACCATTCATTCTAATACTACTCTAAGACGCAACCTAACATCCGACCCTCAATCGGCAACACAGCTCCCACCCAACCAAGAGCTCATCCGTCACCCCACCTCTATGTGATGTTCCCACCACAGGAGCAGCTTCACTAAAACCCCCAGACTACCACATACCCACCTCCTCCACACTCCAACAATGAAGCCAAATAAGCTCTCTCAGCCTCCCGCCAAGAATGGCGCTCACACTGAAATATCACACCACAACTGTCGACAGTGCAACCAATCAGCCAAGACACCTCCATGGCCCCTACACACGCTCCCATGCTCCCCACTTCCTCAGTTCCATATCCCCAGACCGAACAGCCATGCCATCGCTGCACGCCTGGCATCACAATTACACAACGAGCCGCCACGTGCCATCGAAATCTCCACCTCTGACTGTACATCCGTCGCAATCAAGCTATGGATCCCCCCTCCTCTCAGTGAACCTCCCCATACCGAGCCAACCCCCCCCATCGCACGATCTACGACAATCATTCGCGTCCATTCCCCCTCGTGCATGACTCCGAGCAACTCGTCTTACGTCACAAGCTTGTGGAGCCATCCCCCCTCGGCCTTCAGCCATCGCAGTTATTTTGCCACCCTCCATCCACCCACCACACTGTCCATTGTCTGCCAACGTTTCCCTCCCACCTCCACCACTCCTCCATACCCGGCCCTCGCTCTGGGTTTCCTCGGCCCCTGCCCACAAGACACTCAGTACGCCATCGTCCTCGACACCAGTGCCACCGAACCTCTGCCATCACCGCCCAGGGTCAACATTTCGTTGAAACATCTCCCATCCCTCCACCATCTCACCACAATGAAACATCACTCCTCCATCCACTCCCACCTCTATCCTATTGCTCCCCACATCCACATCAACGGCCAAGTACCATCCAATCATCAGAACGCTGAAACTTGGAGCAGCTAACGTGGCCCGATCTCCTCCAAGCATATGGACCATCAACACCTCCTACGACTCACGCGACCCATTCCCTTGCTTCTCCAGCCTCGTCCAGCATCCCACCCTCTCCCGCATCTCGCCAACAAAACAACCCCTCACGTCACCTGACCTCATTGATCATCGTTCCCAGGCTAGCTTCAACGCTCCTCAAACACAGGACCTCTCCACTACGATTCCGCGTCAACGCCATCGCTAATCCGGTCCCACCTCCTACCACCCAACGACACCTGGCCCTCGGAAACCATAAGGTCGTTACGTCTCCGACCAGACTTACCTTTCCACCATGGTCAACCCTCCCACCCGGAATGACATCTCTCTACTCAAGTAACTCCCCTCCTCCTTTCCCAGCCCACCCTATTCATCATCCCCCCGAACGTTTCCTTTCCCACGCTCTCTACACGTAGCTCGCAATTCCATGTGATAAATAGCCCAAGCAACCGTTAAAAAAAAAAATTTCGTTCGCATTTTCACAATTTGTTTTCAATAACAAAAAAAAAAGGCAGGTTCTAAGTAGAGGTTATCGCATCTGCTCCTTCCATACCAAGCGCAGGCTAGACCTCACTGCTCGCATGATACATGGACAGCCCTCCCCCGATGACCTTCCTCCTCCCTAGATTCTTCTCCCCCTGGTCGCATCCTCCCAAGCCTCCACCATCTCCTACCCCTCTGGCCTGCACCCGAGGGTTGAGGTTCAGCTTCTTGTCCATTATCCGTAATCGTACAATCGTCACATTCTCCATACTTCTCTGTCCACCAGCTAACCTTCGACGCTCACCAACGCCTTTACCTTCCATCCTCTACCTCCTCCATGCGACGTTCCCCGTCCATAGCCACCTCCACCCGCCTCCTCCTGCCACCACCGCCTCCCATTCCCCCGCAAGCTATGCCAACCCGCACATTCTCCCTCCATCACCTCCAAGCAACTTCCCCTCGCATCCTTAACCCCTCCCATTCTACTCCACTACCCCTCCAACCACATTTCCATCCCCAACACATGAACATTATACTGCCATCATAACACCTACAACCAAACACTTCCACCTAGCCAAGGCTCCGCCTCCACGCAATGCTTCTCGCAACTCTCACTCTGCAGCTCCATCTACGCGCCATCATCATGCATATGACCACGCTTCCAGGCAAGCTGTCACCCCCCTCCTCCCCCCTCCTCATCATCGGATCACCATATGTCCCCTTCACCCCGCCCTCCAACCCCATCACCCCTCGATCCCTCCCCGTCACCTAATTCTCCCACTACCCAGCTCCCCCCCTCCCGCCCACACCACCTCATCCGCCAAGACCCCAGCGCTCCTCACCCCCTCCCTGGAACTAACCTTCCCCTCACCCCCTCCCTCCACCCCTAGTCCCTCCCATAGGCCTACCACCTCCACCATTCAACACAGTTAAGGCAACGATTAAGGAAACAATCCATGCCTCACGCATCACTTACTCCCTTCCTCTTCTTCCTCCCACCTCACACCTACCCACCACCTCCACAATTCAAAACAACTCCACAACCACTTCTCCAACTCCCACCCCCATTGCTTCACCCCAACTCAAGGCCTTACCTACCAACACCAACGTCACAAAAAAAAAAAAAATGCCACGATGTCCATCCTACCCACCCTGGAAGGTCAAACCTCCTCCTACGACTCCGTCCAACCCCCCCCAAGCTCACTCCGCTCCCACGCTTAGGCTCGCACCCCCACCACAGTCCCACCGCCCCCAGAGCATCGACGGACCCACCCAACAGACTCGCCTCGACACAACAGCTAGCAAACGCAGCCGGCTCCCCGCCGCAGCGAAGGATAGAGAAAAAATCAACCCCCGAAAATCGCAGCAAAACTCACGAAGTCAACGGAGCGAAGGCCATGTTAAACACGTCGTGAAGAAGACTACGCCCTGTAAGTCGCAAGCGACTCCAAGGGCCCGAACCACACCACGAAAGAACTGACCGAATCGAGCGACCCACAGTGTCGGCCAACACACGAAAAAGGTCCGGGTCCAACGAACCGTGCCTCCCCTAACAACCGAACACCTCCCAGGACGAACGGACACACCACCCTCACAGCCTCACGACCCGAGGTCGAAGGCCACCACCAGGACGAAGTGCCCACAGCCTCGGCACCCACACCGCATCAGACGAACCCAGGACGACGCCAAATGCCTCGACACCCACGCCAACGAAATAAAAAACATACGAGGGGAAAAAGTGCCATGCTAGAAAAAACCCATCCTAAAACAGTCATGTTGCACAGCAACGCATGAGTCATGAAAAAATGAAAAATGACCATAAAAAAAAAAGAACCGTGTACGTGGTCAAAGTCCAAACGCGCCACGCAAACGCACACCACACGCGAAACGCAAAGCCTCTTGCCAAAATAAGATCGAACCCCCCCTCTCAAATAAGCACGCATCGGAAGGAAACGACGATCAAACGAACACGACCTTCACAGCCATGGACACGTGTCACGCATGCAGGCGACGACCTTCAGGAAACGCCACCGGAGACGCTCAACTCAACAGGAAACCGAACGCATCCGAACGCAGGCGCACAGGTCGATCAATCACCGGCCGAACGAAGCGACAGGCGAGTCCACTACCTGCCGAACGAGGCGCACAGGTCGATCCAATCACCCGTGCCGAACGCAGGCGCACAGCGACCAATACCCTGCCGAACGAAGCGCAAGGTCGAGTTCACTACCCGTGCCGAACGGAGGCGCACATGGTCGATTCTCAATCACCCTCGTGCCGAACGAAGCGCACAGGCAGTTCCACCACCGTGCCGAACGAGCGACAGGCACCAACCCTGCCGAACAAGCGCACAGGCAGTTCCACACCCGTGCCGAACGAGGCGCTCAAAACCCACCTACAGGCCTCAAACACGAGAGAACGCCTCCAAGCTCCTCGTGGCCACTTGGGGACAATACCACATGCAAAGGGACAGATCCGGGAGAAGCGAAGACATATCAAGTCCCCAACCAGAGGCTCTCAATCGGAACGGGACTCCGACAAACCCTCCACTCATAAAGAAGTGGATAGAGAAGCTGCCCAAGGCCTCACAACGGATCGGACCGAGCAACCAAGGCGCGACAGCGCAGGACCGCCAACGGCACCAAGACACTAAGCCCCGCCAAAATCAAGGACCTGCAACCTCATAGGCCTCACAGTAATGAAATAAACAAAGATCCCAAATGCCCCAAAATACACTCCTTTACCATCAATAAAGGGAAGACTCAGCGACAAACTTCTATAGGTCAAAAAGAGCAGAAACAACTTACTGGCATGGAGGCAGCGTCCAAGTCAAGACCTACAGTCGCCATCTTACAGGCAACAGAAGAAAACGCATCAACACTAAGACGATCGTACACACTGAAGTTGCGCCATCTATCATTCAAGTTTTAGCGCCAACAATGTTCTTCCATGATCCGATGTCCAACTCTATGCCTCAAAGAGGCATAATGAACAAAGAGGCTTTGGGAATTCAAGGACTTGAAGATTGGAGCAAAACAAACCCAAGCAATGAAGTTGAATTTCGGAGCAGGAGCCAAGCGACCGGTCTCCAAGAGCCCAGCGACCAGTCGTTGCCAGAGAATCCTGAAGAAGAATTTCGAACCTGCCAAAAACGACCGGTCGCCATGAGCCCAGCGACCGGTCGTCAGAAAGTCTTGAAGAAGAATTTCGAATATGCCAAAAAGCGATCGGTCACCAGGAGCCCAGCGATCGATCGCTTCCCTGCCAAGAACATGATATATCTTCATATTTCACCTCCGAGACTGATGAAGACCCCCTCACATCTCAGGACCCGCTGATCAATCTCCTGAGAATAATCCTGAGGTACGTGATTCTACTACATCTCCTGCTTTAGTTGATAAACCTGTTAGATATCAATTATCTGAGGCAGCAAACCGTGGAAAACCGCCAATTCGGTATTCACCGGATAATGGCAAGGCATCAAAGTACCAAATTGCAAACTATGTTTCTCCTGAAAAATTATCTGCACCCCTTCAAGGCTTTGTACACCAGTTATCCGCAATTCATATTCCAACCAAAGTGAGTGAGGCATTGAAGGATCCAAAATGGGTTCATGCAATGAAGGAGGAGATGCATGCTCTGGAGAAAAATCACACATGGACACTGGAGAACTTACCTCAAGGAAAAAGGACTGTCGGATGCAGATGGGTTTACACTTTGAAATACAATGCTGATGGGTCAATTGAACGTTACAAAGCACGGCTTGTGGCAAAGGGATACACACAAACATATGGTATTGACTATGAAGAAACCTTTGCCCCTGTTGCAAAACTTAACACTGTTCGAGTGCTCTTGTCCATTGCAGCAAATCTTGATTGGCCTCTCCACCAATTTGATGTGAAGAATGCATTTCTCCATGGAGAACTCACAGAAGAAGTCTACATGGATATCCCACCAGGATATGTTACATCTACTCATGCTAATGTGGTGTGCAGATTACGAAAGGCATTATATGGATTGAAGCAATCTCCTCGAGCATGGTTTGGGCGTTTTACCTTGGCCATGAAGAATTATGGTTTTAAGCAGAGTAATTCTGACCATACTATGTTCTTAAAACACAAGGGAGGAAAGGTAACGACTCTAATCATTTATGTCGATGATATGATTATTACTGGGAATGATATGCAGGAAATCTTTCAACTACAAAAATGTTTGGCAAAGGAGTTTGAAATGAAGAATCTTGGTGGACTCAAGTACTTCTTGGGCATTGAAGTTGCTAGATCAAAGCGAGTCATATTTCTCTCACAAAGGAAGTATGTTCTAGATTTATTGGCAGAAACAGGAATGTTAGATTGCAAACCTGTTGACACTCCAATCGTTCAGAATCACCACCTTGGGGAATATCTCAATCAGGTACCCACTAACAAAGAAAGATATCAAAGATTAGTAGGTTGATTGATCTACATGTCCCATACCCGAACCAGACATCGCGTATGCTGCCAGTGTTGCTAGTCAGTTTATGCATTGTCCAAGTGAAGATCATATGGATGCAGTTTTCGGATTCTTAAATATTTGAAGTTAGCACCAGGAAAAGGACTTATGTTCTCCAAAAATGGTCATCTGAATATCAGTGGCTACAGATGCAGATTGGGCAGGGAACATCATGATGATAGACGATCAACATCAGGGTACTTCACATTTGTGGGAGGTAACTTGGTTACTTGGAGAAGCAAGAAACAGAATGTCGTTGCTTTGTCTAGTGCAGAAGCGGAATTTAGAGGAATGACCAAAGGAATTTGCGAACTTTTTTGGTTGAGAAAATTGCTTACAGAGATTGGATATGCACCTACATTCGGAATGCATCTACAGTGTGATAACAAGGCTGCAATATCCATTGCACACAATCCAGTTCAACATGATCGCACCAAACATGTTGAAGTGGATCGACACTTCATTAAAGAGAAAGTTGAAAATAAAGAAATTCAGCTTCGTTTGTCAAGTCTGAAGACCAGCTGGCAGATATATTAACAAAAGCTGTTTCTAGCAGAGTATTCCACAACTCACTGATCAAGTTGGGCATTAGTGATATCTATGCACCAACTTGAGGGGGAGTGTTAGCAATAGTCAATTAATGTGTTAATTATGTAGTCAATTAATGTGTTAATTATGTAATCAATTAATATTTGGCACCTACTATGTTTGGCACCTACAATATTTGGGGGCTTGACTAGGTTGGTTGCCTAACTATGTTTGGCACCTACAATATTTGGGGGGCTTGACTAGGTTGGTTGCCTAACTAGGTTGGTTGCCTAACTTGGGGGGCTTAGGAACTTGTATATATATGTGTTGATTGTAAGTAATGAAGACATAAGTGAAAATCAGAAAATATTCCACAACTCTCATTCTCTCTACACTTTCCACTATCTCATCTCAATATTCTCTATGTTTTGACACAATATACCTACAAAACAAGAATAATTCCCCACTGGAGTACCAAAAAGCATATAACATTGCATTAATGACATGTTTACTAATCCGTAATTGGATTAGGAGGAATTGAATTGAGGATGAGTTAGATTGAGGAGAATTAGATTTCGGATTCCTAATGAAGTTGTTTACTAAACCATATAGATTGAGGGGAGTTAGATTATTATTCCTATTGAAGTTGTTTACTAAATTATATGGAATTTTGGTATGAGTGACACTAATTACTAAAATGTCCTCATTGTTGGGTTAAAGTAGATGACATATTTGGAATTTTGAAAATTATGTGAGGAATCTCTCAATTGAAGCTATATATATAATATGTTATAGATTTGGATACATGGACCTTTCTGTCAGACACATGAAACGTTTTGCCCATATTTGTATAACTCAATTTATAGGATGACCTAATATAACGTGTGGCCTAGGGTTGTGCCTGACTACATTTGTTAATGTAACTCCATATATAGTTTTTTCTGACACAAAAAAAAAACCTCCATATATAGTTTTAATGTCAAATATTTCGAGAAAAAAAACATTTGTTGGAAAATGAATTTCAAATAATGTATTCTTATCGTTTTTCTTTCTTGACTTTTTTGGCCAAGCAAGATTAGAGACGTAACTATTAGGTTTCTTGAAGGGAAAAAAAAACAAATTATACAAAGGTTTCTTGATGTCTACTCTAATCCTAATCCCTGAAACTGGATCATAGCTAAGCCACTTTCACCTATCAAGATAGAATGGTTACGGCTTGGACTCTATAATCTTGTGACGCCACTTGTATCTAAATTCAATCCTTGATAAATCGTACATGTTTCAATATTTGATTGATTAGTGACAACAGATAGCGATAATTGTTTTTGGACAATATAATATCATTTTCAAAAGGTCCCTTCAATATCATTTTCAAAAGGTCCCTTCAATATCATTTTCAAATAGCGATAATTGTTTTTGGACAATATAAAACTGTCATTGATTTCTTAAAACAAACTTAACTCCAAAACTTCATAAAAAAAGCTCAAAACACTCAATAGGGCATCGAAGTAATTTAATAATCAAAATTAAATTCAATAGGGTCATCTATCATTTTTTGGGTTTTTGTGTGTGTTTGTTTATAGAAATTAAATGGTGTAAGGGTATATTTATAGTTTTAGTGCTAAGAATAGGTATATAGGCTAAGTGGAGAGAAAGCATGAACCTCTTATGGTGTTTATTATTTTTTAATAAAGTATTTTTTCCACACACAAAAAAAAGATAAATTATTCCAACAAAAAAAAAACTGATAAATTATATTTTCCTTATATTATATAGTCTTTTTACGTAAAGGGGTAAAAAAAAAAGAGTAAAATAAACACAAACAACTGAACGAGGCCCATAATGTTGACCAAAATAAAAAGAACAAGGGCCGTATGGCCAGAGTAAAAGGGCTCGAGTCTTTAGAAACTGAATGGGCTGACCATTTGTTTTTAGACTTTTGCTTTGCTTAACCCAGTCCACCCAAAGATTCCCTCCTTCTCAACTCAAGGGCCAAAGGACACGTTGTCGTATTAGCGTAAGAAACGAGTCAAAGGACAGGTATCAGATTATCTGTCACAAATGTACGTCAGCAGAACAGCAGCAGCATATTAGTCTTATCCGAATCTAGCTGACAAATAGCGCCAAATTTCTCATCTCCCGACCGTCCGATCAATCTAACGGTCTCAACGTGCCTCAGAGGCTTCTTAACATTTTTCTCTCATTTGAATTTATCTCATTTAACTATTCGGATATGAAGAACCCAGTCGTGCCGAGTTGGACCGAGTCGACTCGGAATCTCTTCAAACCAGTCATCGTTTTAGTCATCACTTTCGCTGCCACCGTCAAACTATCTCAGTCTCTCTATCGCTACAACCTCCGCCGCCGCTCAAGAGCTCGCTCTGGAACGATGTCTTCATCTTCTTCATCTGACAACGGCACCGGCGTCCAAGCTCGTAGGCGCAGTCGTATTCTCTCCAGCAAGCTCTACTTCGACATCCCCAACTCCAAGGTAAACTTATATATTAATTTCATTTGTGTTTTGAATTTTTTTTGTTTTAGATTCTGAGTTTTTTATCAATCAATCAGGTGCCGTTGATTTACTCGTCTGCATACGATATTACTTTTCTTGGCATTGAGAAGCTGTAAGAGATGAATTTGCAGTTCTTTCATTTTTACTTTTTTTTTTAATAAAAATATGTTCAAATTTTTAGGTGTAATTGGTTTTTTAGGCACCCGTTTGATTCGAGTAAATGGGGTCGCATATGTGGGTTTCTGTTGGTGGATAATGTTGTGGGCAAAAATTGCATCGTAGAGCCTCTGGAAGCTTCAAAGAATGATCTCCTTGTGGTATTTTCTTGTCCCTTTGGTTTGTGTATATAGCTGTGTGGTTGGTTACTTGTTTGCTGTATAAATGCTGATTAGTAATATAGCACTTAGATTGCTTACCATATGTAGCTTTGAGCAGGTACACTCGGAAGCATACTTGAATTGTCTAAAGAAAAGTGCAAATGTTGCTATGATAATTGAGGTAATGTTAATAGACCACAAACTTGACTTTGGTTTGATTGGAAATTCTTGGTTCGTATACTCCGAAATGAACTGAGTGCTTCTGATCTGGATTAATGGTTCTGGCCGAGCTTTCTTAGTTCCATATATGCTATGAAGATTATGACATATTTGGGCTACGATGATTAAGGTACCTCCTGTTGCCGTATTCCCTAATTGCCTTGTGCAGCAGAAAGTTCTCTATCCATTTCGCAACCAGGTAACTGATAACCCGTGTTGCGTTTTAAGTTTTCAGTCGCTTTGCCAAAGAGGAAAAGAAAAACAAACCAAAGAGGTTTGCACTGATCATTTTCCATTGCAGGTGGGGGGAACTATCTTGGCTGCAAAGCTTGCAAAAGAGCGAGGATGGGCCATCAACGTGGGGGGAGGGTTTCATCATTGCTCTGGGGAAAAAGGAGGGGGATTCTGTGTTTATGCAGATATTTCTCTTTGCATACACTTTGCCTTTGAGCGGTTAAACATATCAAGGTAGTAACATTTTCACCTCAGTTGAAATAGTTGTATTATAGGATAGGTTTCGAAATTTCAATAGTAATAAAAGAAAGAAAAAAACTACTTTCAAGTATGGATATGATCACTCATTATTTGCCAATACAGGGTGATGATTATTGATCTTGATGCACATCAAGGAAATGGCCATGAAACGGATTTTGCCAATGACAGTACGGTTACCTCATCGTCCTCATAGTCATAGGGTGATTTAAACTTTAACTTGACTCTCTTCTGGAATTCGAATAACTGTTTTTTTTTTTAAACAGGTCGAGTCTATATACTGGATATGTACAACCCTGGAATATATCCATTTGTAAGATGCCTGCTCTTGTTCTGTTTTGAGATGCAAGTTTTTTGCACCAAAGTTGCCTGCTGTACTGCTGTCTATGAGGGCAGGACTCTAACATAGACCAAGGATCTAACTCCACCTTCATTTGATCTTCTTTAGGATTATGAAGCAAGGAGATACATTGATCAAAAGGTTGAAGTAGTGGTGAGTCATCCCAAATTCCCATTGTCATATCAGATTGTAGTTGTTTCATACTATGACCTTGTGTAATGTAATCCTTTTTCTTGAATTTAAACAGAGTGGAACTACAACAAATGAGTACTTGAGAAAATTAGATGAAGCACTTGAGGTATACACTTAACTTTGTCTCAGATATTTATGCTTAACTCTCTTTTGCTGCTGATTAATTTGCTCCATTGAATGTCACTAGCAAGTAATGTGCTGCTGTTTCCTTTCTGGAATAGTGATGAAAATAATAAACCATAAACAGCTCATATTAGTAATTAGTATTATTTGTATTATTGTTAGAATTAATATTTAGGAAATTAGTAATCATTTTTTGCTTATAGAAATAACCGTTCGCCAATTTTTGTGTACCATACCATGTGAACTAGACCGTGTTTTTGTGTATGTTAGGTTTCTGTTCATAGTTTTGATCCTGAGTTGATAGTCTACAATGCTGGAACTGATATTCTAGATGGAGATCCTCTGGGCAGGTTGAAGGTATTATCGTTCATTGATCTTTTTGGTCAAAGAGAATATCACTTGCCTCCATTCTTTTTAGTTCCACTCTTTATGTTGAAGGAGTAGGTCTCATAATCTTGAAATGCAAGCGGAGGTATTTCCTTCACCGGTTTTCTGTTGAGGTGTGTTTATGTTGACTTGTGTAGATCAGTCCTGATGGGATAACAAATAGAGACGAAAGTTTTCAGGTTTGCTCGTAAGAGGAACATTCCTATTGTCATGCTCACATCAGGTGCTCTCACCCTCTGTCTCATTTTTGCCTCTTTAATTTTCACTGGTTTCTAGGATCGTGTAGTCTTATTACACTAGCCAGTTATGATAAGTGGATCAATAATACAAGAAATTTACCCACCTTTGCAATGTTAAAGTGGTTTACCACACTAGGTTCTTGGGTTTTCAAGCCAGTCGGATGTTATTGTGAATTCCAGATGACTTATTGTTGCTAGTTAGATTGCATAGAATCTTAGCTTTCTTCAAATTTAATCCACCCCTGTTATGTTTCAGGTGGTTACATGAAGTCTAGTGCCAGAGTTATAGCAGACTCGATTACCAATCTCTCGAACAAATGCCTTATAGATACAGGTAAAAACATGACTGCCACATGAACCATCCCCCAACGTATTTTGTGGCTATTTATGAGGTTGGGCCACTGCCAAGAAGCCATGACATGGGTTTCTGGATTCATACATGAATGATATATGCATCTGAGGCGAGCTAGGCATGCATATTCACTAAAAACAATGTATAGCAATAGCTTAAGTAGCGGGGGAGATTCATCATTCTGCGTTCTGGTTGGCCATGACTGCATCTTGTAATATACAGTAACACGTTCGAAAATTCAATGAGATAAGAGAACGCTTACACTTAGGTTCTGCATAAATGTGTTGATTATCTGAGATTAGAGATTATCGAATTCTATGTAATATACAGTCACGCTTTCAGCCCTTGTTTCATTTGGGAATTGTCAGGTTGGGGTCTGCTCAGGCTTCTTTCGGGCCTAATGAGGCGGGGCCGTCTCAGCAAAACAAATAAATAAAGATGACTAACTAATTGACTAGCAATGTTCCTTTTTCTTTTAGGATTTTAAATTGGTTCAGTTGATGCCTGAATTCAATTTAGGTCAAGTTTTAATATATGCCATGGGTATCCTAATCCTCCTCCTACAAAGTCTACCATTTCTATTGTACGTGAATTAATTGTTACCTAACCTAACCTAAATGTTAATTGAGTTGGATTCAACTTCTCTTTAAACAAGGCTTTGGGGTGGGGCAGACTAGCTATTTAAACCCTAGAATTGTTGCTAGCCTTTGTATCCATTAATTTCTGGTTCGACGTACTGTTTCTAGCTTTTTCTGAACCATGTCTGAAAGCTCAGACAACAAGAATAACAGCATCTGCGACTGCAAGGAAATATTGACGGTGGTGCCGTTTGCTGTTTGCATCTTCCTTGGTTTTATGTTTCTCTTGTTCACGTTCAAGTCATACGAAGGCCCCAAATTCAGCATTAACAATGCTTATCTTACCCGATTCAATTACACTGAAACCAATCACTCTCTTCTACAACCTCGTTCTCAACCATTTGATTTGATCGACATCCGAGTCACTGCATACTATCAAAACAAAATATTTGGTCTTGTGAGTTTGGACCACAGGCATACAACGTTTCACCAAGACCCCAAGAACGCATCCATTTTTCGTAATGTAGTTGTTCAAGCATGGAAGGCTGTGGTGTAGGATGAACCTGTGCTTTACGTGGTGATTGCTTTCCAGGAAAAAGTTGGTACAATATCTTAGGGGTGTTTTCGGTGCGGTAACCGCACCGAAGTCAGGCAACCGCATACCGGCCGAAACCATGCGGTATATCCAAAATCAGAACCACCTCTGACCCGCACAAGGCCGGTTACCGGGGTTATCGGCATTGGTCGGTGTCGTCATCGGCAATCGGTGTCGGCGATGAACCGCACAATTCATCCACCACAAACACAGAGAGAGAGAGAGAGAGAGAGAGAGAGAGAGAGAGAGAGAGAGAGAAGAAAAGAAAATGAGAGAAGTAGAAGGAGAAAGGAGAAGAAGAATTCGATGAAGAAAAAAAAAACTCAGAGAAACCAGGGAGAAGAAGAAGACGGCGATGGAGCGAACTTAACCATGATTCCTCTTCTTTTTCGTCTTCTTCTTCATCAAATCCAATCCAGCCGATGTTCTCTCTCCCTATCTCTTTCTCTCCTCCGTCTCTAACTCTCGCTCTCTCTCCTCCATCTCTGTCTCTCTTTGTCTCTTCGTCTCTCTCTCTGCCTCCCTCTCTAGACTCGTCTCTGTCTCTGTCTCTATCTCGCTCTCTTATTATGGGGATGGGGGTGGTCGGGTCTTGTGGGAGAAAACAGGGGGAGAGTGGGAGAGAAAAAAACTGAGGGAGAGGGTTCATGTGGGTTGCGGGTGGGAAGTTGCAGAGGAGTTTCAATTTTTTTTTTCATTTTTAATATACTCGGTCGGTTGCGGTAGCGGACGGAATTGATCTCGGGACACCGCAACCGTGACCGGTACTGATCGGTCCGG
The DNA here is from genome assembly GCA_018703695.1 of Prunus fruticosa. Taxonomy (NCBI): domain Eukaryota; kingdom Viridiplantae; phylum Streptophyta; class Magnoliopsida; order Rosales; family Rosaceae; genus Prunus; species Prunus fruticosa. The sequence continues at coordinate 51,417,767 of CM031917.1, forward strand.
TTGGTGGTAAACCGCAACCGCGTTGACTTTTTGGTCAACTTCGATTTACCGGCCGCAAAAGTCGGACGGTAACCAACGATTTGCGGTACTTTCAGTCCAACCGCACAGCCCTACAATATCTGGTGCAATCTAAATGTTCCTTTGAGGTTTAATGGAACATCTTGGGATAATTACAAGCCTATTTATAAATAAAAGACCCCGTAAAGCCGAGCGGCTACTTTTTCTATAATTTTTTTTATAAAACAATTCCCGAGTATAGCCGCACGGCTATACTATTTATAAAAAAAAGGGACCAGCGCCCACGTGTAAAACGAGTAGAGCCGAGCGGCTATACGGCTATACGGCTACACTATTTTTAAATAAAAAATAATAGTATTACCGAGCGGCTATACTCGTTAAGTATATTATATTCAAAAGAAGTACGGCCGCATGGCTACACTATTTATTTGAAAAAAAAACTCCGTTGAGCCGCGCGGCTATACCTTTTTTTAATTAAAAAATACCAATAGTATAGCCGTATGGCTATACTCGTTAAGTATATTTTATTTAAAAGGCGTACAGACGAAGGGCGATACTATTTATTTTTCAAAAAAGACTCCAGTAAAGCCGTGCGGCTATACTTGTTTTAAAAAAATTATCAAGTATAGCCGGCTATACTATTTATATATTTTTTTAAAAAAAGTGGATCCGACTGTCGTTTTGATGCCCACGTGTCAAAAACGATAACCGTCCGGCTATACACTTTAAGTATATTATATTTCAAAGAAGTATAGCCGCTAGGCTATACTCCTGCGGCTATACTACTTATTAAAAAAAAAGTACACTTATTTTTGTACTTTATTTATATTTATTTTCTAGTTTCATCATCTTCAAAGCATATGTTGAAGAGAGAAAAATTTCACAGTAAATCAATTTGAGAGTTCAATTTTTATTTCTTGTTTTTATATGGGAATGTTTGCCTTTGGTCTACCTCGTTCTCTAGAGTGCTACTAAATTATGTTACTGCACACATTATTTGTTATAGAGAATTGCATGTTGAGTTGGAATGTTCTTGATAATTGCTTCATATTTCAAACAACACTTTACATGAAGAATACTATCACCTTGCTTACTACTACACCCATAAATATTTGTTTGAAATTGTTGTTCTAGTTGGCAAAGAGACTGCAAAATCACCATCTTGCATTTTTGTTATAAAAAGTAAGAAATAATCTTAGCCTCTCACATTCTTTCATAGTTAGTAAAATATATAACGAGAAAAATATGAATAAAATATGTATGTGTTTGATTCATTAATATTTTGCTAAATTACAACTCATAAGTTCAGCCACTATATAATATTTTAATATAATTAAATTAAATTTTTTAATATATATTATTTTTATTCAATAATGTGCAAAAATTATGTGTATAATACCTGAATTTTTTGTGTATTATTAAAAATTTTGTAAAAAAACAAGTGTATTAAATATGAAAAATATGTACGTACGTGTACAATAAGAGTGTTAAAAGTGAAAATGTTAAATTCTTTACACGGGTAATAACTCTGAAAAAGTCAAAAGTCAAAAGAGGACAATAGAGATCGGGTAATGGCCTAACAATAATGGATAATGCTCTAAACTTCTCTTTTCGATGAACAACAATCGAGGAAAAATAATTTTTTTTAAAAAAATCACAATGTCTATGTAAAGAGTATAGCCGCTCAACTATATAAAGTGCTCTGAAAGTTGTTCTTAGATATAATTGCTATTTGGAGCCTCCAAAAGTACTCAAAGCATTAATATGTTAATTATTATCAAATTTTAACTTGTGCTATAGCAAATATTGTCATTTTTTTTCAATATTTGATGGATGAACAGATAAAGTAGCCAAGCCTTTTGAAGTGAACTTCTTCAAATAAAATGGTACACATGCTAAAATCAAATACAAACCGGCCCACTTTTAAAAACTTCCCATCGAGCTTGTGGCGAAATTTTATAATGAGGCCTTCGTATATGGACCTTAAAAGCGGACTACACATCTTAACCACACATTTCCTAAAGGTGTATTTGATAGTGAAAGAATTTGACATGATCCAACTAATCTAACGACTAAAACTAGTTCCTCACTTGAAGTTCATATATATAGACCTTATTATAGAACGACTCCGAACTTGTGATACTTTGGGTATTTGTACTGATATGCATCAACCTTCTTTATCATTAGAAATATCGCAAGAATCGGGTAACAAAAGTGCCCTTGACTGCCATTTTCTCATGCTTAGTGGCAGAGACTAGCCTGAAATATTATTTTTGTATATGGTGACATTATCAAAGTATCAAATTTGACATTATTATGAATTCATTGCCGTACAAAACATCAAGTAGTTATTATTTTAATGGCTCTTTTCTTCCCACATTATGGGCATCATGCTATATTGCTGGCTTTTACCGCCTATATCGTTGATTGCAATTGTTTGTAGCTTTCTTTCGTTGGGAAAGTTTTCAATATCATACGTGGTATAGAAAAGTATATATATATGAGATGCTTTTTATGGCCTTTCCTCTTTGTCAAGTAATAGTGATTTTGGCTGCAAGTTGGCGTCAAGCTCAAGTCCATTTCAACTCTAACATAAAAGAATTTATTTTGGCGTGTTAGTAATCAAACAAGGTCATTGTCTTGTTGTGACAAATGGCCAAGGGCAATAATGATCAAGGAAATTAATTTGGATTGGAGAGGTGCGTGTAGGCCTGGGCACGGTTTGGATCGGGTCAAATTTTGGCTGACCCACAGGCCGAATCGAAGAAAAACTCAATTCTCTGGGTCGAGTCAATTTTAAGATGAAAGCCGAAATTGGGCCGAATCAAAAATGGACATCGGTTTTCGGGTTCGGTTCTGTGTTCTGATCGATTTGGACTTGAGCCCAGTTTTAACATTTTCAAAAGCCCAAATCTTATTTACTTACAGCAAAAAAAAGTCCAAATCATTTTTTTTTAGCAAAACAAAGCCCAAATCAGATTTACTTTCATTCAGCCAAAACACTTTTGTTGTAGTGAAATTGCCAAAACCTATTAAATTCTTATGAACAAGCCTAAGACACTTTTTGCTTATCTTTCAAAACCTGAAATTATGTAAATTCAACCTATAAAAATCCATCATTCCAATTTAAGTTTCTAAACTAAATGAATCTCACATTCACATATTTAACCAACCAACCAAGGAAAGGAAATATAATCTATTACAAACCATTACAAAAAATAATATACAAACCAAATTAAACTTATGAAATTAAAGATTACAACCCATCACAAAAATACACATAAAAGATAATATCCTTGCAAAAAATTTGCTGCATCCATTCTTCCAAAAGCCTTAACAAAGCAACCTACACAACACTTAAAAAAATTAACACAAAGTTTCACCATCAACAAATCATAATTAAAATAAGATGCAAAAAAAATAGCTTCCAACATATCTTAATCACACTAAGAAGGGAGAGTCTTATTCAAATTTGTTGTGGATGTTTTACTCCCCATTTCTACAAAATATAACAAAATAAATCAAACCAATTTGAGTTAGAACACATAAAAATAAGAAAATAATCGGATTCAAATAGACTTATAGAAATTAAAATATTACCCATTTCAATTGATTCATAGAACTCCATCTCCTCAATGCTTGGCACATATTGCAATGAAGATATATCTTCGGACCTTATCCAATTTTGAGAGCAAATCAAAGCCTCAACCATCCTAGGAGACAATGAGCTTCGAAACGAGTCAATCACTCTCCCACTTGTGCTAAAACAAGACTCCGAAGCTATTGTGGAAGTAGGGATTGCAAGCACATCCTTTGCAATTGTAAGGCATATTCTATGTGAACGAATGTCAACTTTCAACTTCTCCTTCATTTTTGTGTACATTTCTAGAAATCTTCTTCCAAGAGTTCTACGAGATGGTGGATTAAATTGTGGGCATGCAACACTACAAAATTCCCTAAACCCTTCACCCTCCACAAAGCTAAAAGGCATCTCATCTGGAACCATCATCCTAATACAAGCATCCAAACAATCATCTTTGTTAAAATTCCTAGAAACAAAAGCATTACCCTTGGATGCATCAAATGCGAGTGTCCATGTGTTCTTATCCTTGTCCCCCTAAGGATATTGCAAGCATTGTTTGTTCAGATGCTTCCACATGTTGCTAGTCCCATTTTTCTTGGTATCACTAGCATAAGTAGCACTACAATACTTGCACTTAGCCCTTTTTTCAACTTCTTTTCTTTTAGTCTCATCTACCCCTTTCAAATCCAATACCAAATCATACTTTTCAAAGTGTTCCCACACATCACTCTCCTTCTTACAAGGTTTCCTTTTCCCGGTACTAGGTTCTAATGGTGATGGTATTGGATTTTGTGATGCTGTTGTATGAGGTACAACAGCATCACTACAAGGTAGAGAACCATCATTCCCATGCATTTGAGCCTCATTAGAAGCAGGTTCCTATTCATAAACAGATTAAAACCATATTTAAACGCAGCCAAACAAAGTTTTACTACCCATAAACATATTAAAACATATATCCTATTTAAAAAAACACATTCAAACTGTCAAAACATATTTTCCTATGCATACAACTCCCTAAACATATATCTTATCCAAAAATCAGATTACAAACATATTTTTCCTATCCAAAGACAGATTACAAACATATTACAATAGTACATAATACAAAAAAAGATTATAAAAACATATTACAAAAACAGATTTAATCAGATTACAAACACGGATTTAAATAGATTAGCAGCAGCAGCGAATATTTACCTCCATTTAAGCGAATATTTCCAAACTTTCAAAGCTCAGCAGCAGCAACGATGCTAAACAACTGTGAATGACATCAAAAAAAGAGTTAGGTTACAAACAAGCTTGCCTTTCATTCAACCATAATTTCTTGCTAGTCCCATGTAACTAACCATAATTCGTTCAAAAAAATTGAAGTATCATGCATGAACTAAACTATGTCAGATTGCAAATATATTATCACTCTTCCATCTATTCTTTAATAAAAACAGAAACTAACCAAGAAAAACTACATATTTTACTTCTTATTTTATGGACTACAATAAAATTATGATAGAATAAATTGGCTATGTAAGAAAAGAGGGACCATTGAGCAAGAAAATTTGGATTCATGCACTACAAATAAATATTAACAATGAACAAGAGCCACTAAGTACCTTTATAAATAATATATATTGTATATAAATATAAATTTTATTTTAAAAAAAATAATCGTGATATCAACTTGGGCACTTTTGTATTTACCAATCCTTTCCACTTGTGGCTCAATTCCAACGTTTTCAAGAACACCTGAAAGAAATTACAAATGCCACGCAACATGAGCTAAGCACAGGAAAAGGTAACAAGTATCTCTAACTCACAAGCATCTACGAAACCAAGAATCTGTATGATCAAATCATCAAGACCATTATTATATTCACAGTTGCATAAGGTACTAAGACAGACATGCTACATAAGGAAAAGAAGGGAGAAAACAAATAAAAGAATGAATGCATTTAATCAACAAAGAGTTAAGCAGATTCATGCACACACAAAAAACCATGTTCCTATGCCAAAAATACAGATTCAAGACAACTCAATTAAATAAATTGAAACAGATTCAAGGCTAACAATCGAACCTAAAATACACAGTTAAAAAATTCAGAAATTAAACCTGCAAAACAATAAAGAAAGCATCCAAACATAAACAAAACTAAATTCCATGTATGTCTACGTATAGGAAAATGCAGTAATAGAGTGCAAAAGGACAAAGCTAAGCCTGAATTTCATCTTTCAAATTGATGAATACCACATTGCTAATTTATTCATAACACTGAGTACAGAAAAATTGAACAGAGTATCACAATGAAATCATTGGCATGAAAATATCATAGTATAAGAGTGCTTACCAGAAAGCTGCAAAGCAACAATCTGCAGAACAAACAGAACACAAGAAGATTAAAATTGAAGGTCAGATCATATTCACATAAACATACATCTAAAGTAAAGTCATGTGGAGCTGGTGATTTAACACTCACAGAGACTAAGCACAACAAGAAATACCAAGATCCATACATCTAAAGAAATACCAAGAAATATTTATACCTTCAATTTTGCCTATTAATCCAAACCCATAGAGACTAAGCACAACAACTGCAAAATTAAGAAAGAATAGCGTTAATTTCAACAAAATACCAAAATTTCGAAACCCTAATAATCTACTAAATTAGGGAAAATGAAAATAACTACGAATTCAAACCAAATACATACAAATTTACCTTAGAATGAACCCGAACCCTCCAGAATTTACAAGGATTCGCTCCAAAAACCAATGAAATTGGATGATGTTTGGTTAGGTTCGGAGAGAGAGAATGAGTCTCGCGATTGTAAGAGACTTAAAGATGTGACTAAGAGAGAGAGAGAGAGAGAGAGAGATAGAGAGAGAGAGAGACGAGTCAAGAGAGAGACGGAGAGACAGAGAGCGTGCGCGATAGAGACGGCAGCCGATGAGGTTAGGGTTAGTCTCAGATTGGGAGATGAGAGATATAGTGTAGGGGTTGATTTTTTTTCGTGAGTGAGGGAGAGAGATACGAAGTGAGAGTCTGAGAGGGTTACTGAAAAAATAATAAATCAATAATTGAGAGAGGTTTTGATATAGTGCAAGCAGACCCACCCAAAGTTCTTATTTAAGCCAATCAGACAACGTCATGTGTCAAATGTATATATAATTAAATAATGGTCGGTTCGGGTCAGGTTCAACGGTTCAAAAAATTTTTGGACCCGAAGCCTGAACCGAAGTCAACAGTTTCGGTTCAGGTCCAACGTTGACTTTTTCGATTTGGTCAAAAAAACCTTATTTTTCGGGTTGGTTTGGTTTGTTTGATTTCGGTTTGATCGGTTCATCGGTTTTTATGCCCACCCCTAGGTGCGTGACATATGCCTTTTACACTTCCAGTTATGACATTATTCTTTTTTTTTTAATATTTGTGATCCAGTGAAATAATGTCTACCACCATGATGAGTAATTTCTCCAATTGAGAAAACTCAACTTTTTTCCATTCCAAACAATTATTCAGTCATAATTCTATTTATGATCAATAATTTGATTAGTAATGTTACGAACAAGAACACTTTGCATGGATTGTTAGTTGACACACTTATATGAGTGGTTGTTTGTCGTTGATGAAAGTGAGTTATATGATTTATCAACGAATAACAACTAGCATAACTACAAGCTTAACAAACCTTAACAGTAATTCTCTAAATCCCAAATTAAATTCATTAATTTTAGACAACGCCAATTATAAACTCTCATGAGAGTAAAAATGGTGATTTGAACTTAAATGCAATGAGTGGTCATACTGCTTTCATCAATTGGCTTAATCTAAATATGTAATAATTTGATTAGTTTGGAATCCCCAAAATAAAAAAGATTTTCTATATAACATTCAATATTCCTTGAAGTTAGTACTTGCACACGCTTGCGTAGGTGAATTCTACGATATATCAATAGCTAATAACTACAGTAACTCTTCTAGTTTTGCTAAAGAGGCAAAGCTAATACATCGGTTTGAAACTAATACAATTTCACCAATTCGCATCCGATCCAAAATAGATTGGATTATGATTTTTTCAATCCAATCCGATCGTATTAGAGGTTTAAATCCAATCTGATCCAAATCCAATTAATATATAATTGAATTGGATTGGATGATCGTTTTTCATAATGAAATATGAAGTATTTATCGTCAAGTTTAATATAATCAAACATTTGAATAGACGTAAATATAAAATATAATAAAATGTTAGAGAATTATTTTGATTTTATAATATATTAAACATCACTCTATCAAATTACTTCAAATATTTATATCTTTCTTAATAAAAATTACCTAATAAGCAAAATAAGCATGAAATTAGATTGGATCCTCACAAGCAAATCAACCATCCGATCCAATCATGTAGCAAAAGAACGACAAAATGATTGGATTAATCATTTTAGGGGGATTGAATTGGATCTTACACACCCCTAACTTCAAAAAAAAAAACCATAACGGTAATTCTCGAAGTTCCTAATCAAATTCATTAATTTCGGTCACCGCCGGCATTATAAACTCATAAAGCATCCCAGATTACATTTTCCACCGACGACGGAATCCCACACATTTGTTCAATTAATCTGAAGATTTATGAGTCTTTGACTCGAAGTTGACCACACCGCCCTAACTCTGGTTAGTTCCCACTCTCTCTCTCTCCCCCCTCTCCTCTCTCTCTCTGTGCTTCCGATTTCTCGTTCTTGAAGCTCGACCATCTGCGCGCAGTTTATCCTTCGCAGCTGCCATTTCTGCAATGTTGAGAAGAAGCTCGTCCTCCTCGCATGGCCTCTTCACTATTTTGATCCCTACGCTGCTCCTTCTCAGCTCAGATTTGCTTTTTTCAGTGTCGTTCGCTGAGCCGCTCACTGAATCAGATCCCCTCCTCAACGCCAACGCCACCGAGTCCAATGTCTCCCTCTCCAAGCCAAAAGAAGGCAGCTTCGCTGACATGATCGATAAAGCTCTCGAGAACGAGTTCAAAGAAAATGATCAGAACGAAGGTTTGTAACTTCGTAGATCCGATGTTCCTCCTCTTTCTCTGCATTTGGGTTCAATTAGGGTTTTAGGTTGAAGACCAAAAAGAAAAGAGAGGAAATTTTCGAGGATCTTTGGTTTTCTTTTTGGCTTAGAAGAAAAGGCAAGAAAATTGGTTATGGGAAGATTACTTCTTGAAGAATCCATAAGATCATGTTAAGTTGTTAAAATGCAGTTATTATAGTCAACTAATACATGTTCTTAAGTTTTAACTTTGTTTATTGTTTACCTTTGCTTGCTCGCACTTGCAGCTACTGATCCTGGAAGCTTTAACAACAGCGTAGCCGGCCAGCAGGTTGGTGTTAAGCTAATTTATCTAACATTTCTATACAGTGAATGGGCTACAGCCATAGAGAGTCATTACATCAAGATCTGATTTTCTTGAATTCAGTTTATAAAATATTTTGAAATCCTTTCTCCAAACACTTTCTTATTGCAATTTATGCTTTTCTAGCCCAATATGTAATCTAATATTTTGATGCATTCGTAATTCATTCTCAAATTCGATATGATTGTAAACTTTTGCTAAACTTGACCTTTTACCCATCTTTCAAATCCATAAAGAATCTGTTTCAGTTCGAAGGTCTGCTAAATCACAACTTTATCTCTCTTTGTGTGGATCAGGCAGTTCTGGAGACAGTTGCTAGAGTTAAGTCGAAGAAAAATGAGACAAAAGAGGAAAAGTATGCTTCTTTTAACTTACACTTTTCATGTATTCTTATCACCATTAGAATAATGAGCTTCACTGTATAGCAGCCATCTTCATTATTTAAACCCTGCTTCTCACTACTCTGTTGTAGCTTAAATAGGTCGTTTCAACTGCACGATGTTTTTAATCTGGATAATGATAATAGAGGAGAAGATACACCAACACTAATAGATCGAAAGGTAAGACTGCTTCATTGATAACATAACTGCTGCAGGTATTTATCTTCATGGTTATAAATTTATAAAAAAAAATTATAATTTTTTTTAGGACAATGTCTTCATAATATCAAATTTCAAATCAAAATATCCAGTGCTGCAACTAGACTTAAGGTAAACTTGCTGGCTCATTACAGTTTTGTTAAGTTCATTGGTCATCACTTGATAGAAATGCTGATTTGAACTCTTCTACTTATTGCATTGTAGATTAATATCAGATCTGGTGGTCGTTATTGTATCTGCAACCTGTGGTGGCATTGCCTTTGCTTGTGCTGGACAACCGGTCTGATACATACATTCATACATACATACTCGTATACATATATTTCGAAGCTCAATAGAGAAAATATATAATTCTATGATCTTACTAAGCGTTCGTATTCTGCTTCCTTGATACTAAAACATTACAGGTTATTAGTGGATATTTGTTAGCTGGATCTGTTATTGGGCCTGGAGGGTTCAACTTCGTCAGTGAAATGGTTCAAGTATGTTTTACCCTACAAATTTACTATTTGCAAGAAGATTCTCTAGCAAATTTCTCTAGAGCCCTTTTGTTACAGTGGTTCCTAAGCTATGATATTGTACTCTTAGGGTTTTGGTCAATTGATCTCGTACCACCTATCAAGATGAGTATGAAACTACAGGAAAAATATTGTAATTCATACTCATTCTTGAAAAGAAGAAACAGAACTGCCATTAATTTTAGCTAATCCTGTCACTGCTAAGGCTTAGACATTTTTCACTTGTAGTCTTGTAGTATCCAATAAAAAAAATTTAGTAAGGCACATTTGCCTCTTTTATGATTAATAAATGAAATGAAACAATTACTTTATGTTAGAGATAGATCTTATTTTTGCTGAAATTTATTTGTTAATGTATTCTTCTTATATAAGATAGTTTCGTGTCTTACATCCATCTTTGCTCTGGTTTATGTGTGCAGGTTGAAACTGTGGCTCAGTTTGGGGTAATTTTTCTTCTTTTTGCTTTGGGCTTGGAGTTCTCCACAACAAAGGTAGACTCCTCTCTCTCTCTCTCTCTCTCTCTCTCTCTCTCTCTCTCTCTCTGCAGTTTTGATCCGCTTATAACTGAGCTAAATTTGTCAAACTTCATCCCTACATAATTGTAGCTTGGAGTTGTTCGAGCGGTTGCTGTTCCAGGAGGCCTGCTGCAAATCTTCCTATTTATGTGCCTGTGTGGTATTACAGCCTCAGTATGTCTACTAATTTTCCAGAGAACTTCCTTTAAAGTTGGTGCTTGCTTATACCTATTTTACATGTGAAAACTACCTCCAATTTAAGCTTCTGCTTCTTGGCATTCTCATTCTTTCTATGCTCAATTCTTTAAGTCATATGTAATTCATTTTCTATACCTGGTATTTAGAAGTGTGCAGTTCTGATAAATTTTCTTGACATGGATTTTGAAGCTAAATATTCTGTTAATATAGACTGTGTTATACATGTTTCTCATTCTCAATGCTGCAGTTCTGATTGGATGCTGTTTGCAGTTATGTGGTGGTAAAGTTTCCGAAGGGATATTCGTTGGTGTGTTCCTTTCTATGTCTTCAACAGCAGTGGTAAATTAACTTAAACCTGTCTCATGAATGCCCAAATACACGCAGATTTGCATCCACATTCACACTCTAGTTATTAACTTTGTTGGATGCGTAGTTTTCACAAGGTTTTTTTTTTTTTTTTTTTTGTGTGGTTCTAGGTGTTGAAATTTTTGATGGAGAAAAACTCTACTAATGCCCTTCATGGCCAAGTTACCATTGGCACCCTTATTCTGCAGGTTTGTTAGTTTTATATACATATTCTTGTGGACTTCAATTTCCTTTGTGAATGCCGAATTACTGCTTTTTGCACTGATTTATCACTCTTCTAAGTATGTGTAGAGAAGATTTTGCTTTGCAGGATTGTGCTGTGGGTTTGCTGTTTGCTTTGCTTCCAGTTCTAGGTGGGACTTCGGGTATTCTTCAAGGAGTGATATCTATGGCTAAGTTGTGAGTTGTTCGTGTTTTCTTTTAATTGTCTTTGTTCTTCCCTCATGGAACAGTCTTGTGTCATATGTGTGGTATTTCATGTGTTGTCCTTGAGGTTTTGAAGTCAAGATATTTATAATGTTTCTTGTTATATTTTTATAAAATGACTCAATCAGTGACAAATCCATCTATTAGTTTTAAGTTTATAACATCTTTCTATCTTGAACCAGGATGGTGACATTGATTACATTTTTGGCTGTTCTATCTATATCATCTCGTACTTGTGTTCCTTGGCTACTTAAGCTGATGATAAGCTTATCTTCACAGGTACCATTTTCTTAAATTTGTTATAGAAAAGTGCTGGATGTGTTTGTATTTTCTGTAATTAAAATTTCATCTTTGCAGACCAATGAACTCTACCAATTGGCATCAGTTGCATTCTGCTTGCTTGTTGCCTGGGTATGTTTTCCTTCCTGCTTTATTTGTCCTTGCTTCATGTTGGCGAGCTTCACATTTCTCTTATCTTATATTCTGAAGAATCATTTTCCTTCATGTTGCTTCCATTATATTTGCTGGTTGTTTTCCATTTTGGCACAAGTCCTTTTTTAATGTGTTAGGAGAATTACATCTGGTGTTTTACTTAAGCCTATCTATGAATGGGCATTTGTCTGGACTACTCACAAAATCCAGTAGCAAGTTGGGTTGATTGGTGACCTAAGAATAGTTTTGGCTACAAATTTATACTATGTTGATTATATTTCAAAGATATACCCTTGTTATGTGAAAGATTAATTTTGCTTTGGCTATATGTCCTTTTACGCCTTATGAGTCGTGTTTATAAGTTCTGTCCGTTACAGTATATGCATAGACCCTCAGCATCTGGTTAGTAAGGTACTGTGCACCTTATGAGTTTCTCGAAAATGATGTAAGATAATTGTGCTTGAATTCCCTGACACTAGTTGTGACACTATAGTCTAATTGTTTTTACAATTTCAGTGTAGCGATAAGCTGGGACTAAGTCTAGAACTGGGTTCCTTTGCTGCGGGAGTGATGATATCAACAACTGATCTTGCTCAACATACGCTAGAACAAGTAAGGCTATGCTCCATGCCATATTCGTGCGGATGATCTTCTTTGGATATATTCCTTACTTCTGTAGCTCAAGAATGCATGCAACCAACCATAAATAGAAGAAGTGGTTTATTTTACTTTCTTTGGTATATTGGTTATCTTCTGTCAAAGACCTTTCTTTGTCTTGGGAGAGAGCACCTTTGTGTTTATGGTATCCATTATTACACGGAAGGGAAAAGGTTACCTATCAGGATTTCATTGGTGGGCTTAATTGAATTGGGTCCTTACACCAGCTGAGGTGTTTCATTGAACAATATTAGTGAAAGTATTTTCGCTCACTGCATAATGTGGGTTTGGATTCCCTTAGATCGATTAAGGCTCTGTACCATCTACTAGAAAGTGAATGGTGAGCTTTGTGCAGACATGTAAGAAATGTAGGTTTCTAGCCTTCTAATGTACCAATACCCTGTAATTTGGTAAAGAATGCAACTTGCAGTAAGTGTCACAATCATTATATGTATTGGTTTTCTCGTTCTTATGTGGATGATAAATTGTTGCTCATAATGTTGAAGCTCCCTTTAGTAACTTTTTATAGCAGCACTGAACTTTTCCGTATTTGCAGATTGAACCCATCCGCAACCTTTTTGCTGCTCTTTTCCTTGCTAGCATCGGGATGCTGATCCATGTTCAATTTCTCTGGAATCATGTTGATATATTACTAGCGTCTGTTATATTAGTTATCATCATAAAAACAATTATTATCACCATGGTTGTCAAGGGATTTGGTTACAACAACAAAACCTCATTTCTTGTAAGTTTGATTTGAACGTCACATTGTCATATTACTTATTCTAGTAATTCAGTTGTTGACAGTTCTTGGATTCTTGTATTTGTATAGGTCGGAATTTCTCTGGCACAGATAGGCGAATTTGCTTTTGTGCTTCTAAGTCGTGCCTCTAATCTCCATCTAGTTGAGGTTAGTGCTACTATTGGTTTTTTTCTTTTCTTTTTAATGATGATATATACTTAAAAGTTAAAAATTCACTTGCTGAGGAAATTTCTGGTTTCATACCTGAGTAACCTGATTCTTTTGGGGGGTCAAACCTCAGTAACCTGATTGACGCCTTTGTAAATAATTAATGACCACAGTACATTACTATGGCTGTGTTCTCTGGATCTTTTAAACCTTCAACTTGTAGAACAATGTGACAACAATTATGAGCTAGTGAGCTAAACTTTGACCATTTTCAGGGGAAATTATATCTCCTGCTTCTTGGAACCACAGCCCTTAGTCTGGTATGAAAATTATCTCCTTGTGTGTTATGATGTGCTTCTTTAGTCCATTATTGATGTATTTGCATTTTATTTTTCATTGATAAAGAAAAAAGTGTAGATATGATTTTTGTAATAATTTCCTGCCTACATTTTCTGAAATGTATTGCAGGTGACCACTCCTTTTCTGTTCAAGCTAATCCCTGGTTTAGTGCATCTTGGTGTGCTTTTAAGGTGGTTCCCTCCGGACGGGGCTGTTGAGGTATTGACATTTTAAATTTCATTTTCCGAACTGGTTTCATAGAACTTGATTGAAAGTTGAAGTTTATGCGCTTGTATTCCCAGCTTTATCTTCACGTATCTTACACATGTTTGTTGACTTCAGATTGGGTTTAAAGGAGATAACCTTCGCTCAGATAGTGGTAAACAGCGCGTTATTTTGATGGTCCGAGAATCACATGATTCGTGATCTCTGTATAGAGGAAACTGTAAAGGCAATCTCCGTTTACCCAACATGTTTTGCTCCAGCCACATTTGGGGTGTGGGTGCTTGTGGAGTTGATAAGAGAATTGAACTGTTTTCTTCACTTCTCATACAAATCTGCTCTGGAGTAATTTTCTGTTTCACATTACCGGCCTAATCAACCGCTCAAATCGAGCCTCAGTAATGGAAGAACAGGAAAGAGACTATCTAACTGCTGAAAGAAGTTAACACATAATGCTTTACCTATAACATTCATTCTTTGCCACAGTGATTTATTCTTTTGGAGTTGTAACATAATTTTGCGTCTTGTAATTTGAACTGAAATTTGTAGTTCATATGTTTCTTTTTGTCCGGGAAGTGTAGAATTTTGGATATTTCAAGTAATGTCTATATCATACCTCCTCCCTGCCTTTATCTTTCAGATATGCTTGATTGTAAAGATTCACTCCTAAGTTCAATGGTTTTTTTTTTCCTTGTGGAATTTTTAACTGTAATAGTTACCAAACCTCGGCTCGATGTATCACTGACGTGTGTGCTATAGGAACACGGGGGCCTACACAACCCGGGACAGGCAATTTATCTCCCGTGGCACCGTGAACCCCGGTATATAAGCCAAGTTAATAGTTGGAACCAAAATTCATGGCCATGGATCCCAATCCTTCCAGTGGACATGAGGAGAGATTTTAGGATAAAGTTTATTATCTGACTCTGTTTGTTTCTTCTTTTTCTTATGTCGCAATCAATCAGTAAAAGAACACAAAGTGGTCATGCTGACAATGAGAACAAAATCAAAGGAGGTACCCTGTGACTGTACACTTTGTCACGGGCATGACCAGTTTAATTAATCTATATATATAAAGCAAAAAGACAGAGAATCGTGAAAACATTCAAAATACCAGAAAAATGTCATTGGTTAATCAAACATAAAGAATTAAAATTATTAATTAAATGAGAATAATATGGTAAATTCACACTTTTTCATATTTAAAAAAATTAAAAAAAAATTTAGATAATTGCCTATTTTTTATGAAACACAACTACCCATTATCTTTTTTAAATCTAAAATAATTTTTAATTTTTTTTTAAAACCGCGCCTGTTGGAGAGGCTAGTTAATTTAAAGGAAAAATTAGGGCGCCATCCTTCGCCACCAATTTTTTTTGCAATTACTTCTAAACCGATTACCTAGATTAATTTATTATAATTACTTAATTTGTAGATGGCATGTCACATGTAATTTGCTAATAAGGTTCAAAAATGCGATCTCCCTAAAATTATTGTTTCCGCTATAAAGCCACGAAGTTACATCCCACATGAAATTAAACAAAACATTAATGACCTAGAAATACTATTCCACTAGCACTAGCACTAGCGGTGGCTGTAAATCTTCTGATCCATGTCATGTACTAGCTAGCTAGATGATGCTTAACATATAGGTGCAGTTAGAAGGGCTCTAGGGCAGGGTTTAGTCTGTTGATCCAACGGCATCAGAGCTGCAAGCTTAAGTTCTAAATCAGTTGCTGCAGGCTCTGCTGCTAAAGTTGATGAAGAAGACAGCTGACTGCTGTCAAACCCATACCCATATGGAATAATAGCACTCGAAGCTTCAATATTATTAGGTCTAAAAATGTTTGGTTTGTTCATCAGTTGAACTGAGAGTTCATCTTTACCAACCTGCATGCAGCAAAGAAAAAAATATTAAATTAAACTAAATAATTAACCGAACATGAATAAAACTCTATTTTGCAGGAAGTTTGAATTCCCTTCCCGTAGTTTAGAAGATTAGATTAAAGTATAATATTACTTATATAAAATATATATATATATTAAACGAAATTAATTACATAAAAAGGGCTGGGACGGCGTCGTTTCTTGTTGAGTGTGTTTAGTCTGAGAAAATACTTCTGAGCATGACTGGCGACTTGGGTTGGAGTCCTTGTGGTGACAAAATGCCGAGAGATGCCCTTCCAGTCGCCCTTACCGAGCTTTTCTAGCCCCATCACAAACATTCGGTGCTCTTCCTCACTCCAAGCCACACCTACATATTTTTATTAATCATCACCATCAACTCATCATCAAACCACAAAAAATTATGAAATTAGTAAATTGGCAATTCTAATCAAGTTTGTTTTGATCATTAATTCTTATACTATCTGTTGAACAGCGCGTTTGTTTTTATTTTTTATTTATAAATAAATTCTGGCCAAAATTACACTTTCAATAAAAAATTCATGGGTCCAGCAGTGACTGTGATAAAGCTAGTTTGCTGCTTACAAGTATTCGAAAACTTTAAAGTGTTAATGTGGGCCAACTGTATTGTTGCATCAACTTCATATATTCCTTCCTCAGACTATTAGTCATGTGAAGTATCTTCTGGTGCATCAATCATCACTTTCAAGCAAAGTTGACAGAAAGAGAAACCCAGTAATTATTTTCAAGAGAGAGAGAGAGAGAGCAGGACAAGAAGAACTGACCCTTGTTATTATTTTCTTGGGGTAATGCTGTGAGGCCATCAGAGGGATAGCCATTTGACATTTTCTCAGAATTTTCGTCGATCAAGGCGCTGCTTTGAAGGCGTGAAGATGTAGAAGAGGAGGGTGTTGTTGGAGAAGAAGCTGCGACAGATGACAAGCAGTGGACCATGCTCGGAGGACATCTCTTAATTATTATATTCTTCTTCTTCCTGGAAATTAGAGAATTAGATGAGGAAGAAGAAGAAGAAGATAGGTCAAGTACTTGGACCCCAAAGAGCCTAAGGCCACCACCACCACCTCCAACTCTCTGCCGCCGCTGCCTGACACCGCAAGTCCTTGAATTGTGACCCATGTTCCCACATTGTGAGCATTTCCTGCCCATCTCCCTCGCTCTCTCAGATCAGAATGATATGGTATCTATCGTGCAGCGCTTGGTATTGTTATATGTAGTCAACCTCAACCAACCCTTTGTTTTTGGTTGGGAATTTGATGATATGAGATTATGAGTAGTAGAGAGAAGGTTGGGCCAACAACAACAACAAAATCAATGTTTATGTTTGTTGAAATGTAAATCTGTTTCCTGGTTTAAATCTGTTAGTTGACAGATGTAAGGCTTAGATTTTATTCTAGAGTGTAGGTCTCATAAGTCCTAGCTCATGCCAAGTGTGCAGCTCAGATTGCTGACACTAAATTGTAAGGCTGAGATCATATTCTTAGCTGTACAAAAGGAATGTTTCTGTTAGAAACGAAATCAGTGTGTACGTTGCAATCTATTGCTATTGGAGCTGAGTCATATTCTCTCTCTCTTACACTCACGAAAAATCTGTTTTCTCTACTGCATTTTCTCAAATACTTCTCCTACAAGAAATCTGAATAATAATCAAAACTCCAACATGGTATCAGAGCCGAGGCCCGTACACAAAAAATAAAAAAAATAAAAAATAGAGAAACAAGTCGGAAGGCCAACGAAGCTTGAAAAGTGCCGACCTCTAAGTTCCATTGAAAACAAGTGGGCCCAACGAGAGCCGACCTCTGAGTTTCAATTGCCGATGTGTGGATCTTCACGTGTGATTACACGTGAGGGGGAATGTTGGAATCCCACATCGGTTGGGTGAAAGAAAAACAAATGGGTTTAAATAGAATTACCACACTCTAACTAATATCGAGGCCTTTTGTGGTAAAACCCCACACCTACGGCAATTGGGCAGGTGGTAAAATGGGACAATATCGATATTGTTAGAGTGGGACCCAACGGCAGATCCAAAACTCCAACATGGTATCAGGAGCGAAGGTTCAGACTAAGTTCTGGGCGTAGTGGAATCGTAGTGAGATACTCTCTATTTCTGGTCTCACATGGCTGGATCTGGAACGGGTGAGCTTCGTGCTCCAATCTTCAATGGCAGCAACTATGACTTCTGGAGAATAAAGATGTGCACGATCTTCAAATCTCACAAGCTGTGGGATATGGTTGAAAAAGGATTTGATCAACCCTGAAGAAGGAAGAAGTAGAGGCTGAACTGGAGCTCAAAAGCTTGTTTTGGAAGAGAGCGTTGCAAAGGATGCCAAAGCTTTGGGACTGATCCAAGGTGCAGTTTCTGACGACATCTTCCCAGAATTGCATTGAAAGAATCAGCCAAGGATGCATGGGAGGTCCTGCAACAAGAGTTCAGAGGTGATAAGAAGGTGAGATCTGTGAAACTTCAAGCTCTTAGAAGAGAATTTGAATATACACGTATGCATGATGATGAGTCATTATCTGGATATGTCAATAAACTGCTTGAGCTAGTGAATCAAATGAAGGCTTATGGTGAAGAGTTAACTGAGCAAAGAATTGTTCAGAAACTCTTGATTAGTTTATCCAGAGAATATGATTCTATTGCTGAAGTTATAGAGGAAACAAAAGACACAGAAACTATTGGGGTTCAAGAGGTTATAGGCTCTTTGAAATCTCATGAGCAACGATTGCAAAGGCATAATGAGAGAGTGACTGAGAAGGCATTCTCTAGTCTAAATGTGAGCTCTAAAGACCAATCACACTCAGGGCAGGCAGGAGGTTCTAAATCTAAGAAGAATTGGAAATCTCAGAAAGGGAAGCAGTGGGATACCAAGTTCTGAAAACAATTCCAAGAAGGAAAATTAAGACTGAAGGAGCCAAGGTTCCTTGTAAAACCTGTAACAAATTGCACTATGGCGTTTGCTGGTTCAAAGGCAAACCTAAATGTTATAAGTGTGATAGGTTTGGTCATATAGCTAAAGACTGCAAAGGAAAACCAGATCAAGCTGCTAATTATGCATCACACAAGGAAGAAGAAGGCAATATGTTCTATGCATGTCATGCTGCTGGAGGAGTGAAGAACAATGGTGTGTGGTATGTGGACAGCGCATGCAGCAATCATATGACCTCACACGCATCCCTTCTAGTCAATATTGATACTAAAGTCACTGCAAAAGTGAAAATGGGCACAGGAGACTTGGTGCAAGCAACTGGGAAGGGCACTTTGGTGATTGATACTAAGGCTGGACCTAGGTATATAAAAGAGGTTATGCTTGTGCCAGGATTGGATGAAAATTTGCTCAGTGTAGGTCAAATGGTAGAGCATGGCTATTTCCTAGTTTTTGGAAATTCAATGGTGGAAATATTTGATGATAGGTCAATGGAAAATCTGGTGGCAAAGGTTTCCATGATAGGAAACAGATGTTTCCCACTCTCATTAAAATATGCAAACTCTGTGGCTATGAAAGCAACAATTGAAGAATCCACTTGGTGCTGGCATAGGAGGTTTGGTCATTTGAATTTGCAGAGTTTGAAGTTGTTACAACAACATGAGCTTGTCTATGGATTGCCTGAAATTGGTAGTGCAAACAAATCTGTCCAAGCCTGTGCAATTAGCAAATCTCACAGGGAGGTTTTTAGTAAAGAGAAAACTTGGAGAGCTAGTGTTCCTCTGGAACTAGTTCATTCAGATGTCTGTGGACCAATGCAGACTACCACAATAGGTGGAAACAAATACTTCTTGACCTTCATTGATGACTGCACTAGAATGTGTTGGGTGTATTTCATGCAATTCAAGTCAGAAGTGTTTAATATCTTCAAGAAATTTAAGGCTATGGTGGAATTACAAAGCGGCTACAAAATCAAGAAACTTAGAAGTGACAGAGGTGGAGAATATACTTCCACTGAATTTCTGCAGTTTTGTGAGGAAATTGGCTTGGAAAGACAACTCACAGTGGCCTATTCACCTCAGCAAAATGGAGTTGCTGAGAGGAAGAACAGGACCATTGTAGAGATGAGCAAAGCTATGATGAATGAGAAGAAACTACCATATAACTTCTGGGGAGAGGCAGTGAATACAGCTGTCTATATTCTGAACAGATGCCCTACGAAATCCTTGGATAATCTAACTCCTTTTGAAGGTTTCAGTGGCAGAAAGCCAGGAGTGAAGCACTTTAGAGTGTTTGGTTCTCCGTTTCTGTCATGTGCCAAATCAATTGAGATCTAAACTGGAAGATGTAGCTGTGAAGTGCATTTTTGTTGGTTATGGCAAATGTGAAAAGGGGTACAGAGTATACAATTTGCAAACCAACAAGGTCACTACATCTAGAAGTGTGATCTTTGATGAGAACTCAGTATGGGATTGGAACAAGCAAACTGTTGTTTCTATCCCTATCCCAATGGAGGTTGAAGATACTCTCAGAAGCTCTGAAGAGGAAGATGAAGAAACAATGATAGACAATATCTCCAGCCCCATGGAGGTGACCAGCTGCTGCTAATGCTGGTTCATCAAGTGATTCTCCAAGTTCTACACCTGTGAAGCTTAGAGACATCACTGAGATCTATGCTAGATGCAATATGAGCATCATTGAGCCAGAGAATTTTGCAGAAGCTTCAAAGGATAAGGCTTGGCAAAAGGCAATGGAAACAGAAATGGAAATGATTGAGAAGAATGAAACTTGGCGGCTAGTTGACAGACCAAGTGACAAACCTGTGATAGGTGTGAAATGGGTTTATAAAACCAAATTGAACCTTGATGGCTCAATACAGAAGCATAAAGTTAGGTTGGTGGTCAAAGGATATGCACAAAAGCCTGGAATTGACTTCAATGAGACTTTTGCTCCTATGGCCAGACTTGACACAATTAGAACTCTCATTGCTTTGGCAGCTCAAAAGGGGTGGAAGCTATACCAATTAGATGTCAAGTCTGCATTCCTAAATGGTGTGCTTAAGGAGGAGGTTTATGTAGATCAAGCCGTATGGATTTGTGACTACAAACTATGAAGACAAGGTGTACAAACTGAAGAAAGCCTTGTATGGTTTAAAACAGGGCTCAGAGAGCTTGGTATGAAGAAATAAATGCTTATCTTGTTAGCTGTGGTTATGTCAGAAGCACAAGCGAGGCTACATTGTACTGCAAGACTAAGGAAGACTCAGGAACTCTAATTGTCTCAATCTATGTTGATGACATTGTGTATACAGGAAGCAGTGGGGAATTGATTGCAGAGTTCAAATCTGAAATGATGAGAAGGTATGAAATGACTGACTTAGGTCTTTTATATCATTTCCTTGGTATGGCAGTGATTCAAACTGAATCCTGCATTTTTATAAATCAAAAGAAGTATGCTCTGACTTTGCTGAACAAGTTTGGTTTGAAACAATGTAAGCCAGTTAGTACTCCTCTTGTGGCAAGTGAAAAATTGTGCAAGGATGATGGAAGTGATCCTGAGATGAGAATGAGTACAGAGGCAGATTGTAGGTAGTCTTTTGTATTTGACAGCTACAAGACCTGACATTATGTTTGCTGCTAGCTTATTAGCTAGGTTCATGCATTGTCCAACTAAGAAACACCATGGAACAGCTAAGAGGGTGCTGAGGTATATCCAAGGCACAATTGATTTTGGTATAGAATATTAGAAGGGAAAGGAGGCTGTTCTAATTGGGTACTGTGATAGTGATTGGAGTGGAAGTCAAGATGATATGAGAAGCACTTCAGGTTATGCTTTCTCTTTTGGCAGTGGAGCATTCTCTTGGGCATCAGTCAAACAACATAGTGTAGCTCCCTCTAAGCTGAAGCTGAATATGTCAGTGCAAGTGAGGCTACCACACAAGCTATATGGCTGAGATTCGTGCTTGAAGACTTTGGAGAAATGTAGACTGAGGCAACTCCATTAATGGTAGATAATACCTCTGCCATTGCCATGACAAGGAACCCAGTTTTCCATCAGAAAACTAAGCACATCAACCGCAGGTACCATTTCATTAGAGATGCTTTGCAGGATGGTGTAGTGGACTTGAGATCCTGCAAGTCTGAAGAACAAGTGGCTGACATTTTCACTAAAGCTCTGCCTAAAGATCGTTTCAACTATTTGAGAGGATTACTTGGTGTTAAACCAGTTAACAATTTAGAAGGGAATGTTGAAATGTAAATATGTTTCCTGGTTTAAATCTGTTAGTTGACAGATGTAAGGCTTAGATTTTATTCTAGAGTGTAGGTCTCATAAGTCCTAGCTCATGCCAAGTGTGCAGCTCAGATTGCTGACACTAAATTGTAAGGCTGAGATCATATTCTTAGCTGTACAAAAGGAATGTTTATGTTAGAAACGAAATCAGTGTGTACGTTGCAATCTATTGCTATTGGAGCTGAGTCATATTCTCTCTCTCTTACACTCACGAAAAATCTGTTTTCTCTACTGCATTTTCTCAAATACTTCTCCTACAAGAAATCTGAATAATAATCAAAACTCCAACAATGTTGTGTGTCATAAACTTTAGCTATCAATGCTTGTTGCTTGTGTTGTCTCCAATTCCTGAATGGAGGAGGAGGAAGAAGAAGCATGCAGAAGCTGCATGCATGAATACATATGCATGTAGGGCCCTTCCCACTGGAGTTGTCCTATATATAAAGGGAAATTAAAGGCCACCTTCTTATTAATCAGTGATATGATATTATCACGTTATGAATTTACATGTTATATTATAAGTGAACGATAATTTATAAATAAGTTTTAAAAAGAAAAAAAAAAGTCTGAATCATTAATGAAGTGAGTAGCTAGGGTGCCTCCAACTTAGCAGACAACCATGGAGATGGAGTCTCCACCTTAGCAGACAACCATATGTAAATGGTTTTCATCGTACCCTGCTCTTTCTGATTTGGTTGAAAACCAACCGACCTAGTTCATCGATTCTTTCTTTCCAAAGTGTTCTTCTTCAGCATATTTATAATGTAGGAAATAAATATACATCTCATTCAAGTTTTGGGCTTTTTGAATTCATGTGATCTTAATTCTTAACAACATTTAGAATTTCGCCATCGGATTATGTTCTGTTCAAGCCCATGTCCATAACATTGTGTTCTGTTCAAGCCCAACCAGGATAAGGTCCTCGGACTCAGAAGCTTGGTGGAATAAAGAGTTCCCTTTGTTTATTATTTGTTTTTCTCAAGCGATATTGGAGGAATGAGGAATTCAACCTAAAACCTCATATGCAAAGATATATACTTTTAACCACTTGAATTACAAAAAAATCATTGCTTCAAAAGACTACATAATTGGATTAAAATCTAAACAAATTTAATTTCCTTCTGCCATTTTGAGTGACGAAAAGCATGGTATTTTACGATTATTGAACTTAATCTTGTGCATGCATTATTATATTGTTTGCGTTAGCTGGAAGTCAAATATTAATATTTTGGGATTGAAGTGAAGACAGACTTAAAGCAACCTAACATTATATATATATGCTTTGAAAACAATATTTGCCATACATTTCCGCATACAGCCATATATTGTTGGATATGCATAATGCATGCAGAGGCAGAGCTGTATGTTATCTGTTTCTTTTTCTTTCTTTTTTCCTCAACTTTGTGTGAAACCAAGATCCCCATATAAGCATGAATGCATGCCCATTTATATATTTATATATATATATTCGTATATTCCTTTCTAAACCATCGTTGAAAATTTCACTCAAATTCGAAATCATTTAATTTCTAATTCTTTGCAAAGATGATGGATGAATGGACAATTAGAAACTAAAAATAAAAAACCATGAAATGTGGTGTGGTGGTAGCTCACCTTATTCCTTAACCATGTGATTGGGGGTTCAATCCCCGCTCATGGGAATTGAGCGCATTTCGTGACCAGCTTGTTTACCTCCTTTAGAGAGCTCCGCGGCGAAATGGATTAGTAGTCACTACTGACGGTGAACACCCTTAGATCTCATCCAAAAAATAAAAATGGTATATGCAAATTGCAATGCAGATAAAATATATTTATTAAAAGAATATGTCATAAAATCAATTTCCTTACAAGTTTGTTTGCTGTGCTTTTAGAATAAAATCAAGAACCCCACGATTGCATCATAACTACCACGACCACGCAACAAGCCCAAACCATAAAGCATAAAGTGTTCAATCTACTCTCTGTCATCAATTGCAACCAACAACAATACATTAACTAGTTCTTTTCTATTTATTCATTATTGGGCAATTTTTAACTTCTGAATTCATAATTCACCAACAAATTTTTAAAAAAAATCAAAATTTTCATCTACAATACTTCTTTTTTAAAAGATATTTTTTATTGGGATTAGATCGGCGATAACATACTAAATTCACACACACTACAATAAATCCTATGACTAAAAAGTTCATAAAACCACTACACTAGTGAGTCATTTCGTATCTACAATACTCTTTTTTCAAATTATTATTTTTTGATAACAAAAGGGTAACCAATTTCTGAAAATTAATATTAAAAAATTATAGTTACATTTTTCATATTGACAAATTTATGCATTTTTTTGGGGTAAGAGAAAATTATACCAACTTTGAAAAAAAAAAAGGAAAAAAAGTAGAGAGTTTAGATATCACGCGGGAGTTTGTTAGAGTTGTCACATGATCCACGAATCTCCAGCTTGTCCTTTTCAACGATTGCGACTACTCCTCCCTTCCTCCCTCCCTCCCTCCAATTTTACGGTCTTTGTCCTCTGTCACCATTTTACTCTCTATACCCCTGCCTTTTCCCCATATTTACATGCATGTCCCTCCTCCTCTCCTCCCAAAACTAATCAACATTTCAATCTTGATGATCTCATGCCTAACCAATTTTTCTCAACACAATCAATGTATACATCAATCTAATAAACTTACTCTTTAGAGAGACGACGACATTTTACTTTAATTTAATTTATAAATTTATTTATTTTAAAAAACACTACATGTATGCGTGAAGTTGCACATATTCAAACAAGTACTAATCATTGTACCTAATCATGAAGTTGCACATTAATTATGGGGTCGGTCGGCATGTTTGGGATATCAAAGTTAGGCATCTTATGCTGGCTTTTAGTACATAATACAGATTTCGGATTTTCTCTTTCTCTTTTTTTCTTTTTTTAAAATATTTAAAAAACCAATGCATCAAGCTAAATATAAATAAAGTTAGATTTGTTCTCGAAACTTATGATTAATTTGTTAACTATATAAAAAAGATGCGGTCAACTTGAATCAGAGTAATCATCACTCCCCAACTTGTATATATATATTCTAACCACTTTGATTATAAATAAAATAATCCTTTCAGGAAAGGACAACCTCATGTTCATTCATATGGCATCTACCTTTTGTTCGTGACATCCAAATTTGGGCAGTGGCCTTTGTCCCATTCCCCGCAAGAGAAATAAAGCCAAAGAAGATTGAGCTAAAGCAAGATACTTCCAAATATAGTTGTTGTGATAGGGTCCACCCCCAATCGTTATCTAAATTTGGAAGTAAACACTAATTTAAGCAAAACACAATCACATCATAAATCCCACTTGACACTTAATTAATTGAGTATAATAACAACTGTAAATGTGAGTTACATCGGTTGAACAAGTCTCATTTACACCGGAATTCGCTCTTGCTTACTGTTGTAATAAAATATGTTGCAGGGGTATATCTGTCCTAAAACAAAAACAAACCCAAGTATAAATGCACCCATCATGTGTTCATACGATGGTTCACTTAGTCTTTTACTTTTAGTGTTCATTCATTTCTCCACTTCTCCTCCTCCTTCTCCTTCTCCTTCTCCTTCTTCTTGAATGCTATAATTAATTGTTTGATTTTCTCACACGTGTGAGCACAAAAGCCATGGATACTAGCCAAGCTCCACCATATGGCCTAACCCAAGAGGAGTTTGCAGAGCTAGAGAGCCTCATCGAAACCTACCACAAATTCGAGCCGTCGCCAAACACATGGACGTCGCTAATAGCACAGAGAATCGACGCCCCGGCAAGCCACGTCTGGCCTCTGGTTCGAAGCTTCGACAACCCGCAAAAATACAAGCACTTCATCAAAAGCTGCAACATGAAAGGTGACGGCGGCGTCGGGAGCATAAGGGAGGTGACGGTGGTTTCGGGGCTTCCGGCCTCCACGAGCACCGAGAGGCTCGAGATTTTGGACGACGAGAAGCACATAATTAGCTTTAGGGTTGTGGGAGGCGAGCACAGGCTGAACAATTACAGGTCAGTTACTTCGGTTACTGAGTTCGTTGATGGCAGAGACGGGGGAAGTGAACAGGTGTACTCGATTGTGTTGGAGTCTTATATTGTGGACATACCAGAAGGCAACACTGGGGAAGATACAAAGATGTTTGTGGACACTGTGATCAAGTTGAACCTGCAGAAGCTTGGGGTGGTGGCTATGAATTCTGCGCATGGCATTGGAGGACAGGAAATTGATGAATCTTGAATTGACACACCAGATTATGTTTATTTATTTATTTTCTTTTTTGGGTTCTTTTTTTCAACTTTTAGTGGTTAGCTTGTTGTTCTGCAAGTTGGATATTGTTCCCTCTTTTGATTTTCTTTTCTTTTCTTGGGTTTTTTTTTATTCACTTGGTACAGTTGGGATTTGATTAATTAATGTACATTTTTTATTTTAGTTTGGTTGGGATTATATTCTACAGTTTATATTGAAGTGTGTTGCGACTCGCGAGGGTATATCCTACGTCGGAGAAGTTTGAAGTTTGTTTTGCTCTACGTAACATCTTTCGTATATTCACTTATTACTTATTCGTTTTGAATTAGAAATTGAATTAGATTATACAAGCGTTCGGACGTCAATCAATATATAATTGCTTCATATTGAATACAAAGACTAGAGTAGGGGCATATTTTTCCAAGCACCTTTCGTGCACTTAAAATATAAAAGTACGGCTATCAGCTTAAATCCGGCTTAAAAAATTGATAGATTTCTGCCTTCTATTTGTGCACGACTGAAGAAAAAGAGAGAGAGAGAGAGAGAGATTTTTAGGGAAGGGGCAGATAGTTGGTGCATAATTTGGTCCAGTGCTTTTTCGTGTGGCTTAAATTTCAAACCTGAATTCAACGGCAAGGACGGCAAAAGGAAAAGGAGAAAAAATTAGGGTGACTTGTGATCAAGCCTTGAGGGACATGTGACCAGGAAGAAAGAAGCCTCTGCCTCGTCTGTCGCTTTAGTGAAGCAGCCAATTCTGGCCACTTATATTTCATTTACATTAATCTCAATCCCTTAATTATACCACTAATTAAGTGTTGTGTGGTCTAGTTGCCTAGCTACAGCCTATTAGTAGGTAAAACAAAGTTGGTAAATGTACTGATCATAAAAGGAACTTATTTCACTTTTGATTTAACACTCATTTTTCAGCACATGTAGATTAGGTCAGTTGGCTAAGGCAGTGAGGCCGCCCCCTTACACCCAATTTCCGATTCTTCTCCATATAAATTATAGTAATTTAGATTCTCGCTTCGCTTGTATTTTTATTATTTTTAAAAACACTAATTAAATAGAATACAGATTTGTGGGTCATCTAATCTATTTGGGTTCTGCATGATTTGTAGGCCCTTTTGTTCAGGCTTAGGCCCGTAAAACTTCTTCAAACTGATCTTGGGCCTGGCCCAATACAGGTCTTTCTTCCACCATTGTTGAATCTGGCTAGTCTCACTTGAAAGGCTATTGAATCGAAGGCAGGGCAGCTAAGTTTACAAATGGCAGTGTAGGTAAGCCGTAGGAAGACATGGGTTTTTACCAATTTCCAGTCGTTGATTACTTGAGTGTATTTACTTTCTAGCCAAATCATGTACTGGCACATGGAGATGGGCAGCAAAATCTCAGAGCAGGTTGCATGTACTGTCACATCAGGAAGCAGAGCAGCTTCATGTATTTGCTTCTAATTTTTTAAATATATATATATATATAATAATAATTTTAAAAAAGCATTATTTGTTTGTATTAAATTCATGATCCAAGAATTCAAAACAAGATCAGTTAAGTGTGAGAGAGAGAGCCACTCCTTCATCATTATGGAATCTCATCTTACCAGTTTGGCAGATTCTCATCATTACTTGTTAGATTTTAAAAGCCTATTTGATAGTTATTATGTGATCCTAACCTATAGAATTAGGCCATAGGATTGGTTTTGATCCATGCAAAGAGAAACTATGCCAAAAGAAAGTAGGGGGGTGGGTGGGTTTGTAATTGCTCATAAATTCATGAAGATTTGCCAAGTAGATTTTCTCATCAGATTTTGGGTTTGCTTGCATCAGCATTGTCTACAAAAGTACACTGCTGGAACAGTGCCTTGGCCCTCTCTCCCTATCTCTCTATCTCTCTCTTTTCACCTATCAATTTGCCTTTTAAGCCATAGTTGTTGGATTCTGAAGAGAAAGTTTGAGAGCCTCTCGCTACATTTACTCTTGTTTCTCATCAGGTTAAGCTAGCTTGGTGTCCAAAACAGCTAAAAAAGCAAAGGCCTTTTTACTATATTTTGCATTTCTGAAAAATGGGGCTGAGGGGACCTGGCAAGAACAGTGGCTTGAACAGAGAGAATCCAGATATTTTGATTGTGATGATTGCAGAGAAGCAGATAATGAGAGGTGGTGAGGAGGACAAAAGAGATCAGAATGAGAGGGAAAGAGATGGGCCCTCTAAAGCCTGCAGAGGAAATGAGTGGCACTCTGCCACTGCACCATGGAGTAATGTGTTTGCTCTTTGTGTTTCTTTCTCTCTCTATCTCTATATGCGTTTGCTCTTTGTGTTGTGTGGCTCTTCTTACTCTCTCTATCTTAATTAATGGGTCCATTTCATAATTTCATACACATTCAAACTCCACCTCTGTGATAAAAGCATTTACCTCTCTGTGATAAAAGCTTTTCATTTGTTTTTATTTCTCTTTGGCTTTTTGACTCACTCACTCTCTTTCTTTCTTTTATTGGGTTCTCTGAGATGGGGTGTCCTTTATTTTTCAGACCCATTTATGTTTCATGCTTTTTTCAAATCTTGTGGCCTTAGCTAGAGAAAGAAAGAGAGATGAACTCTCTGAAAAAAAACTTGATGGGTCCTGATTCCTGAAACTCTGAATCTCAGTTTCTTGGGTTTTGGTTTTCTTGAAAAAAATTCCCACTTTTCTGTTCATTCAAACAAAAAACTTCACCTTTTGTGTTGCCTTTTTCATTTCTTGTGATTTGAGAAAGGTGGGGGGAAGGATGCATGAGACCTTATAATTAGCTTTTTCTCCTTGTTCTTTTTGTTAAAGAAGGAACAAAGTTATTTTTCATTGTACTCCCTGTAAGGCTTTACGGATAAAGTAAACGAATCATATCTTGTGAACTTTCACTGAATTGGCTTGTTCTGAGTTCCAAGGGAAGTATACTTATATTGTTGTCAATCATCATTCCATCTTTCATCTCATTATAAATCTAAGGGGTCTGATTTGGCAAATCCCATGAATCTATTTGAAGATTTATAACAACATTGTTTTGCCTTAGAGAAGGGTTTGTTCCTAGAAAGGCCTGCATTCTCATTGAGGTTTCTTGTAGGTGGGTGATAGCTCCTCCTCTGCAAGTAGGTGGCAGGTTGGTATCTTTTCACCTCTTGTTTGTTTATTGTCTAGAACACTTTCAATTGATTAATCAAGAGAAATTCCATAACAACACCTTGACTTGCATGTACCTAATTTGTTAAGTGTTTCCATGGTATTTATTTTATAGAGTTTATGACAGTCTGCATCTATCCTGTTTTACCCAACTGTTTCCATGGTATTTAAGAGCACAGACTGCACCTAAAAACTGTGTGCGGTTTTGTTTTAGTTCCCTCTTTGTTGCCTTTGAAATGTTGTTTATGTTTTAACTTTATTTTGAAACTTTTCCAGGCTAAGATCGATCTGTATTGGTCGTCAGTTCATCTTATCAGAAGGAGTGGCCTGATATTATATTCATCTCCCCTGTTTTTTGTTAAACTAAACTTCCTAGAGTGTCAAAAGCTGCTGTTTATGCTCAATGCTAACTGATATTTGTTGTCTCGTTTTATGATGGACAATCAAATGTATAATGTCCCGACGGACTTGACCGCCCGAAATTCGGTTGTCATGGATGGGATTGTACCACATACAACGATGAACTCACTTGTTCAATCCTATTCATTTGATCTTAATCACCAAAACCATGGCATGGCTTTAGTTCCAGTGCTTTCATCCTTTCCAGGAGAACCTGTCATGCATTCTCATTCTGAGTTTAATGGCACAAACGGTGCTGGCATTGTTGAATCAAATCCATTTGTTACATCCCAAAGAAGGCATAATGTGAGAGACTCCTCATTCATCAGTTCAAGTTTCACTGATAATACTGTGTTCCAAGCAACACCTCATTCTGCTGCTTCACTTGCTACCCTTTTGGCTGCAAGGGGTAGTCTTCAAGAAAATCTCAACAACTTAGCAATTTCAGGAACTCCGGTCAGTTCTTCAGAAGCTTACGTTTCAAATGACTGCTCTAAAAACTCTAATTCTCTGTTTGCCACCTCTGTGAATTGTGGATATGATGAAATACTTGGTAGTGCAAGTAGTCAGTGGGAGATCAACAAGTACGCAGGTCCTTCGGAACTTGGTGAGAGAACTTCAGTAAGAACAGGGTTTCAACCATATTCACCCACAGGAAATCTGGATCCAAATGGATGGTTATCATCAAATGGTGAAAATGCAATGACATATCATTCTTACAGTTCCTGTAAATTCAGCAACGAGCTCGCTCTAACTCTTGCCACATCCAGCCCTTCTATCGTCGGTGGGGTGGATATCCGAAATCAGTGTTCAGACATTGGTTCTTCTGGGATGGCTCACCCTTCTTTGAATCAAACAAGGTTTGGCTCATCGGAGCAAAATTCTTGCAACAGTGAGGAGCTTTCTCTAAGTTTTGGTTCTTGCAAACCTCCTCAACTATCCCAAGTAATATGTGGATCAAGATATCTTCATGTGGTTCAGGAAATACTTTTTGACATTGCAAGCTACTCACTAGAAAATCTAGACCAGTCGAGTTTTTCATCTGCGAGGATCGTGTCTGAGAACGCTGACAGTGACAGTAGATTTGAGGTGCATAAGGAGCCTGCATTGCAAAAACAGGAAATCAAAACAAAGAAATCCAAATTGCTGACCCTATTACAAATGGTATGTCAGTTCTTTTGTATTATTAATTAGTCTAGAGTTATCTGTTCTGGTTCTGATTCTAACTTAGATGTCAAGTGCATTTAGATATTGGAAGTCGTGTAGACAAACTGGATTAAAATTTGACATTTGGTAAAATTAAAGTTTCTTAATAGACAAAAGGTGTAGAAATGTTTCATTTTACACCTCAATAACCTTGTTGGCCTGTTCTCACACATTTGTTTGCTCATGTGGTGGACTTGGAAATAGTATTTGGGCACTGTAAGAGATTGATATTGTTCTTCTGTGGATGCAGCTTGATGACTGCTACAACCAATGTGTAGATGAGATTCATACAGTTGTATCAGCGTTTCATGCTGCTACCGAGACGGATCCCCATATACATGCTCGTTTTGCCCTTCAAACAATCTCTGTACTGTATAAAAATCTGAGGGAAAGGATTAGCACCCATTTCCTTGCAATGACTGCAAATTCGAACCCTGCATCCCCCACTGAGAGTGAAAGGTCTTTTGAAATCCACAAGCAGTTGGCTCTGCAGCATCTAAAAAAGAAAGAACATCAAATATGGAGACCCCAGAGAGGCTTGCCTGAAAGATCCGTCTCAGTTTTACGTGCATGGATGTTTCAAAACTTCCTTCATCCGTGAGCTTCTTACTTATGTCTTGTGCTTGTGCTTGATTGAGTATTCGGCATCGTGATGAGCTCAAACAATGCAATATATATTTTGCTGAAATGAAGTGTTTGTAAGTAGAGATATCCTAGAATGTCATATCCATTTGATTGATTTCAGGTACCCTAAAGATGCAGAGAAGCATGTCCTTGCAGTGAAAAGTGGATTGACAAGAAACCAGGTATATTTGATCTCTGATTTTATTACGTCTTCAACTTTTGGCTTGAATTTCCTTTTGTTTGAATCCTCTGCTTCTAAGAACGCAACCTCTATAAAATTGTCCATGCCAGGTATCCAACTGGTTCATCAACGCTCGTGTCCGGCTATGGAAACCGATGATTGAGGAAATGTATTCGGAGATGAACAGACGAAAGACTCGTCAAAGTGACAACACTGAGAGAAACAATAGAAGCCACCACCACAACATAAGTATTAACCATCACAAATTTGGTGTGAACTGAAGGTTTTTGAAGGGGTACATAGAGAATGGAAAATGGGGCATATTCCACAACATTAATGTTACAATTGTATATAGTGGAAATTATTCAGGAGTAGGTTTCAGCGACCATGCCCATTGCCCACAAGAATGTTTTGCAAGCAATAGTAGAATCGTTGTGGAAAAAAATGGCTAGAAAATTATTTATTTTGGAACTTTTTCGTAATGAAAACCGAAAGGTTAACACGCGTGATTTAGTTTAATCCTTATTTAAATTACAGTTCATGCATGCTAAAAAGTGTTTGGGATTTGGACGTGGGAGTTTATAGTTCACGCAGGACGCAACATTGTCCACTATATATATGCATACGTACCCTTCTACCTTGTCAGGGACTCAGTGCTTGCTAAGCTGTAAGCAATTTGCTAAAGCAACCCCTATAAAAACAGATTGAGGTTTAAGCCTACTCTTTGTCACTTGATTTACACGCACTACGACTTCTACTCTCTCTTTGATACTTTTGAACTACCAAGTGGTGGTGGTGCCGGAGCAATGGCAGGGCTGGTCGTTGTTTTCGACTTTGACAAGACGATCATCGACTGGGATAGCGACAACTGGGTTGTGGAGGAGTTGGGTGTCAGAGACTTGTTCACTCAGCTCCTCCCTACCATGCCTTGGAACTCTCTTATGGTTTGTTTCAATTGGTTTTTTTTGTTCTGTTTTATCAACAATTGTCAGTCGTTTACAAGATTTTAACTTGGTACTTTTAAAATGAAGATTGAGTCACACTAAACCAAAGGATCATTTAACTGTTGAATTGGGTGTGTAACTTCAGGATAGAATGATGAGGGAGCTTCATTCTCGTGGAAAGACAATTGAGGACATTGCAGAATGTTTAAAGAAGATTCCACTGCATCCCAACATTGCCTCTGCAATCAAATCAGCCCATGCTTTTGGGTAATTTCCTTTCCTTATAAACATACTATGAATTGAAAAAACAGAACAAATTATGCTATAATTGTTATGAAAAATTCTAATTGTAACACATGCAGGTGTGATCTGAGGGTGTTAAGTGCTGCAAATGAATTTTTCATAGACACAATATTGAAGCATCATGGGCTAATGGATTGTTTCTCAGAAATCAACACCAACCCAAGCATTGTTGATGAACAGGGCAGGCTTAGAATCTTACCCTACCATGATTTCCACTCATCTTCTCATGGATGTACCATTTGCCCTCCCAGCATGTGCAAGGTGATTAAACTAAACTAATTGCATATGTTTAAGTACCCCAAATCAAAATCACAAATTTAATTACATTGGTTTAGTATGTTTGTGGGGTTTCTTTTGTAACAGGGTCTAATAATGGAAAAGATGCAAGCTTCTGTTGCAGCAGATGGGAAGAAACATAAACAGTTCATCTATGTTGGGGATGGAGCTCCTGATTTTTGTGCAGGTTTGAAGCTTGAAGAAGGAGATTTTCTGATGCCGAGGAGGGATTTTCCTATCTGGGACTTAATTTCTGCCAATCCATTGTTTACCAAGGCAAAAATTTACGAATGGAATGAGTGTGATGAGCTTGGGGCTGTCTTGCTCAACACAGTTAATGCATTCTTCACTGAAAACAAGTCGAGATCAACTGATCAATTGGTTCCAGTTGACTGTGAGTCTCAAAACAGTTCGACCTGTCTTACTGCCCATGAAGCCTTTCAAAATGCTCTCCCAGTTCCACTTCCTTAAGATTTAAGAACAACTTCATGTTGAGGTAGCTTAATGTTGTATCGTAAGTCCTTATAGTTAATCCAAGTGGCGACGATGCGTGGACAAATAAGTTAGAATTAAGTTAGGTTTAAGGTTTGATTACCTTCTATTGTACAGCAAAAAATTGTTGGTTGTATTATGTTATTTTGTCTTCATGCAAAAGTTACTTTTAATGGTGATTCACTCGGACGACATAAAATATTATATTGTCGGATTGTGAATAAAGGCCATTGATTTAGGAAAGATGATGAGCTAAAAATTGTTCATAATTGATGACAAGCTTTGCAATTTGCCAATCTTATCATGCAGGCCATGACAGACTCCACCAAGTCCACCTTGACTGCATGCATAGTGATTCATGGAACCATATTTTGTTTGTGGCATTATCATTAACTAGCAAGTGAACAAGAATGACATTGCATTTTCATCTGGTTTCACCTTTAAGACGCAATAAAGTGCCAACCAAGGATGGGCTGGCTGACACATGAGCCACAATGAAACTTCCGTAGTGTGCCACGTCATCCATGAAACTAAAAAGAAGAAATAAATAAACATACAGGAGAAAGCACAAGTTCATCATCCATTTTATATCATTATTGTAATGTGCGTTTTTTTTCGTTGTTTAAATAATTATTTCGAAGATATACAGAAGAAAACTAGACCTCCCCCTCCCCCTCCCCAACTAACATTTGTGGACTACAAATGAAAGAATTATGTCTGCTTTCCTTATCAATTTTCCCTTGTATCTTTCTCTTTCTTTCTTTATCTACAGAACCGCTAATACCCCCTCTCTTTTCTTAATCCCCAACCAATCAAGCGGGAGCTCAAACTCAGATGGCTAGGATACATTACAAAAAAAACCCCTTTTTCCCTGCAAACCCTTTTTTCAACTTCTCTCATGAGGATCCCGAACCCGAGTTTTTATTGGTTTCAACTTCAAGCCCATGCTTTCCGGTGAAAGAAGCTCCGGTGCGATGCAGGACGGACTTAAGGGGCTTCTCGGGCTGACACTAGACTGAGAAGGCCTGTATAAGCCATATCCCATGAGGAAGTACTCTATTGGTATCAACATTGCATGGGGCTGCTCCTCCGTCACCATTGACCCGCATGCCTGAACCTGCAGGTCACACACACCTCCAGTGATGAGCTTGCTTTACATTTATGGAAAGATACAACTAATGCATGATATGACCATAGGAATTTGATATGGGTTCCATACCTCAACCAAGGCACTATATCGTCTGTCTAGTTTTGAAGTCATGTACAGAGCTTCTGAGTGAAACGGAGAGCTATCCCCAACAAATATTAGTGAACGGCATTGTAGCTTTCGCAATCCTTCAGAAATGTCAGGTCTCCTGCTAGACATCAAAAACAGAGTTAATTCCATGCCACCTAATGCGTCAAACTTTAATTTATTTAAGCGGATATAATTGGACATCTCGGATGCACAAAGGCAGTTCACGTGACAGAAAACTTGACATGTAAGATAATGGAGGTTAACATTTAAAAACTAAAAAGAAATTTTGGGGACGGGATTTACCCATTCATTGCTTCAAGAAATCGCCAAACATTTGAACTCTGCCTTTCATCAAGCGACTGTAAGAGCATACACACATTAGACATGTGCTCAGCACTTGACCAACCTCATTGTTTGATTTACACAGACAAAGAACTTAATGTAAATCAGAGAAGGTAATAAAGGCTAGAACACTGACCCTTCTGCATGCCTGAACTATATCTGACTCTGGTACGTGAACACCACCACGAACTTCCTGCCACCAGGATTAAAAACTTAAAACAATCAAACCAATTTAAATGCGGTGACACAAGTATAAGTGAGTTAAACTAAAACAATGGCAGACCTTGCTGAAGTACCGCTTAAGCAGTATCTCCTTTACCACCCCGCACATGCCATAGAAGTACAGTAAATTCGACATCACCTGCAAATGATATGAAATGTTATGTGAGAACTAGATTCTCTAAACAGAACAAAGTTACAGGTCCAGGAAAGGGGAAAAAACCTTATTATACAACCATTCGGTCCAAGAGGCTGCTTTGCATATAGGAGACACAAGTATCAAGCCCATGACACGTGATCTATATTTCATCTGTTGCAAAGAGTTATGGATAAATCAGAAAATCCATAAAGGATTTATTGGAAAAATTAATAACACATATGAGCACTATTGTGCACTGTGCCAATAGAGATCTTACAGCAAACTGGGTGAGAATGTAAGCTCCAGCTGTAACCCCCATACACATCACTGCACCAAGTCTACAGAGAGAGAAAGAAACGTCAGGGTAATTCCCTTCCTTGTTCAATCTATCTAAATATGTAAAGAATAATAATGCATTAAACGAAACGATAGCTTCATGGAGCTATTTTTTGTGCGTGTGTAGCAATAGCAAATGCATCTAAACATCTATTTCAACAACTAAACCAGAAGCATTCTGACTAACAGACAACTAATTCAGATTACTCTAAGGCAAGCTCCTGATTTACATAAAGTTAAAGCATAAAATGAAAAATTGATTACCCAAAAAAATCAAGAACCTCGGCAATCTGATCTACTAAATCATCAACAGAATACACAGAATCATCAAGGCTGATTGCAGAAGCTCCCAACTGAAATAGTTCTTGAAGAAAGCATGAGATAAGAAACGATGTGAATAATAGCACTCAATATAAAAGATAATTAGACCCATGTAGACATGAGAATCAAGTGGGAGCCATATATGTAGTCAAGTTATTGAGTTACAAACCTCATGGCCAGGAGGACTGATATGATATATGCAAAAGTTGTGGAGCAGCAAGGAACATGCTTCTGGACAAAATAATAGTCCTTGAAAGCAGGACATATCTGATAAATCACATAATAAGACATAAGTTAAGTTGGAGCTTCAAAGTAATGTCACTGAAAAAAATATGATGTTGAAGTGCATGATTTCTCTTGATCAATCGTTCACGTCCAAATGCAACAAATCAACTATATCCTTACGCACTCTACATAAATTCACTTTCCCTAGACTATCAAATAGTTTCGTTGAACTAATCTATGACGCTCCAGATCGTAAATATCCATATTACAGTTCATAAATTTCTCCAATTTAGGAAGAAAAGAGCAAAGCTAAACTATTTTGGAACTGCACTTTAAAATACACAATGCCCCTCTGCCACCCAAGAGAAAAAAAAAAATAATAATACGAATAAAAATGAATTTTAGAAATATAAATGTCGAGAAACTAATAGTTTGCTTCTTACACCTATACTAAAAAAATGGCATTCTCGATATGATGGGTAAGATCAACCAACTAATAAGTAGAACAAGGTTGAAATGCAAGACAAAAACAAACCACAAGTACAACCCATCAAAAAATAATAATTATTGGTAGCTAAATTTTGTTTTACTTACGGTTTAGGGCTAAATCAGGATAAGTGACAAGAGCTGGCTTGTCCTGATCTCCCAACACAGCGACAGACACATAGCCAAGACTGGTTTTTACAAGATGCTCCTGCAGAGAGATTCCATAATAAGAATACAATTCCGGCAAACATTCCAGGAAAGTAAATTGAGAAAACATAATATACGTTACAAACACAGAATAGTGACAAAGCATTGTTATGACTGAAATGAGCATTCAAGAGAAGAACTAGACATTAAAAAGTTTAACCGCCTTTTGGGGTAATTTACTCCAAG
Source organism: Prunus fruticosa (assembly GCA_018703695.1). Classification (NCBI taxonomy): domain Eukaryota; kingdom Viridiplantae; phylum Streptophyta; class Magnoliopsida; order Rosales; family Rosaceae; genus Prunus; species Prunus fruticosa. The sequence goes on from CM031917.1 coordinate 51,455,645, forward strand.
GAAACAAAGTATATCATCAAGAAGAAAAGTAGAGCATTCATGTACAGTGGTACCCTTAATTCAAAGTAGAAAATTAACCACTTCTGCTCATAAGGGCATATTGGCATTCGTCAAATACAGAATGTTACAAGTTTTTATTCCTTGACTCCAAGAACATCTACATACAATTACGAAACAAAAACCATTATTTCCCAAAGCAGAGAAATCAAACTGCTAACTAATTAACTTGAAATTTGACTTATATGCACGCTTCCAAATGAGAAACTTGCGCTGTTTCAAGCAAAACAAGAACTCAAAAAAAAAAAAACAAAAAATAGACAATCTGAATTTGCTAGTCTTAGCTAAATTATTAAACCAGCAATGTTACACATAATTTACAGACAAACCATTCCTATACAACATGCATTTAAGAAAAACTAATGCTTGGCATATCCCTTGTAATCAAACAGTGGGGCATTTCACAATAGCAGAATCAATGCAATATTTGCATTAAACAAATTTCAAATGAGACCCATGTCATTAACAATAACCTGACAGGTTCAATGCTTACATGGTTTAATTTCTTTCAAACATTTTTTTCTCGGCAACCAAACAGAGCAAAAGTGTTGTTAAAAGCAAAATCATAAACAAACACAATACAATACAATTTCTAGAAATGTGGGTACCTTTCCGCCAAGAGAAACCCCCTCCATATCCACCGACACTGAATCACTTGAATCCCCCATTTCCCTCTCTCTCTCTCTCTCTCTCTCTCTCTCTCAAGTCTCAAATGGCTGAGGCATTGGACTTGGTTTCCATCTATTATATATTTATATTTGTATATATCAATCTCTCTCTCTCTCTCTCTGTCTCTGTCTGTCTCTTTAAAATGTTGACGCGCGGTGAACTCGCACGAGTTGCTAACCGAGTCACCGACGCTTAATCCCAGAGGGGCTCACGAGCGGTCCGTATGTATGAACGGGGTATGGTCCTACCACGGACGCGGGTTTTGATTTAACCAGGGTTAGAGATAGAAGCCGACAGTTTTTGCGATTTTACCAAATTATCCCTGATTTCCTAATTTTTCTTTTTCCTTTTTTCTCCTTTTCAAACAATTACCCTATTTGATAATTTTTGTGCAAACAGGTGATGCTCTGATTGATGGGTATGTATGTAGTACTGCTCTGGTGAATTAGTTATGCAGTTGAAGCTGTTTTTCCTTTTTTGAAGTTGTTTTCTTTTTCAGGTAAAATTTTGACAAATAATTGTTAGTTGCATTTTCAACCAAGGGCCAGATGGTAAAATAAGCCATATGATGCTGGCAATTGTGGGAGCATTAAAGTTGTCAAAGCGTGCCATTATTTACGTGTCCTTGTTAAATGACGGGGATATTGTTTTCAAATTATTTGTACATCAATTTTCCCTGATCCATTACGCGTCGTAATTAATCCTATTAATTCTAAGGATAAGTCGATATGTCCAACAAAATAAATGGATAAGTCGATATGTCCAACAACAAATAAATGGACAAGTCGATATGATGAACAACATCGAAAATGTTTATTTATTTATAATAAATCTATGGCCGTACAGTAGACAAATGTACAATGGTTTTTTTTTAATAACAAGCGATATTAAGATATTTACGATTAAATATTAAACTTCGACTCTTCAAGTTATGAGGATTTAAAGTTACACTCAAAACGCTTTCAAATTTACATATACACATGCATATGTGTACCACACAATAAGCAAGACTAATTGAGTTGTAAAAATAATTTTGTGTGTGATTTGTTTAATCACACGTGTTATAGTATGGATTTATATTGATTTGGTTATCTTTCTTCTTTTATTTTTTGGGGCATATTCATCTATTTCTAAGAATCTCAAATATGATACATGTGTAAGTTATGTATGTAGCTGAAATTCGAATATACTGATAGATTTGTTTTGTTCATATGCAAAGATACACATAGATTTTGTAATGGCATTTTATAATTAATATTTTTGGGATGCTTGGTAGGCTTTCATCATCTCAACCCACAGGAATATGTGGTTGAGACATCGTGTGGCTAGATTTAGCTTACAACTTAAAAAATATGAATATTGAATTATTCAAGTTGGTATCTGTCATTAGCACTCACCAGACAGCAATTCAAATGTTCTTTTTTTAACACAACTTTTTTGTCATTTTTGTGAAACGTTTTTCTAATACCAGATAACGAGTTTTCAACGGAAATTGCCACACAAACATAACACAGGCTATATAATTCTCATAACTTGCCTATAATTCTTAACAAGCACGTTCTATTATTATCAAATGGGATTTTAAAGGTGGGGATTGAATTGACTTCCAATTTTGATTTTAGATTAATTTCATCTAGGTTTTTTTTTTATAATTATTTTTTAGATGTCATTGTGCATGCCTGTTTAAAGAAAATTTCAGCCAACAGGTGTAGCATTGTGTGTGAGAGAAATACTCATATCTAGTAATTTAAACTATCGTTTGTACTAAAAAAATAAAATAATCAAGACCAATTACATTTGGATACGAGTCCATTTAATCAATGGTGTTGATTATTCTCTAATCTTATATATATATTTTTTTAAATTACTAACTTTATAAGTTCAAGATCTTTAAAAAAATATATATTAACATGAATTTTTTTGATGTTATTTTATAAGTTATTGCATACAGAACCACCTACTAAATTCCATGTTTTTTTAAAATGAAGTTGCAACACGAATCAGTCACTCAACTAGAACCAAAAAGGAATTCTCATAAAATTATTGTTACTAGAATTCACACCATTTTTTTATTCACCAATTATATTATACCAACTCCCTCCCCACATATGCAATCTAGCAAAACAAGTCACTATTGTTTAGTAGCTAAAATATGAGAGGTCTTGTCAATCAAAACCCCCATCGGTAATGACACTTACCAACTTCATAATCTGTTTGTCTTATTAAATCGCTTTTAAATTAATTAACCCACGAGCCAAACATGCCCATATAATTTATTTTGGAATTACTCACTCTTTTTATACAATCTTGTAACGTTATAGACCAGAATCTTTGACCAGTAAACTAACATAAGTACACCACAAGTTCTTGGCAAAAAAAAAAAAGTACACCATAAGTTCCAATAACCCATCACCATTTACCCCACCAACCACATTTTATATCTTCTTTAATTTTATCCTCTAATTTTTTTTTTCTGGTAATAATCTCATTTATATAAGTTCGTAATTGGCAAAAGATTATTTCCCATATGCGCTTAACTCATTTTCATTAATTTATTTATAACAAAGGCAATTTTAGGCATATTATTGCTTGCAATTAAAAGTATATTTTAATTTTGGTACTGCTTTTGAAACATATTTAAATAATGTTTGATAATGAGAACAACAAAAGCGATAGCTCAGCTCAGAGTGATGAACAACTTTTCTTGAAAGCTATGGCAGGTAGGGTATTGACTACATTAATTATTATTTTTTATATAAACAATAAATGCTATTAATTGGCTACATATAGCTTAGCCAAAAGGAAAAGAAACACGACTCTGCCTTATTTTTCAACCAAGGTACCTTGGCATTTGTAAATCGCATTGTTGGTGTTCCCACAGTTTTGAACAACAACCAGAAGCTGTGTCGGTCATCATGTATAGCAACATAACACATATAATTTGTAGAGGTAGAGGAGTGTTACCGATAGTCGGGAGTGGACGCGTGATGATTTTTTGGTTACGAACTAATGACAATGATCAACGAGTAAAAATACTTTCATGCATCCACGCACAATTCACATTAACATTATTCTAACTCTCGTAAGACTTAAAAGTATACAATATGTACTCCAATCTAATGTAAGGGAAAAAGAAAGGAAAAAGGTTTGGTGTGGTTTCATAATCTGTGGGTTCTTCTCCTCCTCGCACATCAAAGTTATGACCGTCCCTCTCAATCTCGAGTGCCACGTCGTAATTGGCCCCTTTTTAAACCTTTCTTGTGCAAATCATTAGTAATTTGCATAAGCATTGCGTGTGATACAGGGCAAGAACAATGCATTTCTTTTTTGGCACCATTTTAAAAATTAAATCCTCAAATAATATTTATAATTATTTTATATACAAAAAAAATAAAAATAAAAATATATATTTATAGAGATTAAGATTCAACTCAGCATGCAGGCGAGGGAATTTAAAAAAAAAACTTTTTTGAAAAGCTGGACGACAGGTAGACTTGTGAATGTCGTTTGCTCGCGTTGGAGCTTGGAACTCACACCACGTGTTACACGTGACCAGTTCAAGTGTGGACGCTTGGAGAGAAGTGGGCCCACTTAAACCCCATTGGCTTGATCCTGTCGGTCATAAGGACTTGTCAGGAAGAGGAGTTACAGTTGAAACAGGCCCGACCCAATCCTCTGCGGCCAATCCATTTAAACCACGACTAAACGACAAGGCATATCAGAACAAAACGACAACAATCTAATTGAATGGGCTACTTTTATGCCATTTGTGTTCATAGGTCAGCCCCATGTCAAAATTCTGGGCTCTTAAAGACTATGCCAACTTAGTTTGGGCCTTAAGTTAGGGAGCTTCTATAATGACGAGCTAATTTGAGAAGGTTATGTGATGGACCCATCTCACCATCAAAAGGGGCGTGATCCCCCAATGCACCCCATGTACTTTGTTTTTGGTTATTGATGGTGAGATTTCACCTCCTCAAATTAGCTCATCATTCTAGTCTATCCGCTTAAGCTATGTCCCAAAGTTGTAATAAAAGAATTATGGTTTGTTTGGTTCATGATCTAAAATTAAGTTTGAAAAACCCAGGATGGAATTCAAAAATATAGATTGTACTCTATTTATACAAAATTGGTTTTTAAGAATTATGAAAGTGTTGGTGACAGATATGAGTTCAAGTCTGAGTTTTCGGATTACAATAATTCGGAATTTAATGTCACAATTTCGTTGTTCATGGTCTAGTTCCAAGTTGAGGTCTTGTACTAACCCTCACATAATAAGACCCTATAGATGGTAGATATCCAACGAAAACCCTGCCACCTAGCTATGTTGTTAGAGAGATGCCTTTTAAGAGAGGGAGAAAAAGAGAGTGGCTAAGGTAAATGGTTTTAATTGAGTTAGCAGAAAAATAACAAGAACACCATCTTTTTGGGGATACAAAACACACATGCATACATACACATCAACTTTTTTGTTTGACAAACACAAACACCATCTTAAACAGAAGTAAGAGATATTCGAGAAGTCATGATCCTAAATAAAAACCCACCACCGTTGATTTCACTCTTGTACACTTGTAGCCCAACAAACAACGTTGGATCAAAGAAAGACGGTGTCATTGTAAACTACGCCGAAATTCACTCGACCACATCCATAAAGTCGAAAATATATAAAAGCATATAATATAAAAATTAAAGTCCCTTTCAATAGTTATCACATCTTAATATATCACTCCCACTTTTCTTTCATTATTATTCTTTTTAGGAATTTGGCTTCTATATTTATTTCACGCTTTATTAAGTCCAAATTTTCCCCCAATAAATATTCCTCCAAAACACAAACACAAAAAATTGAATAAAATATATAATAAATTAATCATAATAACCGAGGACGATGAATTATTTAGATATCCACGACAAAATCAGCTAAAAAGCTACGTCCTGCTCCGTCATTTTCTTCCCCTCTATTTTTCAGCAACGAAAGAAAAAAAAAAAAAAAGAAGAGATCAGAGACAGAGAGAGAGAGAAGTAGAGAGAGAGAGAGAGAGAGTGGAAATTCCGTCGCTGTGAGGACCGTACGCTTAAGGCTGGGAATGGATGAAGAAGAAGGCAGAGACTGCATTTATTTCTCAATGAAGATTGGTCCGAATCCGTGAGATTCACGCAAATCCGGTTTCTCAGATCGACTTCCTCTGCATTGATTTGTGTGATCTTTTTTCGACTCATTTATCTGTCAAAATTTTGGAATATTTATAAATGAACGTCGGCGGGGAGGGGCTCCAGGCTCCGGCGAGGTCGGCGGCGGATTTATCGCCGCTGGAGTGGAAGTTTTCGCAGGTCTTCGGAGAAAGGACCGCCGGAGAAGAAGTTCAGGAAGGTACTCTTCTCGATTGTTTCAATTCGTTTCATATTATTTAGGGATTCAGTATTGTTTTCATTCTCATTCTCATTAATACTTTTTATTTAACGTTGTGATTTTTCCTTTTATTGGATGATTTGCTTCAGAAATTGGGCATTGAATATTGAGAATCGTAACACGCCAATGAAATTTAATGGATAAAGTTGGATTTTTTAGTTTGAGGACAGAGTTTAGGTTTATGATGGCAGAAACACTTGAGCTGTAGTTGGTAGACATGTGGCGTGTATATTTGATAACTGATGCCTGATGCTGTTGTCATGAGATTGATATTATGAAGGGTTTATCATTTAGAATCTTAGATAGTGAAGTTGATGGCTGTTGGTTATCTGGCTATTAATTGACGAAACAAAAACATTTGTAGGCTGTCTATTTTTTTTTTTGTGTTGTTTTTATTTTGGAGCCACTACATTTAGTTGATAAGTATAGGATGCATGCATTTAGAACATGCTCCTACCATTGCGACATACGCATTTATGTATCTTAAGCTCGGAGGGCCTAGATTTAGAGTGAAGTTAACTGGAAATCAATTATGACGAATGTATCTCTTTGAATGAATGTCATCACCTGAATACTTATTTTTGAATTTTTTTTTATAAAGATACTTCGCAAGTGTTTGAGGCCATTGAAGTTTTCTTTGGTACACTTCACATGCACGACTACTTAGCTTGTTTACATGCTGACTATTTTTTGCAGTTGATATAATATCCGCTATTGAATTCGATAGAACTGGGGACCACCTTGCCACTGGAGACCGTGGAGGTCGTGTGGTATTGTTTGAAAGAACTGATACAAAGGATGTAAGTTAGTTGACACGTTTTTTTGGGAGGCGGGTGGGAGTGTATTTTCCTTATAACCGTTCTGCCTTTGTATTTTTGTTCGTTACACTGTTGTGATTTAGTTCTACCTGTATGGTGTAAACGTCAAATATGTAGCATGGTGGACATCGGAGAGATCTAGAGAGGATGGATTATTCAATCAGTAGGCATCCCGAGTTTCGCTATAAAACTGAGTTCCAGAGTCATGAACCTGAGGTATTATTTTCTTTGTGCTTCCCTATGACTAGTATAAATTGACTTATGAAGATTTCCTCCTTGCTGGAATCTGGATTTGACTAACTTGTATCTTTCTTGTTCTTTCCTAAACTCAGTTTGACTATCTTAAGAGCTTGGAAATCGAGGAAAAAATCAACAAGATCAGATGGTGTCAGACAGCTAATGGTGCGCTGTTTCTTCTCTCCACTAATGACAAAACCATCAAATTCTGGAAGGTAGCACTAGCCACTTTTGAACTTTTATGTGGTTAGATTATTAACTTATAGATGATTTCCCCTCAATATCACATCTCCTACTTATTTTTATGCAACTGCATTGCCTTTTTCATTTATATCTTGTTCCAAACAAAGATGGCGATTACTCCAACCATTTCACTTTACACATCATTCTCGTAGTGAACACAAACATAGACATACACGCAGATTGTAGTGAATGACTTTTTATAGCTGCTATAGTACAACAACTTCAGATTTAATTACTTGTAATTTTTGCATTTTGGAGGAAATGTTCTAATCCTGCCCTAATTCTGAGCAGATCCAAGAAAAGAAGGTAAAGAAAGTATGTGAGATGAATGTGGAAGCTTCTAAATCTGTGGAAAATGGGGCAGTTGGTTCTCTGTCAGCAAGCTCCAAACCGTCTCTTGCAAATGGAGTATGTAAAGAAAGACCCATCAGTTCTCCAAGCAATGACAATTCGATTCCATCTGGGGGTTTGCCATCTCTGCACTTGCCCGTGGTAGTTGTATTCCATCTGATTTGTTTATTTTCTGACAGCATATGGTTTTGGTATTTAAAATAGTTCCAGAGTCTATTATATTTGACTTTCTTGTTATATTATTGTGTGAGAATTGGCACTTGCAGTTATTGACATCTTGGTGAATGATATCGTATTTTCAGCTCTAACACTTGAACAATTGTGGAATCCAGGTGACCAGTCATGAGACGAGCCTTATGGCTAGATGTCGAAGAGTCTATGCCCATGCCCATGACTATCATATTAATTCCATTTCAAATAACAGGTGCATTTTGTCTATGAACTAAATTTGAGTCTTATTTGTATGTGATATACATTTTGGTATTGTTGCTTGGCTGTTACCTGGCACGGTATCCATTTTCTATACACTAATGTATCTTACTTTTTGGTTTTGTAGCGATGGAGAAACTTTTATATCAGCTGATGACTTGCGAATTAATCTTTGGAACTTAGAGATTAGCAATCAAAGTTTTAATATTGTTGACGTGAAGCCTACAAACATGGAAGATCTAACTGGTAGAACCCACGGCACTACGATGTCCATTACTTACTTTTCTGATTTTTAACTATTGTTTGAAATACACGACAATAAATGGAGCCTAGTCTCAACTATTCAGGGTTGGCTACAAGACTCTTGGTCTTCCATTCTCTGCCATCCTGTATGATTTTTCGTTAATCAATGTGCAATAATATCTTTCCTAGTTACCTTCGATGTTTAAAGGTTTATATGTGTAAATATACTTCTTAGTTTTGATGTTCCTGCTTTACTTGCTGCTTGTATTTCTCTCCTTGTGGATTTTTGTACTTGTTTCCTTTCTTATGATTTTATTTTCTTTGTCCCCCTTTCATTATGTTTGGATGGCTGTGTAGTAAACTTGAATTATGCCTTATTTAAGGCTCGTTTGGGACTGCTTCTCTAGGAAGCACTTCTACTTATAAGCGCTTCTACCAAAAGCGCTTTTATTGTAAAGACGTTGAAATTTTCATAAGAAATCGAAGTGCTTCTTGGAAAAGCACTTGGGAGTGCTTCCTGAAGAAGCACATGGCAGGTGCTTCTCCAGAAAGTGCTTCTATGGCCCAAAAGTGCTTCTAAACTTTTCTGCCAAACACTATCAGAAGTGCTTTTGGTTGTCAGAAATCGCTTTTAACTATTCCAGAAGCACTCCCAAACAGGCCCTTATATGCTTTGTTAGTCCAACGGCTCCACATGTGTATTTATGTTTCTTTACATACTTGACTTTTTATGTGCAGAGGTGATAACTTCAGCAGAATTTCATCCTACTCATTGTAACATGCTGGCATACAGTAGCTCAAGGGGCTCAATTCGTCTTATTGATCTGCGGCAGTCAGCTTTATGTGACACTCACAGCAAATTGTGAGTTGTTCAGTTATTCTTTCTCCCTTCTGCTCTTTTTTGTTCTTACTCTGTTAAATGTTTTTACCCATAAGATATAATTTAGTCTTGGAAATGTAAAGTTCCTTTGACACTTCCTACTTCCTAACTTATTTTTTCTCTTCACTAAAACAAATTTTAAATATGATTTATGACATTGGTGCAGGTTTGAAGAACGAGAGGTGCCTGGTTCAAGATCTTTTTTCACTGAGATAATAGCCTCAATTTCAGATATTAAGTTTGCTAAGAATGGAAGACAAATACTAAGTCGTGATTACATGACTCTTAAGGTTCATATTTTCATTCTCTTATTTTAAAAAAAGGTTCATCTTTTCATACTTTGAACCTTCAGATATTCTAATCCTACAAACAAAGTTACAGAACTACCGACGCTTGAAAACCTTGTTTTAACATACCACTATGGGTGCCACATAACCTTGTTTTAACATACCGCTATGAGTGCCACATCTTAACATCTCACTTATATTATTGTTTTGGTTTTTGTTTTTCAGCTGTGGGACATAAACATGGATTCTGGCCCAGTTGCAACTTTCCAGGTTCATGAATATCTAAGACCTAAGGTGATGTATTCTTTTAGAAACCATGTTTAATCACAGATGGTCTAAATGAAGATGATACAATTAAATACAATAAAATGCAACTTATTTTAGTTCTTTACCTGGCTCAGCTGTGCGATTTGTATGAAAATGATTCTATCTTCGATAAATTTGAGTGCTGTTTAAGTGGAGATGGACATCGAGTGGCAACAGGTTCTTACAGGTTAGCTTTATTCTCATACACATCCTTCGTTGCTATAACTTAAACCCTGACCTATGTTGTGTGCGGCTCAACATATGAAGAAACACATTTCTGTGATTCCAGCAATCAGTTTCGAGTGTTTGGTTGTTCTGAAGGGAGCACAGAAGCGACGACATTGGAGGCCAGCAAAAACCCCATGAGGTATCTTTTAAAAGTACATATAATGCTCGTTAGGCGTGCGATGCTGAAAACCATTTCCTATAGCATAGCATCTTTGAGCAAGAGATACTCTTTTTTTGTTATTTTCTCTTGAACTGATTTCCTTAATTTGTTCTCATGGGCTTCCAGGAGACAAGTGCAAGCACCATCAAGGCCTTCTAGATCTTTGGGCAACCTTCCTCGTGTTCTCAGGCGAGGTATGTGTTTCCTTGCTTATGATTGTGTGTTATTTCAAACTCTGAAACTTTGAGCAGTCAAGTTTAATTTACCATAATTGATTTCAACTCAAAGTCTCAGACAAACTTGCTTTTGTAGTAAGAGAAAATTAAATTTCAGAGAATCAATTAGGTTTGATAATTCTCTGATTTGTTCCCTATATAATTTGATTTAATGAGGTTTGGTTGCACTTGATGGTTAGTTTAAACTCAGAAAGTAATTTCCATGGGACTATTCATCGTGTTAGTTTGTATCTCCGCTGTCTATTTGACTAACCTGTCTGTACTCCTTTTCTTCCATTATAATATAAAAGGTGCGGATAACTCTGGGGCTGATGCAAACGGAAATTCTTTTGGTTTCACGACAAAGTTGCTACATCTTGCATGGCATCCTACTGAGAATTCACTCGCCTGTGCTGCTTCAAATAGCCTTTACATGTATTATGCGTAAAGATGGTATTGGAAGTTGTATGTTTTGGCAGGCAAAGCTTCTCTCATTACTATTGACTAAAGGCTGCTATGCCTTCTTCCCCGGCTAGTGATGTGAAGCTGCACCCTTAATCAGAAACTATGCAACCCATTACCTAACTGTGCAACATCAGGAAACATTTTTTAGCTGATGTCGAAGTTTTCAAGGAGAAATTAGTCTCTCTCCCAACCGTTGATGCGAAAAATTGATGTTTACGCTATACCATAAGGAGAATGCCATTGTCCTAATTGTGCCTTGTTAATTGAAAAAATTAGCTCATCTGCCTACGGAAAGAATACCCGGTCGATATTTGCTGCCACAGTAGACACCAATCGGGCCCTATCCTGAAGCTGGGAGAAGCTGTAGTGGCGCATCAACTCTGATTGATACCTCGGGGCCTTCCACCTTTGTATTATTTGAATTAAAGTTAAAAGGGTTGTGAAATTTTATCACTGTTTTTATTCTAACCATTCTTTCCCCTCTTTCAGAATCTGCTGATTTTATTTGATCTTTAGCAAAAAAGTATTGGTTCCTTTGGATTGAAGGCCCCCATGCAAGACATATTCTTTCAACAGTTTCACTGGGAACCAAGATTTGTGGGTCTTAATTCGTCTGGTTTTCTGATGTTTTATTCTTTAGGTAATGTTTTTAATGTAGGCAACTGATCATCTTCTATATGAATCAGAGGGTCATAAAAGCGGAAGCCTGAGACTAGTTTTGTTGATCATCTGCTCTGCCCTTCTGCGTATTTCTCTTCTGCTTAGACTCTGCTGACATTAGTGTTGCCCTTGGGGCTAGAAACTGTAAAAACTCAACTTCTCTCTTATTTATATGCCACTGTTTTATGAAGTATATGGTATACCAATACCAATGAAACCCTTGTGAAGTGATTTACAGTTTTACTGCGTGTATCATGCGCATTGTGCATGATACTTCACAAAATAAAATTACCACGGTGAATTAATTATTTCGCTTTATTGGTATTACCTTTACTACCGCGGTGAAGTAAGATAAACTTGCTTGAGTGGGCTCAAGGCCCCCACATGAGGCATGGGCCATGGCGGTGGACTTTGATTTGATGGTCTCAATTTTGCCACATTGGTTACTTTAAAGAAAGAGCAGTTAAATATCAATTCTCAATTAATTGCCTATTTTGACACAGTTTACTATTACTTACATAAAAATTAAATAATTAGTATTTGTCTGATTTGTGAGGTTTTTTTTTTTTATTATTTTTTTTATGGGTGATACAAGTCAAGTCACATTGAGAGAGTGGAGGTTCGAACACACTATTTGTGAGTTTTTTTTTCTTTTAATTTTTATGCGGTCTTAATTAATTGAATTATAAGCGAAATTAGAGGGGTAATCAAACCATGACCTCGATGTAAGAGTAAATACTATTAACCACTTGAGCTTTATTTTATAAAATATTAATATGGATTAAATGGTGAATAAGAATAAAAATAATTTTTACCACCAAAAACAAATAAATAATAAAAAGAAGAGCCTCTAAATCCAATAATTTAGGAAAACCAAATTGTAAAAAATCCAAAATAGGTAAATCCCATATGTTCTAAATTCTAATCCTAGAAATTGTCATTTGATTCAGATGCAAAACTAACACGGAGAAAAGAGCTTCAGGCCATTTCAGCATCCTCAAACTTCTCCTTCTCTCTCTCGGTCTCTCAGCTCGAAGCTAAGGTCATGGCTCTGCTGACCCGAGCCTCACGCATCCCTCTCCAGCTCTCGGCCCAGCGGGCCCTCTCTCTGCACACGACCGCGCCCTCGCTGTCGTCCTCCCCATCCGGCTCAACTCCGGCCACATATGCCCGCCCTCCTCCCCCCTCGGCCTCGCTGCCTCCGGCTGGCCTCTCCAAGGCCGCCGAGTTCGTGATCTCGAAGGTCGACGATCTCATGAACTGGGCCCGCCGTGGGTCCATCTGGCCCATGACCTTCGGCCTCGCCTGCTGCGCCGTCGAGATGATGCACACCGGAGCCGCCCGATATGATTTGGACCGATTCGGCATCATTTTCCGGCCCAGCCCTCGCCAGTCTGATTGCATGATCGTCGCCGGCACTCTCACCAACAAGATGGCCCCCGCTCTCCGCAAGTAAGTAACTACCCCCTCCGCATCTCTTATTTTGCTGAATTGCTGTTTAGGGTTTTTGAATTTTTAGCTAAAAATTGTTTCTTTTAATGTTAATTAGATTCGTATTCACCTGCTAGAGTCACAAATTGGAAAAATTGGAGCTGCGTTTCAGCAGTGTAACGAAACATGGCTTATTGCCTATTGCTTTATGAATCTCTGATTGAATGGGATTAACATGTCTGCCGTTTACCCATGTTTGTTATTTTGGAGTTTCTTTGAGAAACCAACTTTTGTTTTGTTGCATTTTCATGCATTCTGCTAATAAAAATGCACATTTCTAGTTATGCTGATAATTTATTGTTTACTCTTGATAACAAAAACTGGTTTGTGTTGTGTTGTGTTGTGTTTCTTTTGATGGATGGTCAGTATTCGGATAGTATTATTACATTTGTTTTTAAGAATTTTGATTTCATTTGGTTGTATAATTTCCTGGATTTTGGGAATTAGAAGGTGTTGACCTTTTCACTCTTTGTGTTATGCTAAAGTATGCACAAGCAAACAAGGGGGATAAGTGATTTTGATATCGGTGCTGAAACTATGTTGCAGGGTTTATGACCAAATGCCTGAGCCTAGATGGGTCATCTCTATGGGAAGCTGTGCAAATGGGGGTGGTTACTACCATTACTCTTATTCCGTTGTTAGGGGTTGTGACAGGATTGTCCCTGTTGATATCTACGTTCCTGGCTGCCCTCCCACTGCCGAGGCCCTACTTTACGGCCTTCTCCAGCTCCAGAAGAAGATCAACAGGCGCAAGGATTTCCTCCTTTGGTGGACCAAGTGAGGGCATGGATTCACCTTGTCTTTGGGGGCAGCTTTGGCTATATCTAATCAAATAATAAGTCTATCCGGGGTGGTTTGCCCTGGCTAAGCACCATGTAAAGGGAGAATTTTTTTAAATTTAGATCCCAGGGTGTCCGTTGTTGTGCTTTCCGCATATTTGTGTTGTTTTTTGGGAGCTATAATAGTAGCCACAGATTCTGTAAAACTGTTTTTCTGTTGTTAAACTGGGTGCTTGAACTATCTGCCGTTGTTTATCGACTTGTTTGATTGATTGCTAGAAGCTGCTTATAGTTTTCTCTTAATCTGGGATCAAATAATGTGCCTGTATTTGTGTAAACTCTCGAGTTTTGTGGTTCCAATTTTGAGTAGCCCTGTATTGTTGTTGGTTCCAGACTCTCAGAGATTATCTTTATCTCTTCTCCTAATGTTCCTTAGTAGATCTATGGTTTCAATCTGTAAACTTTTGCTGCTTAAAAGCTGTGGGTCAAGTATATGTTCTAATCAAGCTGTGGTCGGTTGCATTATATTATTGGTCACCCTATAACAGTCAAGAGCTGTGATAAAGAACTGATGAATAGCGGGAATTAGTGACACTTCTTCCTTTTGACAGATGAACTAAATTTGAAAGAGTGATGATCCTATTGACGGTTTTTATTGCTTAGATTCACCTGCATTGCTGCTCCTCACTGCCTGAGCCGGACTCGACATCTTCATCTCCACATGCTACCCTCATTGCCCGAGCCAGACTCGACATCTTTGTCTCAACTGCGTTGTAATGCATTACATAAAAGCTTTTTGTGTTTTAATAATGTCTCTAACGATCAATAATTGTTATTTACCATATATATAGACGAGTTATTCTACTTTAAGGTTTTGAAGGGAAATCTGTTTTCCAGTCCATTATGTTAATAAGCTCCTGATAAAGAAAAGAACAATGATATATATAAATAATTCTTTCTTTACCTATTTAAGTTTATAATTCTTTTCTAAAATTACTTTTATTTTACTTCTTGTCACACATTACATATGCTTCAAACTGTGTTATGTTTTTATGTTGATCGTGATTGTACACTTATTTTTTCTTTTTATCAAAATCCTTTGTAAAAAAATTTTAAAACACGCTTATTTACCCGAAAATACATTAGACGCGCTTTCCGTCCGGTAAAGTTAATAGACCTTTATTCCCAAACGCAAACGCCAAAAAATCTCCGTCCCATATAAAAATCCTACCCGTGCGGACCACACCCAATTCCTCACTCCCTCCTTTTTATCTCTATCGTCTAGGGTTTCTTCCTCTACGCAACGACAATGGCCGACGAAGCACAATACTCCTCTGGTCCCGATTCGGGGAACAACAAGCGCAAGTACGAAGAGCAAACGACGCCGCCTCCGCGTAGAGCCACTGGCTTCTCAGCCCCCATCACGTCCTCATCGCCCGATTCTGCACCTCCGTCCTACAGCAGCGTTCCTCCGCCAGTTGATGACATTCAGGTGGCCAAGCAGCGCGCGCAGGAGATCGCAGCTCGATTGTTCAACAACGCCAGTGGTGGTGTTGCTGCTGCTGGCCTTGAGGCTAAGCGCCCTAGGGTTGAGAATGGCTTTGATTCCATTGACAAGGGCTTTAGCTCTGCTCCACCTGGTTCGCCTCCTCTCTTTAGAGTTTGCTTTATTTATTTATTTATTTATTTTATTATATGCTTATGTGGGTTTAGTGTTCTGTTAGGGTTTTCAGTAGTTTTTTTTATAGCATACTTGACATCAATGAGTTGATGGTTTTAGTTTTTTCTGGGATTTGTTTGCCAATAATTGATTTGTTCCGAGGTGCTATTTGTGTTTTGTTGCATATGTATATGCTTTGATTATGAATATGAATGCAACAATTGTGATTGTGTCTTGTTGAATGCGATACAGATTTGAAGCCTCACTTGTCAAACACAGCTCCTTCATCGATCCCTGTATCGTATGGTAGCTTCCAGGGCTCAAGCAAAAAGATTGATGTTCCAAATGGAAGGGTTGGTGTTATTATTGGTAAAGGTGGTGAGACTATCAAGTATTTACAGACTCAGTCTGGTGCCAAGATTCAAGTTACCCGAGATGGTGATGCGGACCTCAGTGCACCAACTAGGATGGTGGAGCTCATGGGTACTCCAGAGCAGATCGCAAAGGCTGAGCATTTGATAAATGAAGTTCTCGCTGAGGTTCTACTTCTGCACTTAATTTTTTATTTTATTATTTATATTTGAGTTTTATCATGCTTCTGCTTGTGATATATGTAAAAGTTAATGCATTTAAATTCTGGATTATCATCATGGTCGTTGTTTGTGCTAACTTTTGGTTGGATGAGTTTTATCAAATTGATATACATGGATAAGCGCTTATATTTCTGCAGGCTGAATCAGGAGGTCCTGCCATAGTTTCTCGAAGGTTAACAGTACAAGCTGGTGCTGAACAATATGTTACAAAAATTCCTAACAACAAGGTACAGAGGTTTTTCTGCATTTATCAACGTGTTCTAGGGGTTTGGTTCTTTCGGATTGGTGACTCTGTAATTCCAGGTTGGGCTTGTAATTGGGAAAGGAGGTGAAACAATTAAAAATATGCAAGCTAGGACTGGAGCTCGTATTCAGGTTTGATTTGAATCTCGGAAACGATCTTGCTCTTTTCTCTTGCAATTATCTGTCCTTTTCTTTGTGGAACATGAAAAACATAAAGCATTTTTCGATCAGTTTTTTTGATATATACCTTCTATGTAAGGTTGCACCTGGTTTTACTATAATATTGGTATATGTAACGTGCCTTAGTAGTGGAATCAAATATAGCATAATGGCTTTGATTTGAAAGTCTGTATTCTATATAGGTGATTCCCTTGCATCTGCCACCTGGTGACACATCAACAGAAAGGACACTACAGATTGATGGGACTGGTGAACAAATTGAAGCTGCAAAGCAGTTGGTCAATGAAGTTATTAGCGAGGTATGTGTGATTAGTGTTTGCCTAAAAATTTGGCCTTGTACACTTGTAGTTTGTTGTAGTCTGAATTTGTTAAATCTCATGAGAAGTAAGCTAAAGTAGATATGATTTTCTCAGAGTTTCTTAAGGCTACTTTAACTTCTGTCTATGCATTTAATTTTTGCACCTCTACTTGCTCCAGTTAGGTTTTTTCCCCTTGCATTTGCTTCTTGATTTGTAGGGCTGCATTTAGTATACAACGAGAGTTGTTTCTTCTGTTTGGCACTGCTTCTTGATTTGTAGGGCTGCATTTCGTATACTACAAGAGTTGTTTCTTCTGTTTGGCACCTGTACTGCCCCATAGTGCTTACTGAAATATGTCTACTGACCTGTTTGAACGGTCATTAGTCCAGTCTTTCCAATATATCTTTTGTTCTAACTTATTTTAATAGCTTTGGTGGACTTGCACTTTTGCATTTTGTTCTGGTAGTAGTTTTCTTTCTTGCAGGGTACGTATGTCTTTAAACATATAATTTTATTTTAAAAAACTGTGGCAAAATATTTTGTTTAGGAGCTTCTGGATTATCTTTATCTTTTGAAGTAGTATCATGTCATATACATCTATAATCTTATCTATACCTCTGTGATTGAATGTATATTGTGGATGACTTTATTCTACATTCTTTCCTCCATGAAGTTGATTATTGATCTGAGTTCCATGTCGGTTACTTGCCATTATACTAAACTAATTTTTTCTGATATGAGATAACTTTACCAAACATATACCGTCCCTATATATTGTATTTGGTAATCTATAAGGTTGTACGTTTCACCATGTCATGAAAGGTGTAGATGCTTTCCGCTATTGTAAACTCAAATTTTTTGGCCAGTGGTTGGGCACAATATGTTTAATGTTGCACTAGTTTTGCACTTGTTATTTTGAACATGCATATGGACCCAAGGATCGTGAGGTATTGAGGATTGGTTAAGTTTCTATTGTCCTCAATTTCCCTTCTTCACTTTTAGTCTTATTAATCCAGAAGTTGTATTTTCCGCTGATCTTGTTACCATGGACAGCATAGCTGGCTGAGGTTTTAAGTCTAACATTCCATGTGAACACTGGAAGGAGCCTGCTTCTGCAATTATATATGCATTGAGTATTGAATCATATGCAGGGTTCTAGTTTCAACTTAGGAAACTGGAGAGCATGGTAATCAATTTGGATCTCCTATAGATGAATCTCTAACTGTCTATATAGAACCTGCTGTGTCTTCTGAATTGTTATCTTAAATAGATATGTTATATATCTGCAATAAGTTTCTTCTTCCCGTGTGATTGATGCAGAAATCGGCTAATTTGACCTTAACGGACAGAGTGTGAAATAGCAGGTTGAACTACCAATTCTTTTAGGAGTGATTATTATGACACATTGAGCTGTTCTAGGTCATATGCTAGCTTATTCAAAATATAGTCTGTGGAGGTCTTATACATACAGGTTTAGGTTATCAAGTCACATGGAAGCTTCCTTAACTCCAATAATGCTCAACGGTACAATTAGTTGTTCAATGAGTGAAATTATTGGGATAATACCATCAATGTGCTTATTTCTATTGTATCATGTCACTGATTTTCTTATTGGGAACTGTTGTAGGGTTAGTTTGTATTGGACCATTGGTGACACCAACATGTTATCCTTTGTGTTGGTGTTCCCTCAGCATTACTCTGGTATGGTTCTAAATCCGATTTCTGGCATTTAGTAATGATATTGCGGAGAGAAGCTTTGTCTTGGAAAAATTGAAGGTTAATAGTATATTTCAGGATAATTTGAGTCCGGTTTTTTTTAATTTAATTTAATTTTTTATAAATGTGTAAAATAGTTGTCTTTTAACTCAATGTTAAACTAATGAGATATAAATCCTAGTTTTTTTTATTATCACTTTGATTTTAGGCATAATTATATAGCACTTCCCCTGTGTTGAAGCTTCTATTAAATCTAGATTTTCTTAATATCATATTGCAAATAATTTAATTGTTTTTTTTGTAGTGGTTTTTAAATGTTCTGTATTTTTATTGTTGTGGGAATTTCCTTAGATTATTTGTTTGGAAATTGTCCTTTTTGATTTGCTTCCAATGACTTTTAATTCGTTTGTCTTTTGCTGGATTTAATATTTAAGTACCATTTTATTCAGTCCAGCTTATTTTTGTTAAACTTGAATATAACAAATCTGTCAGTTTTACCTGCTTTCTCTTTGTTCTCCCCATTTTTTTTATCCTATATGATGACTTCTGTTAGAAAGATATCCTTCTCTCTTATTTCTCGTAATTCTTCTGTGTATAACAAATTGTGGAAGGATGCTTGCTGCTTATGTGTTATGTGCTTATTCTGTCAATTTTATATCAGCTTCAAACTTGTGGGAAGTTGAAAGGGTCTATTTGTGTTAGCTTTTAAGATGATCCCTGGACTTATGTCCCTGGTTGACGCTTACAGGTTTTTCTCTATTGATAAAGATTTATGTCTTTTACATAAGTTTAGATATTTGACTCCGACTGATTACACCTTTTTTCTATGTTCCGTAAGCTTGGATTTTACTGTTGATTTAACATTTAAGTACCATAATGTGGAAAGCTATTAGTGATGTTTTAGTACATGGACGATGTCCAGAATACTGGAAATATTTCTAGGATGTCTATTTATTGAAAGCTAAACTGATTCCTATGCATTGCTTGGATATTTGCTAATCCAGTCTATTGTGTGCACATTGCACTTATTGCCATGACGTTGTTGCCTCATGTGGCAATTAGGGTTAAATGTCAGTTTGCTTTTTATGTAAAAGCTTCTATATAGTATTGTGTTATTCTCGTACCCATTCACTTCAAATAGGGAGAGGGTGGGCTTCTGCTGGAGTAACTCAATTTATACAACCACCAGTACGGTATGTAGGCGTTTACACCTTTTTCCAATATAATATGAAATCCATTAATCACTGTAAGATGTTTTTGTTTTTCCTATATGTTATGTGTTCTGTTGAATCTTAGAAATTTTCATTTATACATGTTTCCAATGTTTGTTTTTGTACATGCTGTGTTTGTGTTTCTTTATTCCTCCATGTCCCAGTATTCTGGGAAGTTCGCCATGGTTATTTTGTTAAAACAATTTTCTTGCAGAATCGTGTTAGAAATCCAGCAATGGCTGGAGGATACTCTCAGCAAGGTTATCAAGCACGCCCTCCCACTGGCTGGGCTTCTGGTGGACCTCCAATGCAACAACCTGGTTATGGCTATGGACAGTCTGGAGCATATTCTGGCCCATCACCGCAGTATAATGCTGCCCAGCCTCCTTATCCAGGCTATCCCCCTCAACCAACATCTGGTGGATATCCCTCCAATTGGGATCAGTCAGCTGCTGCACCAACTCAGCAGACTTCCCAGGGAAGTGGTTACGATTACTATGGCCAGCAACAACCATCACACCAACAACAAAATCCGGGTGGTCCTGCTGCACCCGCTGACAATGCTGGTTACAATTACGGCCAGCCGCCTGTTTCAGGCTATAATCAGCAAGGACAAGGTTATCCTCAAGAAGGCTACGGTGGGTATCATGCACCACCTCAGTCAGGGTATGGTCAGCCACCTTCATATGATCAACAGCAGGGATATTCTGCAGCTGGCTATGGTAATGTGAGTAACCCAACTCAAGATGGACATACTTCCTCTTATGGATCTCAGGGGGATTCAGCCCAAGCACCACCTCCTGTTCAGCAAGGATACAATGCGAGTCAACAGCCTAGCCCTAACCCTGCAGGTTACCCACCCCAAGGGTCTACTCAGCCAGGCTATGGAGTACCCCCAACTTCTCAAACTGGTTATGGTAGTCAACCACCAGCTCAGCCTGGATATGGAGCTGGATATGGAGCACCTCCAGCACAAAAACCTCCTGCAAATCCCGCAGTTTATGGGCAAACCACACAGTCGCCCAGCACTCCTGGAGCCTATGGTCAGCCAGCACCTGTGCAGCCAGGCTACGCCCATTCTCAGCCCCCACCATCTGGTTATGCTCAGCCAGATTCTGCTACCCGTGCCCCATCATCCGGCTATGGCGCAGCTCAGGCTGGGTATGGGCCTCCATCCTATGGTGCACCACCCGTTGGTCAGCCAGGTTACGGGCAGGCGCCACCACCTTACAATGCATCTTATGGTGCTGGATATGCACAACCTCCTGCCTACTCTGCTGATGCCAATGCAAATGGGAACACTCGCGGGACATATGATGCTGCACCTGCTTCACAGGCTGCTCAGCCAAGTGGAGTTGCCAAAACTTCCCCACAGAGTTGATGTGTTATGGTGAGTGGGTTTTAACAGATTGGTTAGTGCCCGTGATGTTTTATTGTATTTTCTGTAGTAGCAAGGCTAGTTAGGTTAGTTTCTATGGGACATCGTATTTGGTCTTATATGTTTGGTATTTTGGGTTTGTAATGATTACAAGAATTTGTTGGATCTTGCTCTCTCGCGTTTTCTATGTTCCCCCTGAATACTTGTCCAATCTTTTTCACTCTTGTTCAACTTCCTCTAAATGGCAGGTGTATTTGATTTGTGATGTGACATTGTGAAAATCCAATGGATCCCGTTGTTTGTTTATTATATTGTTGAGGTTTTAAAAGGGATTTTAACTTGAAACCGGTACCGTTTGTTGCAATTCTGACGGTGGTTATTATTATTATTTTTTGGACGGAAAAAAAAAAACCACCATCAGAATTGCAACAAATAGTGAAGACTCTGAAGGATTTTTATGAGACCCAAAAACAAAGAAAGATTTAACTCATTATGAACAAATTAGAAGGTTTTTATCAAGAAATAGAAAGATTTACTGAGATTGTATTGAACAGATTTCGAATAATAGTTGCTACACTTATTTCTAATAATAGGCGCATAAGCACTTGAAAAAGAATGTATTTATTCATACCTGCTTACATTTATTTTTTTTAAAAACCTCTCCTGATGAAATTCCGTCGACAGAGAGATCTATCCCGCGAAGTTTGCTGGATAGATATCTCCCAGATGACATCGTCGGCATAGGTTAATTTTGTCGCCACAAGTTCTCTTGTTTTTTTTAAATTATTATTTTAGAAATATAAAAATAGATATTAATTTGGCATTAAAAAAATATATATGAAAAAGCGCCCTCCTAGTTGCATTAGTTTATGCTTTATAGATATTAATTTGGTATAGCTACGCGGGTTATTTTATTCGGTAAAATTTTGGCAAATTACAAGTTAAAAGTTCGGCCACTATATAACATGTGATAATTATGTGATAAAAAATGTGTATAATACGTGAATTTTGTAAAAGATAAATGTATTAAACATGAAAATTAAGAATGTATATGTTCAATACGAGTATAGCCGCGCGGCTATACTATTTATTAAAAAAGAATGAGCCGAGTGAAGCCGATAGGCTATACTATCTTTTAAAAACAATTCAAAAAAACCGAGTATAACCGGGCAACCATACTATTTCTTAAAAACAAATTTAAAACGAGTATCGCCACGCGGCTATACTATTTTAAAAAAATAATAGAAAACGGAGTATAGGCGTATGGCTATACTCTTTATTATTATTTTTTAAATGGAAAAACTGAAGTATAGCCGGTGGCGATACTATGTTGAAAAAAAATTAATAAAAAACCGAGCCGAGTAGCTGCCCGGCTATACTATTTTTAAAAAAAATTGGAAAAACCGTGCTTAGCCCTTTTATAATAAAAAAAAAAACCGTATAGCCGAGCGGCTAAACTATTGCTTTTTCAAAAATTGGAAAGAACCGAGAGTGTAGCCGCGCGGCTATACTATTTGATTTTAAAAAATTAAAAATACCGAGTATAGCCGGCTATACTATTTCTTTTAAAAAATTGGCAAAAACCGAGTATAGCTGCCTGGGTATGCTATTTAAATAGCATAATCTTGATTTCTCATTTTTAATTACTTTAATTTGTAGTTATCTTGTGATTATTATTTACTTAGTGAATAATTAGTATCTAAATATTTTATTAAAATAAAAATTAATGACTATTTATTAAGTAATATAATTTATGAAGTTAATTAAAATATTTAATATTATTATTCACTGAAAAAATAATAATTAAAACATAATTACTAACTAAAGTAATTAAATAAGGTTAAGATATTATTTGATTACTAAAAAGAAATTTTTAAAAAAAATATTTATTGACCTAAAGATCAAGTTCTAGTGGCAAGATAATCAAATTTTATTTAAAAGTAAATCAAATAAAATATATTGCTGATTCTTAACATGTGTAGCAAAATGAGTCGGGTTGCCCGATGTCATTTGGTACAATAAGGGGTGGCTTTGATGACGCGGAATGAATTTAGTGGAGGGAATGAACACCGGATAGACTTCACCGGACGGTAATAAATTGCACGCCAAACTTTGCTTGGTCGCTACTCCACTACTGTAGCGTAAGAACCCAAATATTTCTACCCAAACAAAAAGAAAAAAATACCAAAAGTTCTCTCTGTCAACGAGAACAGAGCACCAGAGCAGCAAGGTATGTTATGCTGTTTATGAATCTGCAATTTGATTCTCTACGCATTCGCTTGTTTCAGATTCTTCTTGCATATGATATATCCATGGTTTTTTAATCTGTTAAATTCAACTCCCACAAAAACCCAAATCAGTCGAAGCTCTTTTTGGCATGGTCTGGTCTGTTGGTCTGAAAAATTTCACTTTCAAATATGGTGATTTCATTTTGAGACGAGACATTGGTTTCAAGATACCATTTTGGTTGGTTATCTATCTTTAATCCAGAGAAAGAAGAAAGAAAATTGATGATGGCCTCGAAGCTGGTTCAATTGCAAGGCAAGGCTACTCAAGCTTCAAAGGTTGCGGCTGAGTATGGATCTTTCTATTACAAGCAGCTTTTGGAGAAGAACAGGCATTACATTCAGGAGCCACCCACTGTTGAAAGATGCAACCTTTTGTCCAAACAGTTGTTTTATACCCGTCTTGCAAGGTAAACCTTGCTTGGCTTGCCCTGTCTGATTTCAAGAAGATTTCTATTCGAGTCACATTGCTTGGCTTGCCCTCTTGATCTCTATCTTTATCTTTTACAGTATACCAGAGCGCTATGAATCGTTGCGGAAGGAGGTTGATTCTGCCAAACAACTGTGGAAGAACAGGCAGGAGCTGAGGGTGGAAGATGCTGGGATTGCTGTCCTGTTTGGCTTAGAATGCTTTGCCTGGTTTTGTGCTGGTGAGATTGTAGGTCGAGGATTTACATTCACTGGTTACCATGTCTAAGGTTCTGGATGGCCTTGATCTAATTAGTTGATTTTGTTTTCTATATTTAGATTCATTGTTATCAGAGAGATGAAACTCAGAGGAACGAATTTATTAACCCATCAACCATTCTCCATTCTAGTGTTATATCTACTGCGCAGCGAACCATTATGCTTTGTTTGCACCTTATCTAGAATTGCACTTGAAAGATCCCAATTTGTGGACTTTCTTACACATACTAGATTCAATGTTCAATTAATCTTGGCTCTCTCTGGGAAGCGACACTGTAGTTTTTCAAATTATTGGAAACCACCATAAAATGATGATACTCAATCTTCAGAATCTATGCCTTCATGAATCAGAGCAACGTTCACCAAAATTATTACAAAAAGAATATTTCAAAAAAAAAAAAACATATCCTGGATAAAGGCCTAAATACAAAACTTCTCTCTTAAAGATGTTAAGAGGAGGGATCTTTTGCCTTTAATCTATCCGTGTTGTACGAGAAAGCCAGTATAATATTGGGTAGTAAAATATCGTAATATCCTTTAAATAAGGTGGTTCCTAAATGCCATTATCATTTGGGGTGAAAAAAACAAAATGAACGCCAAGAAGGAACCAAAGAACAGTTTGATAGCATATCTAGCAGGGTCGTGATCAACTTCTTCTGAGATAGTTCTTGGGGTTGACATGGGTGTTGCCAGTGGTGCGGCTTCAATTACTGCATCTGCCAGATCCATAATAAACGAAGGAGTACAGCCAAGGGCAGGCACTCGGCCCCAATTCTCAATGCCGGATTCGAGGGCCAATTCCTTGTACTCCATATCAATCTCTTCAAGAGTCTCTATGTGCTCACTCACGAAGCTGGGCAAGAAATAGATGTCAGATTTACTTAATTCTCTTTTGAGTGATATGAAGAACCGAAAATGTTGGAACCACAAACCAAATGGTATTCTCTAATAGCCCTAGATATACAAGACATCAGAGTATCATGATGAAGTGAAATACCTGACTGGAACAGCTAGCAGACTTTTCACACCTTTCTGGCCAAGCTCCACAAGAACTTCATCAGTGTAGGGCTTCAGCCATTGTACAGGACCAACTCGGCTCTGATCACAACCCAAGCACAAAATAAGGAAGAAAAATAATCAGAAAACAACATTTACACGAGTTGGAGCCCTACATGGTAGACAGCAACAAACAATAGTTCTGAGAACCAAGAAAGCCAGAAAAGTAAAAGCTAGAACTCAGAAAATAGATTTTTATAACCAACCTGATAAGCAAGAGTATGTTCATTGTTGATCCCTCTAGATTTCAACTCTTTCATTATTAAGAAGATGCACTCCTCCATTTGATCTTTGTATGGATCTCCAGCATCCTTCACATAACTCTCTGGTACCCCGTGGGCACTGAAGAATATCATGACCTAAATTTCATACAAAATTAGTAATGCTTACCAGTGCTGTAGAGTCAGTGGAATAACCATACAATAAATTTGAAAAATACACTTGATAGCATCATTTGACCAAAGAGAAAAAGAAATTTAATTGCATTGAAAGAGCCATTTCAGATGAGTCTGTGAATTAATCAAGCGCACCTGTGCAGGCTCAGAAAAAATTTCTAGCTCTTTGGAAATCAAATCAGCCATTGACTTAATATAGCCTTCACGTTGATACCATGAGTTTATAATAGAAACAGGCATCCTTGATAGGTAGGCGTCTTTCCTGCAAGATGGTCTAACATTCAGGAAAAATTGAACAATGTATAAAAATGTATGTAGTTACATAAATTGACAGTGAAATGTCACCTGAAAATATCTTGGAGCACACGAATGCTTGATCCGGTTGTAGAGATAGAAAATTGAGGATATAGAGGTAAGACAACAAGCCTGGTTATTCTGTCTTTCTTAATCTGCCAAAGGTAATGGAAAAAATTTCAGTTATTTGATTCACTCACATAGAAGATAGATGTATAGATTGAAGATTTTGGATGACAATTCTATCTTCTCACGTCATTTACATTAACCAAATCAAGTAGCTTACTCCTTGGAAGTATTAATATATGATATGTGTGTTATACATATAGAAATTAAAGACTCACTTGCTGAACTGCTTCCTCAGTGAATGGGTACCAGTAACGCATTCCCACATAGACATTTACAGGCAAGTCTTTTGACTTCAAAGCCTTTTTGAGTTCATTTGCCTGTAGAAAGTAGCAAAAACCATGTAAGTGCGAAAATAAAAGAACAAACCAACAAATAGTCTATTTAATAATAATTCTTGCAGAACAGTTATTATTTTCTTTGGTAAGGAAACAAGACAGATTATACAAACAAAACTGAAGGAAACATTTCAACAGGACAAGTTATGTATCTGCCCCACCTGCTCATCTGTTATTTTTCGCAACGGTGAACCACCTCCAATAGCAGCATACCCTTCTTTGCTTTTGGGAGCTCGAAGCACAGAAATTAATTTTGCCAATGGTTGCTGGAGAAACTGAAACAACCTTGGGAGCCGGATGATATCCTGGTTCACACAACATGGCAATTTATCAGTAAAAGTGTGTAAACAACCCATGGGGACACAAATTAGGCAAGCAAGCCTGAGTAGAACATACCGGATCCGCAAATAGATTGAATAAAAATGGTTGAACATCATGAAGCGTCTCTGGTCCTCCTAGATTGAGGAGGAGGACTCCCACTTTCTCTTCCGCAGTATGGGAATGAGATTCTACAGTTCCAGCGTAAGTGTACACACCCGCAGGACATAATGTTTCCCCAACAGGGCTTTTCTTACAAGAATGTGATACCCCAAACATGTCTCCTTTATCGCTTGGCGTAGAGCACGAAACCGTGAGCTGTTTCGGAAGTCGCAATCTCTTGGATGAAAGGCAAGAGTCAAACCCAAGCGACCTCGAGTAAGAGCACGACCTGCCACTAAATACATATACACATTTACTCAATATCTCAACTCAACGGAAACTCTGAAACTGATAAACCAAAACCCAATTGCCATAACTCAAAGCTTCTATTTGGTGGTTGTAAAAACGTAAATTTTCAATACGATTTTCCGGGAAAAAAGAAAGCCATACAAGAGAAAGCTTTCGCTCAAGAAATTTAAGGACTTTCTTGCATAATTTATATAAATATATGAATCTAATACCATAAAAGAGCCAACTTTACTGATCCAAACATAAAAACACACAGAAATTTTTTTATGATCGGAGGGCTTACATCGATAATTTATGATCCGAATGGGAAAGCTTCATTGGGGGAAGAACCCCGGAGCATGAGGTGGCGTCCATGGCGTTCGGCGTCGGAAAAAAAAAAACCAAACTTTTCTCAAAA
Source organism: Prunus fruticosa (assembly GCA_018703695.1). Lineage (NCBI taxonomy): Eukaryota > Viridiplantae > Streptophyta > Magnoliopsida > Rosales > Rosaceae > Prunus > Prunus fruticosa. The sequence continues at coordinate 51,483,163 of CM031917.1, forward strand.
CCTTGAAGCGTAAAAGAAACGTCTCAGCACTTCTTTAACAAAGTCGCTACCCTCCCTCTCTATTAACCACTCTACTACCTAACCTCTCACTCTGCTACTAATTCTAATTTTTGGTTGAATACGTGTTTGAATAATTGGACCAAAAACTAACGAATACGTGTTTGAAGACTTCAACCCCCACGTCAGCGAGTCCAACGAAAAGGCGGTTGCCATTGTTTACTCCTTTTTTTCCCCGGAACTTCGCCGTCACGTGACGTCACGTGTTGAAATAGTTGGGCCCGGGAAAGCTAAAAAAGATGTGTTTAGCCCAATATAAAATTCAGGCCCAACTATTTCAACACGTGGGCTTTGAAAGTGGGCTTTGACTTGATGCTTCTTCCTCGTACACGTTTAGGGTTAGGCATCAGCACCTATAAATTCGTAGTTAGCTCAGTCCCTTATGCCTCTTCTCTTCCATCTCTGCCTACTTTTCCCATCTGGAACTCAAAAGCTGCCTGCAATTGTTCTCCGTTACTTAGATTACGGTGTTGTATGAACGCTTCTTGGTAATTAAATTTCATTTGAATTATATATATTTGTTTTGGGTTCTGGTTTCTGGGTTGTGGGTTGTGTTTGTTTTTAGAAATTGAAACCGGGGCTCCATATTCGAGTCAACAGCAGGCGCCCATATTGGTGGCGACCCGACTGCCGCTTGGAGCCAATAGTAAAGTTACAGTAGTGGGTGAAGATCCTTGAAACTCAAACCCAGTTTGTTTCATGACACAATATCCACTATACATTTTTTCATCTCTCTGCTGTTTTATTTATAATTTTATTTTATTTTATTTAGGCTGGGATTTATTTTTCTTAAAAAAAATTTGTTATGATTGCATTATTTTTTTACTGGTAAGGTAAAAGTGAAGTAGGAAGAAGTGAATTTTGGCACTCCAGTCAGACACGGGTGTTTGTTACTGATGCAATAACAATCAACCTTTTGCATGGTGCCTATAAAGAGCTACTCATCACGATTGGAGGAAAGCCATTCATTTTCCACGCTTTCCTTCAAATTCAAAGCAGCTAAATCTTCTGAAGTATTTTTTGTTCTAGCTTTCAGTACATCAAGCAAATTGGTTTTTTTTAAAATTACAATATGTTGGGTTTTGATTCTTTTGGGTGCCTGAAAACAATGGGATAAAAGACCATAATAATGTTGAATCACCAGAGGCAGAGATTAAAGAAGCCTCCCTTCCCTGTAAATGAAAATAATGAAAGAGTGTTTTGGGCTCTAAATATACGAGTCAACAGCAAGAACCAATTAAATTCCATGGTGCCTTGACTGCCGCTTGGAGCCAATATGATATTTGCCAAAAGAAGAAGATAGCTTGAAATGCTCTCTGGTTTCGTGCTACAATCCTTGGCTACATTCATTCATGATTCAACATCTCTCACTTCGCTCATAATGATATTTGCCTTGTTCAATTGTTTTGTGACTGGTAATTTGCTGTTTCGATGTTTGTGTGGTTGCAGTCTTGCAGATTGCATATTAGACCTGTGATTATCTACAAAAGGCTTGACAAACAAAAATAACCATGAGTTTATGGTATGCCTTATGTACTTGCAAACAGAATGGACGAAATAAAAAGGTTTTGAGTTTCAGTCAATCATGCACATTTTATCATTGCCATCAAGTCTGTAGAGTCCCCAGCGAAGAGGAATTATTCAATAGCAACTTACCAACAAAACCTAAATAAATATCACCATGATTCAGGCAATGCAACAATAAGTTCATTATCAGAAAGGTTGTCTACATCATTGTGTAGTTTCAAGTCCTAGATTTCAAACGCACTACTTTAATCTATATTATCATAACAGACTAAGGTCTGCAGCAGACGAAGGGATGAAGAAAGTGCAGCTGCAACCAACAAAATCCACCTCAAGACCTTCTCTTTTCAGATTTTGGACTTAAATACTAGTAGTCTTGATTTAAAATTAAAGAATTCATAATCACAGGGCATCGATTTCTAAGATGGCACAGATTGAAGAATGATCAGGAGTCATTAATCAGGTTCTGATGTATATAAGAAGAGCCAAAAACTACACTCAGCTATCCTCAAATTGCAGAAACCGCCGAAACCAGAGCCAAATTTTAAGACTGGGAAATGTCATGGATACTTCCTTAGAAGCAACAAGAACAATCAAATGGACAAAGCGGGGTGCTTCCAGCATCTGCCATATTAGTTCCCAACTCTTCTTCTGTGTAGATAGCAAAGCCATCCTGCATTCTCTTTTTCGGCTTAGAAGGCAGGTCCCCAAATCCATCATCTCTAATCCTTTTGTCTTTCTTCCTTTTATTCAGCTTGTTGGGTTTTTCTATCCCATCTTCACTTGGCTTTTTAGCCTTTTCGGTTTCCGGTTTCTTCCTCTTTTTCCCACTCCTAAAACAACAAGAAGACGTGTTTCGAGGCTGAAAAGTTGAATTTTTCAAGTAACTATGGGACAAGCTAATATGAAAGCAATACCTGAATGGCTTGCATTCCTTGAACATCGGAAAAGTCAAGGCCATCTCGGTTGATGAAGCTAATTTAAGTCTTGTTTTTAGTATTTTCCAATACAAAAAATGCGATGAAGTGCATTGAACACCTATGAAAGACTGTTTTGATATTTATTTTATTCGAACTACACCAATATAATCCAGGCCTTAGGTAGAAAATATTAAAGTTCGAACTTATGCCCTCATCTTGGAAGTACTTGTTCCATCAGCACCACCAATAATTGAAATGCTCTTGATCTTGACATCTGATATAAATCTATCAGAAATAAATGAACAAAATGTAACTCAATCAGAATGTAAGGTAACGACATCAGAGATAATTTCATCTTAGAATGTTAGGTTTTAATAAAATTTCTTAAGACGCAACACAAATGTTTCAAAATTAAGTACAGCTATGTTTAACATCAGATATAGCAGATGAGCACAAGAACAAAAGATAATTATAAATGACACACAAATTAATTTGTTTTAGGTGAACCTGGAGATGCTACTAAGGTTGAATCCCATACTCAAACTCATACAGATTCAACTATGGAGATCTAACAAAACATGTTACCATTGAAATTGAATGAAAATATGGAAAAATGGGTATAACTACTCAACCAATGGATCACCCTGTCCCCATCCATTTCATGTTTATGCATTCCTTAACTCATGTCCTGAAGATAACACATAAAACAACAAAAGTGGATACTCACGGAATGTAAACAAGTAACTCAGGATCACCCGCATTGCTCTCCAAGTGTTCCTGTTGCAGAAAGTAGGATCAGATGAGGCTTCACATGCCTAATAATTGAAACATAAATTAAAACCAAAATATATGGTAAACCTGAACTGAACCTCTACCAATGGTTCATTATCAGAAAAGTTGTCATGTCAAAGTATAGTTTTAACTCCTTGATGCAAAAACGAACGACTTTAATCTATGATCATCACAGACTAAGGTCTGCTGCTGTAGACAAAGGGGTGAAGAAACCTCAAGACTTCTCTTTCAAATTTTGGACTTAAATACTTGGTACAGTCATGATCTAAAATTAAAGAATTCATTATCAGAGTACAGAGAGTTATAAGATAACACTGGTTGAAGAAAGATCAAATTCATTTAATCAGGTTCTGTTGTACATAAGAAAAGCCAAAAACTACTCTCAGCTATCCTCGAATTGCAAAAACCAAAAACCAGAACCAGAACCAAATTTTTTTATGACTGGGAAATGTCATGAATTCGCAGGTATTTAGAAGCAACAAGAGCAATCAAATGGACAAAGCGGGGTGCTTCCAGCATCTGCCTTATTAATTCCCAACTCTTCTTCTGTGTAGATAGCAAAGCCATCCTGCGTTCTCTTTTTCGGTTTAGATGGCAGGTCCCCAAATCCACCATCTCTAATCCTTTTGTCTTTCTTCTTTTTATTCAGCTTGTTGGGGTTTTCTATCCCATCTCCATTTGGATTTTTAGGCTTTTTAGACTTTTCAGTTTCAGGTTTCTTCCTCTTCTTCCCTGCGAATATTTCATCGATCTCAGAAGTTCGCTTTTTGGCTGAAGATGAGGGTTTTTCAATCCCATCTTCAACTGGTTTTTTAGCCTTTTCAGTTTCAGGTCCCTTCCTCTTTTTCCCTGCGAATACTTCATCAATCTCAGAAGTAGGTTTTTTCGCCGAAGATGAGGCTTTTTCCTCTTCTACAGTAGATGCATTATCGTGCATCTCTCTGGGAGTTTTTGATTTACTCTTTTTGCCCATCTTATGGATCCAAAAGCTGCATGTCATCCAGATTACATTACTGAGAATTGACAAAACAGAGATTTAAAAAGAAAAAATGGAATGGAAAATTTCCATCCAAGAACAGATTACTCAAAAACTGGAGCCCCTGGAGGCAACATACTCCTTTTGGGTCAGTTTGCCAGACTAACTCAGTTTGTAAACAATCAAAACAGCAGAAGGAACATGAAACTGGAAATTTAGGTTACAGAATATCTGCTCCTCATCAGCTTCCTAGCAAACAAACATAACACAAACCAAAAACAGAAAATGGAAAATACTGATTTCAATTGCAATTTCTCAGCTTGTAGGCTTTCAATTTTTATAGAGACTCAGTGAAACATGGACTTGATCAAAAGAAATAGCCCAATAATTATTACAAAAGCTCCAATTTTGAGAACTCGAAAACATGTTCAGTGCTATCGAAAATTTGATAAATTTCAAACAAATGCACTGTAAGTCACAGAAACAAACACAGGATAGTAAAGAAAGAATGCAGAGAAGAGAAAAAAAAAAGAGTTCCGAGTTTTTGGGAAGCGCTAACCTTTAGGTTGTTGATAAACAGCGAGAAAGAGTGAGTCTCTAAAACACTAGCTTGATCTATCGGCAGAGATGAAAGAGACTAAAAGATACAAGCGAGCTTTGTTGCAGGGTTGCGAGCGACGAAGTATAAAACCATGTATTTGTTTTTGGTTTCTGGCGAGCTTTTTAGCTAAAACCCTAGCTTGATGTGGATTATAATTCATTCCCATGATTTATGATTTAAAAATAATTTGGGTTTTGCAATTAAATTAGCCCAATAATAATAATAATCCCATAGCCAACGAGTCCAGGTGAAAAATGACTATATTCGAACACTTGATACTATGGTGAAAAATCATCTCCCCGCTTGAATTCAATAATAAGAATCCAATATGAAAAGAGGTTGACTTATTTAACAAATGAATCATTTGGATTAATTTGGACAGTATCTCATTTTAACGATTCTATCAAATTCCAATCCATTTTGTACAAAATAATAAGCTAATCCAGCTCAACATTCCAATGGAAAAGGAAGAGAATGGCTGGTTTTTTTTTTTTTTTGGGGGTCTGAGAATGGCTGGTTTTTTTTTTTTTTTTTTTGGGGGGGTCTGAGAATGGCTGGCTTTAATTTTAAGATTAGCATTGTGCAACCCATAAAAAAGAGAGCCAAAGAAACATAGCACAGGAAAAGGGTCCACAGCAAATAAAAGGATTACGATGTGACAACAATTCAAGTAATTTCCTTGGTGTTTATATTATCGATATACAAAGAGTGTTCCATTCTTAACAAGCACAGCAGGTCACAGTTAGCAAAACTTGTTCATTTCAGACTTTGAACTGCTAGCATGGCTTGAGTTTCCTCATTCCACATGTGAAAGACCCCCACCTTCAGCCTTTGTCCTGCAAACAAGCACACAATTGACAAACAAAACCACATACATCAGTTCTTTTCTCCTCTGGCAAATAGTATCGAATTCTTTCGACAAGACATGAAACTATACATTTTTTAACTGATAAACCCACAAAGAGTAAACCACATTTCTTTGAAAAAGACTAAAATTTTCCATTCCACAAGGATAATGAAAGCTTACTTGTGATCAGAAGGATTTGGCCTGAGTTCATAAACAATTGTTGCAACAACATCCCTCTTCAACTGTTCATCATAGAAAAGCAAATGATGTATTAGTTATTTGCACAACTAACACAACATAATATGCTCATATGGAATGAAATTACCTGAGTAGCTTCACCTTTAAAGCCAATGTACTCTATCTTAGTTGTATCACCACCAAAACTATCAGGAAAATGCAAGGTGATGCTGGCCACGTTTTGAAACTTGGAATACCTGATTATACGGAGAAATGTAATAGTAGAGGGATAGCAGATGGTAAAATGAAACTTAGACAAAAGAAAATTCAACAAAAGAACTCATTTCAGTGGCAATTCAAAGTAATTACCTTCGCTGTTCAATTTGAAAAAGAATAAGGTTTCTTACATTGTGCTCAAGTTTTATAGTTTTCAAGTTCTAGAAAATTAAACAACATGGTTTTTGAAGTAGTAGTAGTACAAAAGACAGTGAATAAATACCTTGTCTGGTACTCCAACACTCCTTGAAAATTTTCGACCAAATCCCACTCCTTAAAACAATAAGAACACATGTTTCAAGGCTGAAAAGTTGAATTTTTTCAATTAACTCTTGAACAAGCTAATATGAAAGCAAACCTGAATGGCTTGCATTCCTTGAACATCTGAAAAGTCAATGCCATCTTGGTTGATGAACCTAATTAAGCAATGCAGTCATATTTTTAGTTTTTTCAAATATAAAAAATGTGATGGATATTGAACATCTGTCAAAGACTGATTTGATATTTATTTTGTCAGAATCATATAGAACAAGACTCATGATCAGTACTATTAAAGTTTGAACTTACGCCCTCATCTTGCTGGGACTTGTTCCATTGGCGCCGCCAATAATTGATATGCTCTTGATCTTGACATCTGATGTAAATCTATCAGAAATAAATGAACAAATTATAGCTCAATCAGAATGTAAAGAAACAACATCAGAGATGACTTCATCTTATAAGTTGGTGTCAGAATGGCATGCTTTAATAGAACTTATCAGGATGCCGACCAAATGTTTGAACAATAAGTACAACTATATTAAGCATCAGATATAGCAGATGAGCACAAGACAATAGATTAATTATAAATGACACAAAAATTAAGCGTTATGTTTTGTTTTAGGTGAACCTGGAGATGCTACTAAGGTTGAATCCCTTACTCAAAACTCATACAGGCCTGACTATGGAGATCTAACAAAATCAGACACATGTTACCATTGAAATTGAATGAAAATATGGAAAAATGGGTAAAAGTACTCAACCAATGGATCTACCTGACCCCATCCATTTCATAATTATGCAGTCTATAACTCATTTCATGAAGATATCACATAAAACAACAAGAGTGGACACTCACGGAATGTAAACAAGTAACTCGGGATCACCCTCATTGCTCTCCAAGTGTTCCTGTTGCAGAAAGTAGAATCAAAATGAGGCTTTATATGCCTAGTAATTGAACATAAATTACAACCAAAATATAAGGTAAACCTGAACTAAATCTCAATCAATGATTCCTACAAATTTTCGTAAATGTCATTCTGAGCTTTCAAGTAGATTAACTTATGAAGTTTGGATCATTACTTTTAACAAGGACGTATAGAGAAGTACATAGAGAGCTCATTACCCCAGTAGAATTCAACCGTTGCTCCCAGGCTTTAAAAACTGACTTGACGCTTCCTGGAACCGCCTCATTCAAAGCCGAAACCTAAAAACAGAATAAGACATTCTCTCAACGCGGCATCATGTCAATCAGCAAGAGGAAGCTCCAACGAAATATTCATTTACAGAACAGCGCAGTGTGAAAATATTGCAAAGTATAAATCACCCCACATCAATAATCAACAATTACCAGTCATATAGCCACCCACAACCAAACTGCCAAAACCACAACACACAAGCACCTGTTCCCCCAAAAAAAAAACAATAAAAGTTTCTAAACATTTCTGGAAACTAGCAATAACAGCATCTGCATGGAGTATTATTAACAAAGCTTCATATCCAACTATTTTAATTTACAACCAAGAAGCCTACACATAAGAACCATTGTGCTTCCGGAGAAATGCGTATGAGATTCAGCATTTGAGCTTAAGGGTTTATGTTGATCACTGTTCGTTCAACTAATTTTCATTTGGGCACTTTCAGATAAAACCAAAACAATCACAAAATGGGCAAGCAGACTGAAACCTACCAGTATACGCAGAGCAGAAGTGTGATAGCTAACAACGAAAACATAGGAATAGAAAACTTATGACTGAGCAAAGAAAAAGGCAGAGAAATAGCACCTTGGGGAGGTCTATATGCTTGTAGAGAGACCAATCAGAAGAACAATCATGCTCTTCGCAGCTGTGGTCATGTAAGCAAGCCATCTCTCTCTTTCCCTCGATCACCAAATTTCTAAGAAGCAGCACAAAAAGACGAAAAAGAAATCGAAGCAACCAGAAATAGGGAGCGAACCGTCGCTTTTTCTGTGCATAGTGCCGAAAAGGCCCTTGTATCGGTGGCATAAAACGCACCGTTTACCTGTACATATATGTCCTTTTACTGTGAAATGCAAATGAGACTGCTTTCGCAAAACTTTCTTCTTTGCTTTCATTTGGGAAGTTCAGCTCTGAGCTCTGTGAGAGATGGAGGAAACAGTAGAAGGGGACGGGTCGGGTGCGGGCAGATACACGCTGAGACCAACGAGGCTAAGCAACGAGGACATTCTGTTCTGTATAGATGTTGACCCAGAGTCTATGGTGGAGATGAAAGCCGCGATGGGCCCAAATGGGCGACCTTTAACCCGCTTGGACTCGATCAAGCAAGCCATACTTGTCTTCATCAACGCCAAGCTCACCATCAACCCAGAGCACCGATTCGCCTTTGCCTGTCTCGGAAAGTCCGCGTCTTGGGTAGGTTCTTTCTGTTCATCTCTCTCTTTATTGCTTGGTTTCTGTTCGGTTTTCCGAGAAAATTTGCGATCAAGGACAGAGGATTTTATGGTTCTTATGTGTTTTTGAGGAATTGAACTCCTGGAAACCATGATGATCCATAGTTTTGAGGTTTTTTGTGATATAAAAGGTTATGGGTAGATTGAATTTCTCATTTGCAGGAAATGTAAGCAATTGAATGGCATGTCATGAATTTGGTTTCTGGATGGATCAATGAAGGAAAATTAGTTTAAATCACTATTTTCAAGTAGCCCATTGCACAGAGTCTCACCAGGTCAAAAACGTTTTGATACCATGAAAGAGTTTAGACAGAAGTGTGAAACCCACGATACAATATGGGGTTGCTGTGTATGTATATTTATAAGAAGTACTACATCGGTAAACAAGAGTTGGTTATGAACACTACTACTGAGGAGGCTTATTAGAGAATGTTAATGATGAAGCCTTGAGATAAAATACATGATAAATATAAACAGATAAACACGTGAGGAAACTAAGCAGGTAGCACTTCTATCAGTTTTGCCTTTGATTAAGCATTGGTCACTTTTATTGAATGCGGGTGAGAAATCAATTCCTTTACTAACTGTTAAGGAGATTTCGGATCTTGATCATAGTTTCAAAGTTTACTTTCCAAGAATCATCCACATACCTTGATCATTTTTGGTCCTAGACTTATTTTATGGGGTGCGGTACCAAGAATCCTTCACATACCTTGCTGTTGGGTTGTGTTTTGATGCATGATATGCATAATTATCATGCAAATACCCCATTAGTAGTAAATATTTATGCAGTGTAAGCAAACCTTAAGCAGGTTTTTGTTCAAAACACTCAATTTATCCTTTGTGTCTGTTTGTTTGATTTATGTTTTTGTAATTGATTTGGAACCTTTTGTTTTTCATTTTTATGAAGCTTCGGAAAGAGTTTAGCAGTGAAGTCGATTCTGCTATTGCTGCATTTCGAGTTCTCTCAGCTACTTCATCTTCTAGTAATGCAGATCTTACCAGTCTATTTCGAGTAGCAGCTCATGAAGCAAAGAAATCTCGTGCTCAAAACAGACTTTTAAGGGTGGTAAGCAGTGGTTGGCTTCACTTTTCATGCTATTACATTGGTTAATTATTATATCCATGTCGTTGTAATATCCTATTTTATCCCTTCCATGATGTTGAAACTTTTGTGCGTTGATTGCTAAAGCCTGACATGCTTGCCCTTAGATTCTTATTTACTGTAGATCATCTGTAAGACCAAATCATCAATGGCCTGTGAACCAGAAACTCTTCACTCTGGATGTAGTTTACCTTCACGACAAGCCTGGACCTGACAACTGCCCTCAAGAGGTCTATGATTCGCTTGTGGATGCCCTAGAACTTGTTAGCGAATATGAGGGCTACATCTTGGAGAGCGGTCAGGGATTAACTCGAGTTCTCTTCCGTTACATGTGTATGCTGCTATCACACCCTCAGCAGCGTTGCCCACAAGACCATCTGGACATACCTAAGCCTCTTGCAAAAAAGTTGCCGGCAGCAGACTCAACGACTACTGATGATAGTATTATAACTGTATCCGGCGTATCAGAAGTTCAGAACATTAGAAATTAATTTTACTGAGGTCATGTTGCTTCTAAAAGTCTCATATGTATGTAGTTTGTCTGATGTTGATGTCAACCTCTTGTTGAGTGGGAATGAGTAGCCGATTTGATCTTGATCCTATCTGTCTGTACAAATTGTGAATGTTATGAATCCCAATGTTTATTTTAACCTATCCGTCAAAGGTTTTTTTCTGACATTCAAGATCACGTTGTAAAATATAGCAAAAGCAAGAAGTTCTTAGTACTAGTTTGTATGTATATCACCATTAATATGAAGAGGGAAGAAGGCATGCGATGGTGGAGGATGGTGGAGGCTGGCTTGCTACGCAGTGTCACGCGGCAGCTTGGCATGTTAGATGGCAAAAGATTCTGGCACTAATTGTTACGTATTTATAAACTATACCAAGGCTCAAATTCTCCCATAAGCGGCCTAAAATGAGGAAGTTGTAAGTTGAATTTTGCTACCTAGAACTACATTCTCGGAAAACAGCTTAGTGGCCACTTTGCCAGTCACATCGTGAGACATGTGTCGCAATCTCCCCCGCTCGAAAAAATAGAAAAATAATTAACCGAAAAAGGTGAGCCTTCCTCATAGTCTAATGCTACTAGATTGAAAGGTGACAAAACTTGATTGCATAAGTATACTACCCATAGGTAATGATGAAAGACTTATGCGGTTTGAAATTAAATCTTTCAAGTTCCCCGCAGAACCCTGCCTTGCCCTTTGGAGTGAGGCTAAGGTTTTCTTCTCTTATTAAAAAAACCAATCGACTATTATTTGCATTCCCACAAAACCATATGACTCGCTTCCAATGGTGAGGTCAACATATTGGTAATTAAGCAGAAGTCAACTTGGAGGGATGATCTTAATCACACGAATTATCTGTGACATCTCTAGAATTAATTACTTGAGTAATTAACTCTTTTGCTCAAGAAATCTGCCGGCATGACGTGTCGCTTGTGTGTTCCTTGTCCACTTGTGCATGCTTACATATTGCTTGCTTGCACACGAGTACAAAGAAAAACTCCACTTTGAATTTTTTTATTTATTAAAAATAAACCCTAACTTTATTAATGCTTAGATTTGTATTGTTTTTAAAGTTTGACCAACTTTCTTGATCTTCTTTTCATAAACTTGTCCAAGCCGTTCAGGCGCTATTGAACTATTATTAGTCTTGATAATCTATTTCTAATTGTCATGACCAATCTCCCTTCTCTGTAAAGTGCATCAAGTTGGTCATGTCAACTCATTCTTTTATTTTCACAAGTGATGGTGGGGATAACTAGGTTAACACTTCAAATTGCTTCCATCTTCACCTACCTGAATGACAGACGAACGTGGGCTCGTGCCTTGTGGGTCACTTATCTTATCTTATTTAACTTTTTTTTGCTTTTATAAAAGCAAATATTGAACGAGAGGTGAATCGACCGCATGATCTTAAATGCATGAATGAATGCTCTAAACCATTTAAGTTACGAGCCTTTTATTGTGGGTTACTTAGATAAAAGTTAAAACCATCATGATTTGCTAGTTTTTAGTTGGTTAATTAGTGTTTACATAGCAAGTTAGTTATATACAAGTTAAAGTAGACACCTCTCAAGTAGTATGTGAATCTTGGGGTGGAATAAAATAATTGAAAATTTATTTAAATATAGTCAAATTATTGAAGCTCCTTCAGCTCTCTGTGGAGCCACTTTAATTTGCTCCAATAGATGATCATTTTGCTAACACGTTGTGCCCTTTATATTCATGATTAAAGAGAGGAAGACTTCAAATGAACTTTGGACTATAGGAGATAGATAGGAGGAGGAGGAGGAGATAAAGAAAAAATCCATTTCCAGTTTTAATGGGACTCTGCATATCTTCTTCAGCTCACAAAATTCAGGATGGCCATGAAGTTCCAATGTCCTTTGAAAGGAGTGAGGATTCTAATGGAATTCAGATGCATGGTTCCCTTTATTCTTTGGAAGGAAGCAAAGGAGTAAACCAAGATAGTGCCATTCTTTACCAGGTTTGTGAATATTTATTTTCCCTTTATTCTATGGAAGGAAGCAAAGGAATTGTTCTGTGTGTTTCTCTAGCTGCTCATCAAAATCATATTGTTTGTTTTTTGCTTTGTCTATACATAAATATATAGAATGGCAAGGCTTGTTTTCTTAGAAAATCATCAGCAATTTCGTTTCGAAAAGCATTCATGTAAAGCATGTTGCATAATCTGGGGTTTCATATTATTTTACTAGGCTTCTGAAAGTCTGTTGATTATAGCTTAAACCTCTTATTTTTTTTCTTGTCTTTTCAACAGGGCTATGGATTGGAAGCTGAAGCTTTCTGTGGAGTTTTCGATGGACATGGAAGATTCGGGCACCAAGTGAGTCAGCTGGTGAGAAGCAACTTGCCATCACTCTTACAAGGCCAGATGAAAGCTCTTGATCAACAAGCCACTGCAGTAGCAGAGGATGATGATTCGAAAACTCACATTGACAGAATAGAAACCGACTCAGAAGATTCAGAACCAAGCGAGAAATTTCACAAATGGAAAGAAGCCTTTGTCAGCTCCTTCAAAGTCATGGACAAGGAGATTAAGCTTCAAGAAAATCTGGACAGCTCTTGTAGTGGAACCACTGCTGTTGTTGTCATAAAACAGGTGAGAGAAACTACACACGATCATTGAACAAATTATTTCTCTTTCTTTATTTCTTTGTGTTTGGCTCTAATTCAAGAATCAAACAGGGTGAGGATCTTTTTATAGCCAATCTGGGTGACTCAAGGGCAGTCCTAGGAACCACTAGAGAGAATGGAATTGAGGCCATTCAATTGACCACTGATCTAAAGCCTGCTTTACCTAGTAAGAAGTTCATCATTTTTTCCCTTTTTTTTTTCTCGTGTTTAATTTCAAGTGATTATCTGACTGGTGATCGTTTTTAATGCAGGTGAAGCAGAACGAATAAGGGCGTGTGATGGTCGAGTGGTTGCACTAAAGCAAGAACCTAACATCCAGAGGGTGTGGTTGCCTCATATTGACCTCCCAGGCCTAGCCATGTCCCGAGCTTTTGGAGACTTTATACTCAAGGACCATGGCATCATTGCCACCCCTGACGTCTCCTATCGCCGCCTGACTTCCAAAGATAGATTTGTCATTCTTGCAACGGATGGGGTAAGCCCTATTGGAAATGAAATGTGTACTTGTTAAGAGTTTTAGGGTTGACAAATAAAAAAGGGCACAGTTGCTTTCCTATGAATGAAATTTTAACCACAATGATGTGTTTTGTTCTTGGGCTTGGTATTTAGGTTTGGGATGTGCTCAGCAACAGTGAAGTTGCATCCATTGTGTGGGAAGCTGATAGTGCACAAGCAGCGGCAAAGGTGGTGACGGAGACCGCGGTGGCCACATGGAGAAGGAAGTTCCCTTCTGCTAAGATAGATGACTGCACTGTGGTTTGCTTGTTTTTGCAAGACAAACTACATGATCATGGTGTGCCTGTAAAGATATGAGATTTTGGGCAATGCTTGTTGCTTTGTGATCTTTTTTATCTTCATACATTTCAACACGACACTATACTTTTTCCTACCCATCCAATTATGTATATAAGCCCACGAGTTCCATTTTTGGTTAAGACAACAGTTGCTTTGAAGAATAAATATTTCGTCAAATCATCGGCCAGTAAATGAAATAAATCTTTTAAAACCAAACAGAACCATTGGCAACCTTCAAAATGCTCAGTAAATTTTCAAAATGTCCACGAATAAACAATGATGTTTTGATTTGTTTTCTCCAGGCAATTCTAGAAAGACATCAGAGGGGTAGAAATTCATGAACATAAATATAATAAGACTTGACATTGTGGCAAAACGCATTCTTGAAATTTCATATAAATGCTTTTAATCACAATATGATAATGCTGATAAACTTCAGTTAAACTCTTTACTAGGGGAAAAGAATTATGTTGCCTCCAGGCAAACGAAACAAATGAGAACTCTCTGCATATAAAAACCCCATCTGTGAGTAAACTCAATGCCTATCCTCTGGATGAAAAAATAGAAACAGAAGATCCTGGGCGAATATAAATCCATTTCTTCTAACATTCAAGTGCATCATCTTTGGGCGCCTCTCCAAGCAGGTCATCATCATATGAAACAGGTACCCTTAACCTATCATGAACAGAAAGTTGTTTCCCTTCAGTATTTGACTGAATGCCTTGAGTTTGCATTTGACATATAACCGGTACGGCATCTGAAACATTAGCTGGAGTATCATCCTTGAATGAATTCACAATTGCTTGAGATGAACCTTCTTTCCCTTGCTGTATTGGTTGTCTATTATTTGTTGACCTGAATTGCTTCTGCATGGAGATAGAAAACATAAAAAGTAATCAACGACGCTGTAGTTTTACACTTTTTCTCATAAAAGTTATATTTAATTGACGTTTGGGAAATAACATCAGAAACAACACTATGAATATATGATCCACTACTACGCACCTCAAATTCCCTTCCTTTTTTCATTATCTCTTTGTAGGCCTTTGGTTCTCGTGCTTTGATGATACTCCATAGTACTCCACCACCAAATCGGAAGCGTTTGCCATCATGAGTCATCTGACCTCCACAAGCCTGGATCGCATCCACCTGAAATTTTTCATCATTTCACAAATGATATCCTTGATACACCATGGTTTCTAGCAGGGAAAAAGTATCCATTCTCCTGATACTGGATTCCCTCCGGACTACAAATAACTAATATATGAGAAACATAGAAACACTTGTAACAACCACATCTAATAAAATTCAGAAATTACTTAACTAAGGATATCGTTCCCTACAATCAAAGGAAGCTCAAAGATGTTCATAATCACAAAAGTTTCTGTAAACCATCTCCGGATAGAGCTTAAGGTTCCTGGGGGAGGAGCAAACATGAATTATGAGCTTTTTGGAGCAAAAATAGATGTGTATTGCTTCGTTATGCATATCTATTAGAGTACTCTTACATGTGTTTTGCATGCATATTGGCTAATGCAAATCCAAGAAAAAATGATATCAACATACACAAATAGCATATGATGAAGTGGTTCATCCAGGGGACATCACAGCTCAGTGCACAAGATTGAAAGGAGTAAAATGGCTTCTGCAAGAGAAATCTGCAAGGGTAGGGAAACAATATTTAGGATCAGAAATTATGCAAGGCTGCGTGGCCAAATAGCGTGCATAAGCATTGGCAGCTCTAAGCTGGTCCAAAATTAAGCAACCCAGAATCTCACCTTCCCTTGCAAAAGGCCAGTCGAATCATTCAAGTCCACTCTCAACAAAGGATACCCTGCCTTCCCCTTGAAGCTATAATGTGAAGGGGACTTAAAAAGGGACAGATGGCTCAGGAGGTAAAGACAACCTTAAAAGTACCCCATAAAGCATTTCTGGGCGCATAACCATCCTCCCAATAACAGGACCCTCGATTAGCAAAAAAACCAGAGTGTTCAAGAATCTATAGAACAGAATTGGCATGGACAATATGATAGGTGATTTTTAATTGACATCACTGAAACCCAGCTCTGAGTGCAAATCCCATGTTCTGAACATGAGCAGCAAGGTTCGGATCATCTTAAAGCTAGATGTGAAGCGGAGTCAAGGCAACCTTAAGAAGTACCCATAAAGCACGCCCAGACACTTAACCCATTCACCCAATAACAGGATTACCATTTGCAGAAAGACCAAGAGTGCTCAAGCAGCTACATAATAGAATTACTTTGAACAATATAATAGATGATTTCAATTGAGAATATCACTGAAAACTCCACTGAAAGGTATTGGGCACAAAGCACATGTTCTTAAACTGACAGCAAGGTCGGATCATCTAAAATGCACATTACATGCAGATAAACATGTACCAAATTTACAACCAGTTGCTAATGGCGTCTGTCAAGGAGATTTTCAGAAGAAGACAATTACAAAACATAATGTAATGCACACGTAGTAGCGTATAAACGATAAAGAAAACAATCCCCAAGTCATATAATTTGCTTTGTCACAGCATTTCCACAAAAGCACACAACAAAGGGCAGCATACCTCTTTGACGAGATCATTCAATGCAAGAACACCCAGACAACCAACAGCAGTATATACCAGATATGATTTCTTCTCTTTCAGTCGCCTACATGTATCCATCACAAACCTGAAAAAGACACAACATTAAAAGAATGTCAAAACCCACAAGAGAGCTCCAAATTCCTTTTAAATACATGTAATTTCTTTCGTTCTTAATCGGGCAGGACATAACCTGTCTATGTCAGTGACATTAATTCCAGGGCCATTGTTCCTTTTCCTATTCCTCTTCTTCTTACCCCTGCGCTTCTGATTCTTGCCCTGACGTTCTTGGTTTGCTACACTGACATTGCCACCACTGCTCTGTCCCGAACCATTTTGTGAGTTAAAATCCACAAGCTCCCCTTCTTCCACAAGCTCTCCTTCTTCCACATCAAGCATCTCAACATCTTCGCCATCTTCAAAGTTATCGTCTTCAAATACTGCGTCTAGTATGCTGTGTTCTCCTTCCATATAAGGTTTTCTTCAATGGGGAAAAAACGCACCACGAAATTTATAAGCACCTACAGAGCAGAAAGCAGGAAGAAAACACGCATCAATTCCTGCAGATTTCCACAGAAGAGACAAAAACTGCAAACTCGTGCAAACTTTCTCTAAGGCAAATCACCAAACAGATTATGCGAGCCCTAACCAGAAAATTTCACAAGCACAACGAAAACAAAAAAAGCGTAAATAAATATATTAGATTTTTTTAGCGAAGTACGAACCCTAACAATGCAAAAACAAAACGCAGCTATTCAAAGCTTCTGGAATTTTCCAATTCGAGTGCTCTGCTTAAGGACGATGAAGCATAACCGCGGCTTTTGGCGTTTGGTTCATCGGAGGACTGCGTCTCGTTGGTATGGTCTTTATAGTGAAGCCTAGATGAGCGCTGGCGGTAATCAGTAATGGCTTGGTTGGCTGCGTGGCAAACGATGATATTAATCCTGCTTGGGTTATAGTAGGAAAGGCCCAACCCAAGGAAGCTTTGCTTATTGGTACTGTTTTTCAGCCCAAAATATTTGAGGCCCAATATTAGTCCATCCCAATCTATTAGTGATATTTAATGATTTATTTTGTTGAATACGTAATTGTGAGTAGGTTCATTGAATCTGTCGACATTTGATTTCTTTTCAAAAGTGGGCCATACGTCATTGCCCAATCCGAACGAGTCCGCAACAAAACTGAGTTGATGTGGAGTATTGAGTGTGAAATTTTTAGGAGTAAGTTTCAGGAGAAAAGCTCGGACCACGTAATATGTCCAACCGTTCTTATTACAAGAGAGTATAAATTTTATGAGTAATGTTATTTAGGCGCACAACATTGATCAATTTAGCTGATCATTTTATGTGGTAATTGATGTGTAATGTCAAGTCAATTAATGAATGTCGCAATGTCAATTAAAAAACATATTAAAAAATCCTAGCATTCCTAATAAGTGGCCTCATGACAACATTCATTAATTGACATGACATGACATATCATTGCCAGCGTAAAGTGGTTAGCTAAGGTGGTCAATGTTGTGTATCTAAATAACATTACTCAAATTTCATTGAGTGCCGGTCGGACAGATGACATGGTTTAAGAGCAAAGCCAAGCAAGGCTGCCAATCCCAACATGATATTCAGATACCATTTATTGGAACGGGTATGAGGTGGAAATACAGACCTTCCTTTATCATTTCAGCATCACTGGTTCTTGTTCAGCAAGCAATGGTGCATTTTTGTCCTGTAATTCATAAATCTAATAGATACCCTTTTCTGTCTGCATCATCAGTTTGTTGTATTCTTAAAATCATACCTACCTTGTTTTCTACGTATTCATACGAGGGTAAGGTGGGCATGATTGGTACCAAAGTTTCAACCTAACATTCTTCCACAGCTAGTAGGTTTTATATTATAAGTTAAAAGAAAAAAATACAAAAGGAATACTCATTAGAGCTTCCAGCTCTTGTTTTGAATGATAATAGATTAGGTCGGATGTTTGGGCCGAAGTATTCTTTATTAATATTGTTAAAAATATTTTAAACAAGCTTATAAATCATACTTGGTGAAAATGGATCTTGAGTTGCTCTGATACACAAAAATAAAAAATCTTGCAAGTTAACTAAAAAGAAACTGTATAAATGAAATTTCCCGTTATTATACGAATTATACGGCGCCAACACCGTAATTCCCGCAATAATACGGTACCGACGTGTACGCTCCAGATTGCACGCCTTTCCAATTAAAGAGTAAGCCCACTGGGGCCCGCAATCGATCATCCGAGTCGCATTGAAAGAGAGAACCCACGTGGTCACCAATAAATATCAACTCCTCCTCCGACCTTCGATCTTCGTGTTATATGCCAGCTCCACCAATCAGATATCCTCATCCCAATTTGACCGGAAACCGCCATGACTCGGTTGGCTAGCGCCGTCGTCCTGTTGTTCCTTGTCTCCCTCTCCGGTTTCGCTGCCGGTAGCCGGGACCTGATCGGAGACGTTTTACGGTTACCTTCTGAAGCTTCTAGATTCTTCGGCAGAGGCGATGATGGCCCTGATGAGCAAGACGACGGCACCGTGGGGACCAGATGGGCTGTTTTGATCGCTGGCTCAAATGGATACTGGAATTACAGGCATCAGGTCTTACTTTTACACGATATCATATTTCTTAATTCAGAAATATACTTTTTTGTTTTTTTTTTATCAAACTTTAGTTTTTAATGGAATTTGAGTTATAATTTTGGATGTTAATTTCAATTTTTTTTTTCCCTTCATGTTTTTTGAATTGTTTGATATCTGAATTTGGGTGACCTCATATTGGGAAGTTTATGCTTGTATAATCTCCTTTAAATTTGACTTTCATCTTATCCAATTTCTGATTCTTTTACCTTGTTGCTTTCGAATTTGTCAAACTAAATTTTGGAAGCTTGAGTTTGTTTTGGAACTAATATGAATTTAGCTCAAGCTTGTGTCTTTCTTATCTTCCTTGATCTCATCTCATTTTGACTAAGACAGAGTTTTAAATTTACATGTGGCTTGAGTCTGTTTTGGAACTCATATGCATTTAGTTCAAGTTCGTTTTATTAATTAGTATATATTCCTTGATCTCATCTCAGTTTGAAACTTTGACATGGAGTACATCTCAAAGTTAACCATATTTGTATAGGAGCTGGATTTCTGTGTCACGGGTGAAATTGATACTTTTGTTGTGTCTATATCTTCATATGAATGTCAATAAATATCTTATTGGTTTCACATATTTGAAAGCTAAGCCACCCTTATTTCTTGATTGATGTTTAACACGGACCTTTTTATCTTGTTTGTTTAGGCTGATATCTGCCATGCCTATCAACTACTGAAGAAAGGTGGGCTGAAAGATGAAAACATTGTTGTATTCATGTATGATGATATCGCTTATAATGAAGAGAACCCTAGGCCCGGAGTCATCATTAACAGCCCACATGGTGATGACGTTTACAAAGGAGTCCCAAAGGTCTGTTATCTTCTCCTCTAGGCGTTTACCTGCCTTTGAATTGATAGTTATAATTCCCCTCATGCGGTCGATTTTATGGTGGCAGGATTATACCGGCGATGATGTTACTGTTAACAACTTTTTTGCTGCTATCCTTGGAAATAAAACTGCTCTTACAGGGGGTACTGGGAAGGTTGTGGACAGCGGTCCAGATGATCATATTTTCATTTACTATTCTGATCATGGTGGTCCTGGAGTTCTTGGTTAGTATCAATTCTGCTCATGACAATACTGATATTATTTTGCCAGCCTCCCCATATCTTATCTACTTACTATTTCCTTAGGGATGCCTACCAGTCCATATATTTATGCTAACGATCTAATAGAAGTCCTGAAGAAGAAGCACGCAGCAGGAACCTATAAAAGCTTGGTAAGTTTCTAGTTGAACTGTAAATAGATGCTGCATATACCAATAGAGTTGGACTAATTCGTAAAACTGCAGGTATTTTATCTTGAAGCTTGTGAATCCGGAAGTATCTTTGAGGGACTTCTTCCTGAAGGTTTGAATATCTTTGCAACTACGGCATCAAATGCAGAAGAGAGCAGTTGGGGGACTTACTGCCCAGGAGAGTATCCTAGTCCTCCCCCGGAATATGAAACCTGCTTGGGTGACTTGTATAGCGTTGCTTGGATGGAAGACAGGTATGCAGAATTTTTTTATTTTGTTAAATTTTCAATAAAGGGGTGGGAACAAAAGCAGCTTAATGTCAGCTTCATTTTGCATACCCTTGGTAAATAATAACAATTTCCTCTTTCCCTAAAACTGCATTACTTCTTTAGTATTGTCAGCTTAAGATTTGCCTCAAAATATGAAGAATATATGAATTAGGTAGAAGTTTGAAACTGTTATCATTTCATGCCAATTGTTTTTTCTTCTTTAATCCTTGCACTGGTGGTGTGGGTGTTTGGATTGTCTTTACAAGAGCAGTTTCTTTCTCAGGTTGGAGAATGAAACTGTTCAAATTATAATTTTTCATTTGAGATTTAACATTTTGACCTTGTGAACAGTGACGTACACAACTTGAGGTCGGAAACTTTGCACCAACAGTATGAACTGGTAAGAATTCGTCTCTTAACACATTGTTATGGAACAAATGGAGAATGTTTTTTTTTTCTTTTGTACAGGAAAGAATCGCTCTGTCACTTGATGATTTAGGTAGACCAGCTGTTTATTACTGTATGTTTAAATAAATGAGATTGTCTGTATTTAGAGAAGTCTTGAGGGTCTGGCCCAGAAATATCTAGATGTGATCCTGCTAGTTGCTAATGTCAATTCTTTGATTTCATTATGATGGCCCAGGTTAAAACGAGGACAGCAAATGACAATTCTGGCTTTGGTTCTCATGTCATGCAATATGGCGATGTAGGGCTCAGCAAGGACAACCTCTTTGTGTATATGGGGACAAATCCTGCAAATGAAAACTACACTTTTCTGGGCGAGAACTCCTTGAGGCCATCTACAAAAGCTGTCAACCAGCGGGATGCTGATCTTGTCCATTTATGGCATAAGGTTTATCTCTTACCCTTTTCATCCGTGAATAGTTATTTTGCCTTTTCTTTTAAATATCTAGTCTTAAAAGTTATGTACTAGTCATCATCGGTACTTATATTTGGAAGAATGTCATACTGTTAGATATTATGATTGATTTGATTAAAAGTCAGGAGAGATCAGTAATGATGATTGGGGAATACTCCATGTTTTCATTGTTTAAACGGTAACATATCATAAGTACCATGGAGGTTTTGGAACCATGTCATGTGCCCTGCTCTCCTGTGAAGCTTCAAACAAAGCAGTAGAATATCTCTGCTTGGAACAAGAATTTTGAATACCAAAAATGGAACGAAACCAAGGTTTTGATTAAATAAAAGCCTTAATTGTTATGAAATTCTAAGGTTCTACTTCTGAATATTCTGTGGTTTTGTAACTATTTCTGTGTGTAAGCTGTCAGCCTGAAGATCTAAGTCCCTTGTTTTCCCTTCTTTTCTTTTTCTGGATGCAGTACCGCAAAGCTCCTGAAGGCTCACCAAGGAAAATTCAAGCTCAAAAGGATTTTGTTGAAGCAATGTCTCATAGAATGCATATGGATCAAACCATGAAACTTATTGGGAAACTCCTGTTTGGAATCAAGAAAGGTCCAGAAGTGCTCAACACTGTTCGACCTGCTGGGCAGCCACTTGTTGATGACTGGGACTGCCTTAAGACAATGGTAATATTTCTGCTGCTCGTTTTCTCCTTAATGCTGTTAAAACTTTTCCGATTCTATCTTGTTCTGCATATATAAAACAGATTTTCACAAATAATGTGGCTGTGCCTGATGGGTTTGTTTGTGCAGGTGAGGAGTTTTGAGACTTATTGTGGATCCCTATCTCAATACGGGATGAAACACATGCGGTCCCTGGCAAACATCTGCAACGCTGGAATGACAAAGGAGCAGATGGCCGAGGCTTCAGCACAAGCCTGCGTGAGCGTTCCTTCTAGCCGTTGGAGCTCCCTGCACCGGGGGTTCAGTGCATGATTTCAAGAAGAAAAAAATTGTGGGATTTGAATAACCAATCCGTGGTCATCTCTACATGCAAAACATATCTTAGGAATGCATTTCGATGATTGTTAATGTTATTCTGATTGCTTCAGTGTAACCTTGTGTAAATACAACTCAAGCCCATGTACTGTAATGCACGTACGTACTGAATCTTGTAAGTAAATATTAGCATGTTTGTTGCGTATGAATACGTACCTGTTTGCTGCAGCTGGTGTACGCATGAGGCTTTGGTTATAAAAAACTTTGCAATTACGATATGCCTTTGTTTTATGTTCTCTCTGGTTGCTTCATTAAGGAAGTGAGTGGCTCGGCGCTAATTCTTGTTTGTCTTCAAATGGTAAGCTGGTAATCTAGCTTTTTACCCAAAAAACCGAAAAAAAACCTGGTAATCTAGTGGGCCTTTCATAAGATAATGTCATTATCATTGTGATTATATTCCCTGTAATTGAGTTTTTCAAATCGAATGAAAGATATCAATCGCATTGGGAATTGGGGAAAGTCAGAAATATTGAAGAGAATAAATGAGTATAAGAAAATTGGAGTATTTTTGCTTTCCACTTTAACCCAATGTGTATACTCCACTCTCTCACCACTTGATACATGTCCATAAACATAACTATGGTTACATAAATCAAAGTAAAAAGTTAATCATGATTATGCATAAGGACATGCGTCAAGTAGTAAGAAGGGTGATAAGCATACACCTTGGATTAAAATGATGAGCAAAAATATTTCATATATTACTCCCTTAATTAATGTAATTTATAATTTTTCAAGAATTGAATGAAGGATTTTAATGTGGAACACACATCCATGCCTGATGTAAATTTAGAAATTGGAATAATTTTAATATCCATTGTAGGCAAATGAACATGCCATGCTATAGGTGTGCCCAATCTCATTGTGGAGAACGTAGCCGTACGGTAGGAGAGCATGCGTCCAACCCCAAATTCCCTTTCTTCCTCACCTTGCTTTAGCTGCCAAAATGTAGGTAAGCAACAGCCTACATAACGGGTCCAATAATAATGTACAATTTTGGCAAAGTCCAATTACTTTTAAAGATGCAATGATTGTATAGTTAATGCTAATTGTATTACATATTTTAATCGAATAATACTCACCACTTAACTTGACACATGCGAAATTATCCTTACTAAACAATTTCTGCTACATGGAGGTAAAAATGAACATTATTATATGGCAGTTTTCCCATGGTCTCCCAACACTCACAACCCAACATTTTCTTTTTCTTTTTCTTTTATTTTTTATTTTTTATTTTTAGAAAATACAACCCAACTTTAAAATATGATCCACAATTGCACATTGTCAAACCAACAGTGAAAACAAAAAAACATGGGGAGCAGGAACCGACGCTCTAGATTCAACCATTTTATTTGGTCAACACACAAATATTTAAGCTCCGCTTATTTACGGTCTATAATCGGCCATAGGAACCGGACATCAAGGACAATTGTCTGATAACGTTAAATCCATGACTCTGGTTAAACTTACCATGGTTAGTTCACTATAACCACACTACAACGAACCGGTTCACCAGAAAAATAAAATAATAAAATAATGTACAGGATGAATAAAAAAATAATTGGGTAATGCAAATTATTGCCACTTAACGGAGTAGTAGATTCTGTTAGATTCATTTGACGACAAGAAGACGTGAAGCATGGTAAGAACGTTGTAACGGGGTTTAAAAGAGACGGAGCTGACGGTTTAAGACAGGGAGACGCGTGAGCCGTTGGATTGTTGATCAAGGGCCGATAATGCTCGGCGTTGGACGGTTCAAGTATGACGGAGAGTGGGAGGGGTCGTATAAAGCCTGGGTTTTGAAAGGTGAGAGTGCATTTCGTTCCATCAAAACAACAACAAGAAAGAGGAAGAAGAAGGAGAAAGAACCTCTCTATAGTTTCGGCCTTCGGTCTTTCTTCTGCTTTAGAATTTAAAGAGGAAATCGGGAGAGAATTCGAAGCTTTTCTCTGAGCCTATTGTGTGTTCGCGGGAGAGACAAGGAGAGAAGAGCTTGCAGAGGTTTGTGATAGAGAAAACAGAGCTCGATTTTGGTAGTTTTAATGTAATCTGATTTCTTAGAATGACCGGGTTATTTTGTGCAATTTCTGTTTTGCAGATACATTCAGAAGAGCTTTTGGAGGAATTTGAAGTGAAATCGATTGCGATTTCCTGGGATAATTTCCAAGGTGGATCTCATTTCATTGAAATTTACAGAGAAAAGGTCGAGAAATCTAGTTTAAAGGTGAGGGGAGTTGGATTTCCTTAATTTCCTAAACGATTTCACTCCCCTATTCTAACTCATCGTTCGTTTGATTTTGGTTTCACAGGTACATTTCCAGGAGATTTGACCCCTTTTTTTTTGAAGAAATCTCAACTGGGGTATGAGATAAAGAAGAACAAGCATCTCTCATTCATGAGTGTCAGGGACATAGGCTCTAAGTTTCAATCATTTCGTTGATTTTCGGCTCTAGATTTGCATTTTGCAAAGTCAGAAGGCCTAGAAGAGCAAGATTGCCCAAAAGAAGCAAACTTTCTTTTGCAAATTCAGGATTGTAGCTGCTTGCGAAATCTCAGTATAACAGGTGAGGATTCATTTTCCGAATCCTAGATCAGTGAAACCAAGTATCGGGCTTAGGATTTCACTGGCGGATTTGATTTCCTTCCATTTTCGGTTCTTCAAATTTTGATATCTTTCTACTCAATTTGGTTTCTTCAAGGAGGCTCTCACTTTTCTCTTCTTTTTCGTCATCTGCAGCAGAGTCCAAGCAATTGGTTTCTCCGTTTTTTGATTTTCGATGTTCAAAAGCAGATAACTTTGCAATAGAATTTTAAGCTTTTCAAATGAAGCCAGCTGAGTTCCTTGACTCTCTCTCTCTCTCGCTGGGTCTTACATTTGGATCCATCATGGGCTTGGAATCTTTGTCCGTCATCTTCTTTCAATTTTCTGTCATCTGCCTCCTATGCAAGAATTTTCAATTTCAAAAAACTAATAGACCTTTATATTGGGGAAGATTATCTCTTCTTCTTCCTCCTCCTCCTCACTTCCATTTTAAAGGCTTTTAATATATTTTTTCTGAATGATTTCCGTCTGTATTATCAGCATTGAAAAGAAAAGACCTTCTCTGCGAAATTTTACCCTCTGTTTTGTGAAAAATCTATCTATCTTTGGTGTTCTGTGCTGGCAGTCCGAAGTATTTGTTTTTTCCGAAATTCAAACACCAGCAGAGTACCAAATCTTCTGTTTGGTTCTCGGGAAACTGATGCAAGAAAAAACTGAGCTAAGAGACGTAATTGCTCAACTTATTTAATCGCTATTCGTTGGAAGCGTCTGATAAAATAATCAAAGATACAATTTTCATTCTTTGTCCTTTCCCTGCATTTTTTTTTTTTGATCTTCATCTTCTCCGTCTGTTTGGGTAGGACTTGCTTTTTATTTGAATTTTATTTCTAGGCACTCGCAGTTGCAGAGAGCCAGCCACAATCCAATCCCAGATTCTCAGTTTTTGCCATTTCCGTCCCTAACTTTAATTATGAGAATTAACCGCGATTAAAATGTAAAAAACCATGTTAACCAACTAACTAACCGCTGTGATTAATTATTGTTTTGGCATGGGTGGACAGGTGTACATAAGGAGATGGAAAGGGACTGTCTTAGGCACACCCATACTAAAGACACCCACAATTCCAACACTCGAGACAGAACCGGAGGGGACGCCTCAGCCTCTCTGCTGTTGAGAGCGAGCTCCGATGCTATACGACACGCAACGACGTCGTCCGATTTCGTTTTGCAGTGGGGGAACCGCAAGCGCCTCAGGTGTATGAAGATCCAGGTCAAGGACAAGGGCAAAGACGACTCCGACGCCCCGGTTACCCGAACCACAGTCCGGGTCGACCGCCGGGTCGTCCGACCCGATAATGACCCGGCCAATCAGCCCTCCACCGCCGGTAACTCTAATCAGACGAATGGGTATTTAAATCTCCGTCAACGGCCGTTATCTCCGCAGCAGCCGCCACTTCAGCGTGTTCTCAGGTTACCACTTGCACTTCACGCTTTTGCTTTTATCTAATCTATATCTATTGCTTCCACGGGACGTCGTTTCGGTTGTCCTGCCATTCGTTAACGTGTAGTTTCGTCATTTTATGGGGAAATTATGGTGGCGTTTTGTCGTTTAAATTAGTGGCGGGTGGGCCAGGTGCGCGGGTTTTGTCATTTAGTTATTTTGGGACTTGTTGCCTACGGTTATATCTGTACAGTTTTGGTGCGGTTTTTATATATACCTTGATCTCACCGTCAAATGCATTATCTGTACAGTCATAATAATCAGATCAGGAGATTTTATATACAGAATTGCTTGATTTTAGATTCTAGATTTGTGAGGAAAAATCTCAGAAGATTGCGTGGCCAATTTCTCTACGTCTGTGAAGGTCAAAGAAAATAATTTTGTTAGGTAAGTGTTTGTTGCTTTGATTAGATTATTTCATATGCAACAATAGAGAGATTGCAAATTCTGTTATCTTCTTCCTTGTTTGGTTGAAGATAAAATCTTGTTTGGTTGAAGGGAAAATCTCAGATTTATCCTTGTGCAAATTTGTCGCTTTAGATTGGTTTGATTTATATGAGTGGGACTGGATAAATGGATAAGGCTAGACAGCATGGAATTTTGTCCCACACCACTGGTTTTTTATATTCCTGGCCTGCCATTAACATGGCTGTTTTAATGCTAAGCATGTGTAGTTTAATGAAATTTTATCGGAGGGTTTTTGAGATTAGGAGTTTTAATGATGAAATATGGGGCCGAATTTGTTGTGAGGCTTATCTTAATGATCCACTCTCCAATTGGTCAGGTGGGTGAGGAGATGTAAAAGCCCAGAAGGAGAGCTCATGGTAAGTGCATGAGGGGTGCCTTCTTTGTTTGTCTTTGTAGGAAACTGCTCTACCATATGATTGAATTAGGTTGCTTATGTAGTCATGTAATCTTTTTGGCTTGGTTGTGAACAAAAAACACATTCACATAACAAACAACTTCAATTAGAGAAAGAGATAAGAGTTTTAGTGCCATAAGGTCGAGGATTTACCCTCACATTTACGATAAGTGTTCGACTCTTCCTCGTTTGTGTTTTTCAGAATGGGGTATTAAGTTGATGATGTCAAGCATGATTGATTTGATCCTAGTTTTAGTTTTCTTGTTTGGAATGAATGCCTTATTTATTGTGATTGATTTGTTATTTAGTTTAGACATCATGTTAGCGCTGATTTGATCATAAATCTAGCATGATTAGGCTTGAGTAAATTGACTTCCACTAGGACGTGTAGCAGGCTTATTTTGCTCATGCTCACACCGGATCGGAGCTCCACTGCATGATAGCATCCGATCCATAACGACCGGGGTCCTGATTCCATGGGCTCATTGCAAACAGGAAATGGGCAATTCCTATTCCACGTGTCCACCGAAAACCAATTCATCAACCCCGTTTCTAGCCGTCGGGTCACTGATGGATTAGGCAACGGGTCCACTTCTTCCACGTTTCAACACGTGTTCCTTAACCCCCACAAAAGGCACTCTCAATCCAACGGCTAAAATCCTGCCTAAAAACCAGCTGTGCACGTTATACAGTACATCACATTCCTTTCCTCTCTCTCTCTCTCTCTCTATAAAATATCTGACTTTTCATTGAAGAAAAGAAAATTAACAACTCCCTCGTTTAAAAGCAGAACACAAAGGTCCCCCAAAGAAGCCAAAAAACCACGCTAATTTTCTACGCAAAACCCATTACAAACTCTAAGCGTCTCTCTCTCTCTCTCTCTCTCTCTCTCTCTCTCTCTCCCCTACCAATCCACCGATCTAGATCGTCCCAAGGTCATTCCCGTAATTTCACAACTACCCACATAAATTTATTTTAATTTAATTTTTTGCCAAAAAAATCACTTATTATGTTTTGTGCCTGCCTTTTTATGGGTTTATTGAATTGAATTGAATTGAATTGATTTGATTTGATTTGATTTGATTTTTATATGCGTATCTGAATTGTGTAGAAACTCAGAGACCACAACAAGTGCCATGAGAGGCCAGAGCAACGGAGGCTTGAGGGGAATTGCATCACCCGACAACAGAGGGGGTGCGCACGATAAGAAAGGGAACCACCACCACAATCACCACCACCATAATAATGAGAGTAACAACACCAAGTCTGCAGCTTCTTCGGACACGGCGCACGACAGTAAGAAGGGGGGAGGTGGGTCTTCATCGGGAAGCGGCGAAGCAGCGTTGGCGTCACCGATGGTCTGGCCGCCGAAGTTCGTGATTGCTTTGACCAACAAAGAGAAAGAAGAGGACTTCATGGCAATCAAAGGGTCAAAATTGCCTCAGAGACCCAAGAAGAGAGCAAAGTTCATTCAACGCACCCTCAATGTAAGCTCCTCTATTTTCCTTTTTTAGATACTTTATTTATTAATTAGTATTAATTAAAATTAAGTAGTTTTTTTCTTTCTTTCTCTTTTTAAAATAACACCATTGCCTTGCAAAAACAAAACAAAACCCAGTTCGATTTGATTTGATTATATTTATGTAGTTGTTTGACCTTGTATTTATGCAAATTGTTGTTGTTGTGACAAAATGTGGACTAGCTTAGAAAGGGTAGATTGCTTGGAAGGAAAAGCAAAAAATATTAAATTAAAAAAATTAGAAAAAATGTGGGTAAAGCAGGTGGTAGGGTGGAAATAAATAGAAATTTCTGGTATTTGTTTAATTTGGGTTAAAAGAAGCCAAAGAAGATTGCTAAAGTGACAGCAAGAACAAGGCATACACGTGTCCGCCAAGCCATGTATGCATATACCTAATATGCCTAAAAGTTTGTTTGCTGTCCGACTTGAATAATATTAATAGGACGATGGTTTGGGTTAAGATTAAGTTCTAAATTATTCGTAATAATACGATAATGAAATATTTTATTTAGGGTCGCCTTGTTTAGTGGAAAACTGATGTTACACGTGGCAATACGTGGTTGTTGCTTTTGCGTTGGTTGTCATGGTGATGGACGGTGCATGGCGTCTCATGTGGCCGCATGTGATTTAGTGGGCATCAGTAGCAAGTGGGCCTTAATTCTTTACTAACCGACAAAAAAAAGGGCGTAATGGGTCCAAACGGACCCTGGGCCTGTTACCGTTGGTTTTTTAATTTTCTTGGTTCTTTTGGAAATAATATGCTAAGTGGTGAGGGCATATAGGTATTTTCACTATCTCTTAATTATGCTGACTGTTTTCCGGGTTGGACCGCACTGCCAACTGCTGAGCACAAAAGCAAGAAAGCACGCACAACCCACAACCCACAACCCACAACGCACCGTTTTCGTTTTTTAAGTTCCAAACATGGCAAACTCATCAAAGTGCTTGTCAAAAAGCCTATCCAGCTTTTTGCCCATTACCTGAAGCAAAAGCTACCCTTTTGCCAGTCTGTTTTTGCTTGTTTTGGCCTCTGCCTTTTAATTAGCTGGAAGATCATTGTTCTAATTAGTTTTTTATTTTCTGTAATTTTGTTTTATAGCTGGTAAGCCCAGGAGCATGGCTCTGTGATCTGACCCTAGAACGGTACGAGGTCAGAGAGAAGAAGATTTCCAAGAAGGTATTTTATTGAGTAATTTTCTTCAATTCAGGGCCTAAATCAAATTTCCTTAATTTGCCTTTAATATTAATATTTTTATGCAGCACAATGAATAGTGTTTTTGTTTTGTTTTTGTATGATGCTGCAGAGACCAAGAGGGCTAAAGGCGATGGGCAACGTGGAGTCTGACTCTGAATAGAAAGGACTTTTAGTGAAAAGACTAATATATAGCATTTTCGTTTTTTTTTCCCCTTCTTTTTTTGAAGGTATGAGAAAAATGTTAGAACCTTTGTAAAATCTTCACCTTTCAACCATCAGAATAATGAATGGATTCATTTCCGGTCCTGTATACAGAGTCTTGTTTCTAATTTTCATACTAAGTTTGTTTAATCATAACAGGAAAAAAAAAATAAATAAATATATATATATATATATATATATCATCACTTCCAAGCACACGAACAAATGAAATTTCTCTCTTTCAAACCCTACTTGTGAAAAATAATTAAAATAAGCTTCAGGGATGTAATTCCGGTGGTTAGTCATGAAATGTTATACAATCCAACAATTTTTTGTTTTCTTTTCAACCTACAGCACATTTTCTTATGTATTTAGATACGGGTCTCAGTCCACATACATGGATGACTTATGGTTGAAGTGCTCATTACTCATGGACAAAATCAATTTCAGACTTCACCATTCGAGTGAAAAAGAAACTCGAGACTCGATCGCTCTCAAGATCACAAAATTGACTCTTGAGACGAGATTTGAGACTCGTTTGAAAGTTAAAACTTCAAAAAGGAAGTAAAAAACAAACCATAACTCTCTTTAGCTGACACACGTAACGTAAAACCACAATATATGAATTTGCAAAGCTGTTAAAGACAATGACATGTAAAAATTTACCAAAGACAGGAGAAAAACCAAAACCCCAACTTCCTAAAGTTACCCATGAGCAAATTGAAGGGCCACTTCCAATTTATAATGATAAGAGATAATATCGTTGTTTGGTCGCATGATTTGTGGATGCCACTTTACATTATGTGGCCTCCCTCCCTAATTGGTATTTTGATGTGACACGGAACACTTAACGCGGCAATTTTATTTCTTAACGTCATTGACAATTTCAATGAAAACCCATGACTTATCATATCAGGCCACCAAACCAAACCCAACTGAATTAAACTATTGGAAGAGGGGAAAACAGGAGTCCTAATTCAAATTAACATTCATAATTCACCATCATTGACGTCCAGACCTTAATTATGACACGAAGAACCATAAACACATTCTGAGAATAACATCTGTTCTGTGTGAGTTTGTGGAGACAGACAGATCCACCACCCACCATCCAGCTGGTTCTCAAAGGCAATTCTAACGCTACCTGCGGGTCTTGAAGACAAGACGAAGATTTTTCAATTTTAATTAGCACCCAAAAAAATAGCATGGAAAATACCCCCAATAGGCCCTAAATATACCCTTAACCACTGGGAATTGTCATTTGCAGTGAACGAAAATGAAATAACAATTTGGATATTAGTTAATTTTGATATCACAAGCTAAACAAACACCATTCTGAAAGTAACTCAAGCATCAAACACGGGGAGGAGGAGGAAGATTAACGAAATAAAATCAATGAATTATTTACTCATAATAATGATAATAATCGAAATCCACAAATACAAAACCCATAGTAATAAACCAAGTGCATTATATATGTAGTCTATGCATCATAAAAACCCACATGACGCTGAAAATCCTATAGATCCATAATCACCAGCTACTAAAATGACAAACACTACTAATAAAAAACCAAATCAGAAACCCAACCGCTCTCTACACAGCCCCAACCATAGTTGGGGTAGTAAGCGAAGACTCAAACCCTGAGCGCAGATCCGAAGACTATAGCGGCGAAGGCGGCGGCGAAAGCGGAGATGAACGACGGGGAGATGGAGGCGGATGCGGAGGTTGGGCTCGGAGCTGGAGATTCGGCAGCCTGAGCGGCGCCGATGACAGAGAGGACGGTGACGAAGACCGCCATGAGAGCCACGAGTGAAGTTGCCTTTGAGACTGCCATTGTTGATTGGTGTGAGTGTTGTTTGTGCTTCGGAATCTAGGGTTTTGGTTAGACGCAGAGAGACTGAAGCACAAATATCAGAGGTGGAATGAAGTAGGATTAAGGAACGTATTTATAGCGGGGATTTTGGGCTGGGGTCGGGCAGCCTGGGCAGCTGCCCGGTTCTACAGGCTGGCTACTTGTGATTGGTACGGCGCGACAGCTCACACCGCTTGTCTGGTAAATTTTTCTCTGTGGGCCCCACTAGAAACCAGCGTCTACGCGGAGTCGTTTCACATTCCTTAACGATAGGGGTTTTTCCTTCGCGGCCGAGTCGACTCAGTGGAGAACATATTCGCAAGAATCTTTTAGCTTGCGACGCGCGGATCAGATTCTGTCCGTACGGTGTCAATTGAGTCACAGCACACGATGAACGGTCCAGATGAACCCGTGGGAATGGAAGAGGTTATAACGGTTTCGCGGTAAGAAAATTTCGTTTTAATTTATTTTTAAACTTAAAAAATGGCCCACAATCCGCAATCAGGGAGATTACAGCGCAGAAAACACAGCGAGGATGCGTGACTTTCCGGTGAGCGACTCGATGGCCAACGGGCGATCGACACGTGGGATTTCGAAAAAGACAGGTTGTTCAATTGCAAGGAAAAAGATACGACAGGTGTAGGGTGGGATTTGGTTATGTTGCTTCGGATATTTTCATTTCGCGGGATTTCCAGAACATTCGCTTGGCATTTTGCGTTTTGGAGTTGAGGGCCGCACATGCGTGCTGGTGAAGTTACCGTAATGCCCTTAAGAGTGATTGGGTGCGTGTCAATTTTATATTCACGTTCATTATGAGGATGCCTATGATTATTAGCTTGAAGAAAACCAAAGGAATGTGGCGCTGAATGGGTTTGAAGTCCATTAATGTGTTCCAGGGCTTTTCAACATTTTGTTCCATATTCCATGCCGTGCCCACTGGCTAATGGGTTTGATGTGGGCCCAACATATTCTTTCCTCGTCAAATCCAAATAAAAAGGCGGAGTGTTACGGGAGCTCCTATAATCCGGGTCGGCTTTTGTCGTCGAGATTTCATTTCAACTGTCTAATAATAATACTTTTAGAGTGCTGTTAAACGAACTCTCAAATAAACTAAGGACATCCTACCTTCAAATTATTTATTGAATTCAATAATTTACTCTAATATAAAATAATCAAAAAAATTATATTAAATTATGAAACAAATGTAATTTTAATAAATACAACATATTTAATTAAATTGGACTTTTCTTTTTCTTTTTCTCTTTTGGGTTTGTTTGTTAACCTCAATAATAATAATAAATAAATAATGAATAATTAGGGAGGGACCAACCATAAAGCCAAGCAGGATTAACAAATGTGTCCAGAGATGGATAAGTTAAGAATTAATCTTGTATTATGAGACAACCATCGCGATGTCTGTCTGATCCATATAGAATTGCAGAATTAATAACAATGAGGATATTTTTTCTGAAAACTTTTCAAACAGATGAAAAAATATGAGTCCTAGACTTGTAACTCCGCATGCAAAAAAAAGGTTCCAGCCAACCATCTGCATTTGTTTTTGAATTTGAATGAGGTTCCAGCCAACCAAGGCCGGCAACGCTACAAATTTAAAGTCGACACTATACTGTGATTCCCAGTTACTCCACTTCACACTGTATTTTAATCCTTGGCCCCCAAATGAACATGCTTATGCTTGTTCTCAACTTTAAATCTGGACCTTGAATTGATCTGGCACCAAACAAGTAATATGATTAAAAATAATAATGTAAAAGTGGAGCCAAGATCAATAGATAACATTTAATTGAAGGTACTAAATAAACATTGGATAGGCAAACCCTGTGATCAAGCTATCACTCAGTTTGGCATCATCATCTGTTATACCCGATTCTTCAATAGCCTTCAGAACAAGGGTTTTTTAGTTTCCTCATCTTCAGGACTCCGTCATTCTGCAAATAAACAAGGTGTACTTTAATTATAGGGTGTACTCAATTAATTTTAAAGTTCGTTTAGCAACATTCTACTTTTATTGATCGGACAACTATTAAAGACGCCCTCACACAAGTGGTACGCAGCATAAATGGGCATGTAACCCATAGAGGACCAAGCTATAGCCTACAGAACCGTTGACACACGTAAGTTCCACAATACTGTTAATATATGTGCGGGCGACTACGAGTAACTGTTAACCTAGAGTCAGAGAAATGATATTCAAATATAAAATATTTTATTCTAATGTCGATTTCTGAATACAAAAATGTGAATTTGATGCAGTGCTAAATAAGGTGTGCTACTTCTCTATACATCTGATACTGTTGTGGACAGGGGGGTTTGGCCAAAGAGCTATCAAGTGAACCTCAACTAATAATAATATTACATCTGAGGTTGAATTCTATGATGACAAATAATACACACCACAAACAGGGAATTTTGCATGCTCTTCGGCTCGAGAAGTTTGATTTGACCGAGGTTTTATGTGTTAGAAGCCCAAAAACTTTGGTGCTAAATGCAGAAGAGGTTCCATAGCACTTGGAGCAAATTTTCTTCCCAAAAGAAAGCAGATTGAAGAGTTCCGGTCGTTGTAAGTGCAGCGATGACCCTCCAGCATTCTCTTGAAGAATTCCTCAGTGATATCAGCTCTTCCAAAGGTAGCTGGGTGAGGTCCACCCCTTGACCAATCCACCCAAGTGATGCTTCTGTTTGCTAAGGAATTCCCTGCTTGAATGGTTACCATGGTGGGGAAATAGTGCTCATCAACATAACATGCGGGTCTACAGAACTTTTCAAATTTTGGGTAAAATGTTGTATCTTCAACAATGCTGATGGCAAGCTTCCGGTTAACTTCAAACCATTGGGAGCCCTTGCGCCACTGGGTTATATTCACTTCAGGTGCCATGTTATTATTATAGCGTCCTCTCCCGAATGGCCCAGGGTCGTCAAATGCACCGATGAAGCTGTACT
The DNA here is from genome assembly GCA_018703695.1 of Prunus fruticosa. Taxonomy (NCBI): domain Eukaryota; kingdom Viridiplantae; phylum Streptophyta; class Magnoliopsida; order Rosales; family Rosaceae; genus Prunus; species Prunus fruticosa. The sequence continues at coordinate 51,518,412 of CM031917.1, forward strand.
TGGATTTCAGTAAGTAGTGGTAAATGACACTGAAATTATAGAGCGGAATACAAGATTCGGAAACAAGAATGAACCGTTCATTGGATATGTCAAGCAATGCATTAGCAAGGAGCCTTCTCTCAGCATCACACATACTCATTCTTCCCCACTCAGAAACCTGCACAGCAGAAAACCAAAACTCTTAGCAGATATGTAAGTGATATTGCATAATATCTATCCAGATCTGAACAGCAAAAATTTCTACAACAGCAACCAAGATGACCTCAAAGAAATTAGACAAAACAAGTTAGCCTCAAGCTACAAAGCAACAACAATATAATTTTCCCTGGATACTCTCTGTATTTGAAGCTACTAACTGCGGATCATGAGTTTCTCTTTTGTTCAAAACACCCAGGTTAAAAAGTAAAACAAGCAGAGCTTTTATGGAATATGTCCACGAATCTGGAATAAATACTTGGTATGTTTCTATACAACCTTGGACTCTATCACAAAGCATCATTCACATAAAAATTAATTTCTTCCTCATAACCTGAAGGCAGATATCATGACAGTATGGAAATGTCATGATTGTTGCACGAGAACAAGTCAGGAATCAAAAACATAGATAAAAAAAACATCAGGACTATGTGAAGAGGTCCAGAGTGCCACCCAAGTAGTTAATGCCTTTACATCAGCTGTTCATCATGTATGAATGCATTTATGCATCTGCCTTTTTCATGTTTATAAACACAGGTGTTGTAATAGTCTCAAGATCCAAAAGTTAGCAGCAGATGGAGTGGACCTAGTGGAGTTTGACATGCAGGATTGTCAAGAGTCCATGGAACAAATAGGCGTCCTGCCCTCCCCCCGAGATGGTCTAAATATCCTACATCACTGTAATTCTCCATACACATCCCAAACATGATAAAACTGAACTGTTCCTTTCTACCATGATCACCAAAAATTACCAACTCTTGGAAAGATGAATTCCGGATTTCATCATGTCTTAAGCTTCACATACATAACCTGACATTTTTAAATGCAAGAGACCAGGGTGTGTGCTCACCACAGAGCAAATATAGAAAATCAAGATGTGCAGAAAGTAAAAACCAGATAAACCAGTGATGGAGAAATAGATATCTAAGAATTTACCACAAAATAAAAAAGAAAAAAAAAATTTGTACTTGCTGAAGGATGCTTAGTAGAACAAGCAATCTCATAAAAGGATAAAATATCCATACCTGGCTAGGAATGTGTCTCCCATAAAAAACGGACGAAGAGTGAAAATGAGGTTGGAATGACGGCAGTGAATGAAGGTAGATCGAATAATGTCCTTCATGTCCCTTCAGAAACCTCTCCCAAAGGGGTGCCAGAGGCAACGGCCCCCTGGTCAAGAACATAAATGCAATCTTTGGAACTCTCTCAAAAGGATACTTCTTTATTCTAGGCATAAGAGATGCCCTCCACAATAATTCCTGATCAGTCATAGTGTGTTGAAGATTTGATGGCGGCTTAATCCACCGGTCCAAACCACTCGGTTCCTCATAGCATGGCTGGAAAGAGGACGTGGCCGTTGTCATCACCCCGTTAATTCCAAAATGACGAATCGTGAATATGCTAATGACTGAGAAAGTAATACAGAAAAGCAGAAACATCACAAATAACTGAAGTAGCCTTATCGGCAATGCCTTGGTTTGGTTTGTCCTGCTAGTAACTCCGGGGTCCTTGCCTTCCTCTAATGGCACAACCCTTGATTGCATGGTTTGCATCTTGATTAAAACACTGCACCAAAATCAATTTCTAGCTCTTCTGATTACTACAGAGTACCTCCAAGTCTCAAAATTTTAGACACCTATTGACTTCTCTGAAACAAGAAAACCCAGAGTCCAAACGGTGAAGAGAACACGAATTTAATCATATTGGAATCTGAATCACTCAGTTTTCTTCAAAACTACAACCCCACCAAATAAAAACACTCTGGACAGATCTGAAACTAATACTACAGTACTGAACACATATTGCGTAAAAAATCTTAACTTTAGTATATGGGTTCTTAATAAACCGAGCTTATATCAAGGATCTAAGCTAAGATCATACAAATATGGATCGAACTTCTCTTTCAGCCGAGAAAAAAGTATGACATACCATGTGACTTTTGGGGTTGAAAGCTAAATTGATGAAGACGAATGAAGGATTTAGATCCTTGTATTTGACTGCTTGAATTGCGCCCAAGAACACGGGAAGTGGTCAATTGGATAAAGAACAAGAGAACAGAAGGAGGTCACGCAGAGGAGACTTTGGCGGCAGAAACAAAAAGGTGCCGTGACCAATAATAATGAGAGAGTTTGAAAAACTTGGAGAAAGTCTTGACCAACTGAGTGTGCGCGTTGTGAGTGAGATGAGAGAATTTTGAGGAAGACGACGACTGTGTGATGATCTGTAGAATCTCAAGTTTTAAGAATGTCTCTCACACGGTGCGGTGCGAGTGAGGAGGGAGGGGGATAGAGCTTGTCGGCTAAATTGGGAGTTTGATATAGAAACACCCATCCAGTTTCATAGCTTGGAGGAAAAACGAACTTGCCTCATCTGTTGCGTGTGTATTTTTGGGTAAATTCATTAGTTACTGAAAAGATAAAAATGGACCTCGGGTTGGGATGCTACTAATATGCTTCGATTTTTTTTTTTTACAAGTGATAGTCTAGTGATACTCTAAATTAAATAAGAGGGCAATTTCTCACACATACACAACTATAATGTCACGAAAGATTGAAACCTTGAAATTAAAGCTCTTTTCCACGCACTAAACCCTGTTGACAATACACTTGGATTTTAAGATGGGCACACTAGAAACTTTATTTTTTATTATTAATTGCAAACACCCTATTGGAACACGTTTCACCATATTGGAGCATAATTAGCATCAAAGCAAGAAAATCAACTCTTTTTCAACCTCATAGCCGCATAAAATAACAGATAAAAGGATAGAGTACAGATGCAAATGTAATTATTGGTTAGAGATTGGGTGAGGCATGATTTCTTCACTCCAATTTTATCCACTTACACTCCTTTTTTAGTTATAAAATAGAGTGTAAGAGCATGCAATGATGCTCTCTATTTCTTAGCTAAAAAGATAAGAAAGCTATTTTAGGAGCTCTCTAAAAAATTTCAACTCCAACCATACTCCATAATTTGGAGAGTCATAAATGTTATAACTGTTTTTTGATTGGTCCATCTCTATTAAAAAATAAAATAAAAAATAATTAGCATTAAATAAAGGTTTGAAATACTCATTAAATAAGGCAGAATTAAATTATAGGGAGCCACTAGGAGTACTTTCTCTCTCTAATTTAGGAGCTCCTAGAGGACTCCCTATTTTAGGAAGTGGATATGGAGCATGGTTGGAGTTGCATTTTTACAATTCCTCCCTAAAATTTGTCTAAGAAGGTGATTTAGGGAACCCATTGCGAATGTTCTAAGCGGATAAAATTGGAGTGGGCCACTCTTAATTGATTGTTGAAGCTTAAAGTCTTATTGTGGTGGAGAACCCAATTGTATTAAACAATGTAATAAACACGACGCGGTGTAGTTGGGCAGACCGCAAGTCTTGGCCTCTAGTTAGGTGGGATTTCAGTTCTTTCACCAAACCAAACAAGCCATGAGGAGGGCTAAAGAAAGTCTAAAGGTAGGAGCCATATGTAGGATCAAATCTGCCTAGTAACCAGTTGTATATCCCCTTCTGTCTACAGCACTTTACATTACGTAATCGGTTGTATATTTCTATTCTATCTGTTTACAACAATCGTCATGTTACGTAATGAGTGTTGTAGACACGGGAATACAAAATTGGAGATAGCTAAGATTCTCTCCATATGTAGAGTCTAGACCCACCTACAACCGCATCAAAGATTCCCCCAGCAATAAGGGCACAGGGACAGTTGAGGATCCAAAATGGTTCATATACATGGGGTTCCCATCTCGATCTAAACTTTGTTAAAAATAAAATTGATTGGTTGGTAGAATCAACCACGCTCAAAAAAACAAGCAGTATTAACTCGAGAGAGGAGTAGAATCAACCACACTAAAAAATATATGCAGTTTTAACTCGAGAGAGGAGCAGAATCATAAAGCCTTCGCTGCTGTGAATGGCGATCCTGCAAAACAATTCATGATGTAACCATGATTTGCAAAGAAAACCATCCATGCATTCATTTTGAACGTGTGATCTAATAACACGTCGTATCGAACAATGAGATCTGTGAAAACTGAACAATGTCACAACATTAGCTCTGAAGTTTGCCAGTATATCTACTGTCTATGAAAACGCCAAAGTTGAAGACTAATACTAAGATGCTACAGAGCGTTTTCTGCTCAGTCACAGCACATGAAACAGCCAAGATGTAGATGTGTCTATCTTATTCACAAAGGAACAGTTAGCTTCACATGCCAAATTCTATATACCATGGCATATTTCTTGTAGCATATACCACTCTACTTCACCACAAAAGTGGCACGGAGGTTGGAAACCATAACTGGGCACTCTCCCTTCTCATCATATTCAACAAAGTCCCCTCCCGACAAGTCAACATGGTCAAATTTTGTCCCTTCCACCTACAAGAATGAACACTAGTTTAAGTTGAAATAAAGACACATCCAGCAGAATCGATTGCAGTACATAAATAAGTGGAACTTCCGAAAATGAAAACTAGAACTTCAAAAATCGAAACTATTCTCCTATTTTCAAAAATTCAACAACAATTCAAATGCCAAAATTCAATTGACTGGGGTCTCTAGTAATTCGTTTTTCACTCCTTGTTTCTTTTTCTAAATTTCATTATCAATCTAATTTTCACTTTTATTCTCCTTGGGGTGGGGAATGGCGATGGGCGGGCATGACACTCCTCCTGGCCAAGCAGAACAGTAAAAATGAGTTGACATTTGTTGACACCATCTCTGGTCCAATCCGCATGGTAGGCTTCCATAGTAAATCTAGTGTACAAGACAATTATACTGTTTGTGGGATGCCCTTACGCCAGAAAAATAAAATATCACTATTTTCTGCAGTTCCCACCTCTTGAATATGATATGCTCATCAGATGTACTAACCTTAAGACCTTTATGCTAAAGGACAGAGACCTGAGCTTTCTCACCCCAAAAAGAAAGGATCAGAACTCAAAAGGACAAAAATACCAAAATAAGCTTTGAAAGGTGCTACCACATTATGGAATAGGATATGCAATCCTTAATGCTTAATGTACTATAAGTACAAACAAGGAGAGTTAAGAAGAGAAGAATAAAAGAATTTATACATATGCGCTGAAGTTCATAGGAGTTACTGAGATTTAGTGCTTAGGAATGTTCACACGATTACTATTTATAAGATCATTCAGCTCAAAGGTCCCAGCAAAAGTCATTTTCCATCCATAAGTACAATAAGAAAGTTTTATACAATATGCTACATAATTGGAAGTTGATGTGTGAAGAAGAGAAACTTACAGATTCAACCTTCCACCCACCAGCAAATACATAGTCCACAGGCTCATAACCCCTGCACTCAAACATCATCAAGGGGAAAACTTCCTTTCTTCACACATTTGCTGGGTCAGTGGTTTACCATGACCTGGCATCATTGTCAGAGTTCCATCCCTTCCACAAAACTTGCACTACAAGGGGAGATGCAAATCACCACACATATACAGCAAACTTAACCAGAAAATATTCGTTCAAAGATAAAACATAAAGGGAACAACCCCCATATCCATGAATTGAAGATATGCAATAGTAATAACTTATGTCAACGTAGTTGACTCATATGTCATCAAATAGAAACTGCACAGAGAAATGTGTTGGAACCCACATATGTAAACTTTAACCAAGAGAAGAGAAATGAAATCCCTATAAAATCTCAAAGTTGTAGCTACAATTAGGCACCCAAACAAACAAAGCATTTACTCAACCAAACAAGCATACTACAGAAAACACAAACTACCATAACTCTTCTGTTCCTTTCCTTCTATTTCCTCAGAAACTAAATTTACTTCAATAAGCTCTTAAATTCCAAAGCCCATTGAGCAATTAGTAGAGAGAGAGAGAGAGAGAGAGAGAGAGAGAATGGTTACCTTCTGAACGAGATTAACGGTTGCCTTGCCCGATGGAAGAGGAACAGTCTCGTTCAAGCTCACACAAGTTTCCCTCTGGCTCAGCTCTCCACACCTCTCACATTTCAACTGCAAAATCACAGAAAGAATAGAATCATGTTAATAATGACTATATCAAGCTCGGGAGACTAAGCACAAACGTCGACATCAATTTTAAGCCATAAACCCTAGAAATCTGAACACGAACACAAACTATAATGACAAAATCGACTGCATTTTTGGAGCAAAAAACTTGACGAAAGGAAATGAAGGCGACCTTGAAGAGATAGGAAAAGTTGGGGTCGTTGCAGCCTTCCTGGGGCTGAAGGTTCGTCAGGTTCTCGAGGTCCGCAGCGATCTGAAGTAAAAATTTCACCATTTTCGATTTGGCGTCAATCTGGAGCTACACACCGCGTCTTTGTCTCACTGTGTGTAGAGAGTGGCAGGACGAGTAATAAATAAGGGGGGCTTGGGCGACGAATCGACGCTATCAGTTACACGGCGTCGTTGTGCGGAATTTCATTTTTTTTTCTCCTAACATGGGGATTTTTAGCTCAAGTTAAAGACAATTTACCCTAAAATCAATGGCATGTCTTCGAATCATCTTTTTTAATATCACTTGTATTTTAAAAAAAAAATTATATTATATGAATCATATACATGATACGGGTTACTTGTGATACCTGTTACAAAAATGAGTTTGATATGATGAAAGTCTTTCAAATAGCAAATGTGAATTAGGTTAATTGGTTTAAAAGTAGTATCTGCCTTTTTTTACATTAATTTTTAGATTTATGATAATAGTACTTCATTTGAAATTTTGAAGGCCATTGAAGTGAAGGAACCAAAGAAATATTGTAGGAATTTAACAATCATTTTGCCATTCTAATTTGTGAGGACATGTCATAATGTTAGTCCTCATACCATTTTCCATTTTACACGCCGCAGTTCAAATATTGGACCAAAAAAACAAAACGAAATTGGCATGATTGGAAGGTGAACCATGCAAAGTTTGCAGATATGTAATCAGAATCATGTGCTACATATTATGGAGGCATTGTCCATAAAGAGATTCAACTAGTGTTGGGATCTTAGCCCATCTCATATACTGAAAGAAAGATAATCAATTTCCATTTCATGATTTTGGGTCTTTGTGATTAGTTAACGACAAATGGGGGGAAAGGGGTTGTTTTATGGTGAAGGGATTGGAAGAAGGGGCATAATGGTAATTATGTTGGGAGTAACTGTGACTCTCATTAGATGTGGGGTGCTTGTGGAGGGTAATTTGTTCTCTAAACAGAAGATTTTGGAAACTGAAAGACAATTAAAACAACTTAGAAGGCCTGCAGTTAAAACCATTCAGGTAAGAATTGTCCAGAACTTGAGCCCTTCACATAAGTTTTCTTCATTGTATTCATTTACTCAGTCCATATTAATCTCTATGATTGCTTGTAGAGTGAAGATGGTGATATCATTGATTGTATTGACATCTACAAGCAGCCAGCTTTTGATCATCCTGTTCTCAGAAACCACACCATCCAGGTCTGCCTTCTGTTGTTCAAGTTGAAAGTAGACACAGATTTACTCTGCAACTTTAATCTTTTTACTACCATATAACAACTGCTTTGAGTCTTTTTTTCAGATGGCACCAACATATGACACAACCAAGGAGACAAAGACATTGAAAAAAATGGACAGATGGAAGAAGAGGAATGAAGAACAATCTCCCATTACAGTGAAGCAAACATGGCACAAAAGTGGAAGCTGTCCTCAGGGAACAATCCCGGTCCGAAGAATCCAGAAAAAGGAGCTTCTGAGAGCCAGCTCCGTTAAGGACTATGGAAGAAAGAAGCACAGTTCTACCTTGTCTCGTCATGTTTCACAGTTAAGTGACAACAAAACTGTGTACCTTCAACGAGCAAACCACTCGGTACATCAATTCACCACACACATTTTTAACCAATTGGTAAATTAACTACAACTATACATGCATCTAATGGTGAGGGTTTTTTTGTGCGTGTGTGTGTAATTTGTAATGGCATCAGAAGGCAATATTGTTTACAGAAGGGTACAGATATAATGGAACCAAAGGAGACATCAAAGTTTATAACCCTGCTGTCGAGCTTGATGATGAATGTAGCACTTCTCAAGTTTCTCTCATAAATGGTGCTTATTATGACTTTGAGAGTGTTGAATCTGGATGGGCGGTATATATATATATATATATATATATATATATATTAACATAATAAGCTCTTTCACTTTCATCTTGAAGCTACTTACTTCTTCTGTCATATTTTATGTTCATGGCATAATTTTTTAGTCTGAAAAATTACTCTAATCCCTCTTCAGGTAAATCCCAGCGTATACGGGGACAGACAGACTCGAATTTTTCGTGTATTGGACTGTAAGCAGACATGAATAAGGACTTAACATTCATGTGAGTAATTCCACTAGATTTGATGTGATTTCTGATGTTTCTGCAGGTTGATGGCTCACAGAAAACTGGTTGCTTTGATCTCACTTGTCCTGGATTTGTTCAGACTAGCCATGAAATTGCTCTTGGTGCAGCAATCCATCCAATCTCTGTTCCTCATGGGCTTCCATATCAAATAATCGTCTACATCTACAAGGTCAGGTCAACAGTTTAACAACATAACGCACTTGATGAACAGTTTAGCAACATAACATGTCTAACATTATTCGTAATACTAAATAATCTTCAATTGAATTTCTTTTTGTTTTGCCTCCAAATTTAGGATCCAGTAACAAGCAACTGGTGGGTGCAATATGGGGAGAGAATTAACATCGGTTACTGGCCCCCAGAGCTGTTTGTTTTATTGAGCTACCATGCAACAAGTGTTGAATGGGGAGGTGAAGTTTATAGCTCAAGAGTGGGAACTACGCCTCACACAAGAACAGATATGGGCAGTGGACACTTTGCTGAGTCATCAGTTTGGGGGACTTCAGGCGTCATAAAAAGAATTCGAGTACATGAGAATTCACCTGGGCTGAAATTCCCTGATATAGTTAATACTTTGATGGATGAGTTCAACTGTTATGATGTCAAGTATCTTTCGGATTATGTTGAAGATCCTGAGTTCTATTATGGAGGGCCTGGTAGAAATTATATGTGCCCTTAAGCTTATGTTAGCTTTGCTAGGACTGTTTAAGACCCCATTATAATGGGTAATTATGTTGTTTTAAACTTTCATCAGTTATTTTTTCGATATCAAACTCTGTAAACCCCAAAGGTCTTATTCTCAAAATGATGTAGTTTTAGACATAAACACGATACAAGCACTAAAAACACAAGTGGATAATTCTATTTCGTCCCAAAAAGGAAAAGCCTTAGAGAGTTGAAATCTCCTAATAAATTGGTAAAATTAGGCATATTAATTTTCATTTCTATCCAGAGGTTGCGCAATATTTGAATTCAGATTTTGAGGGAAGTGACGTTTTTGGTGTATAGGCATCGATTGTGTGTTACACTAACATAACATGTTCAACTTTGCACAAACGACTTGGAATTTCGTTTTTTTATATATAATAATCGAGAAAAATATTTCTCTCATTTCTTAAAATGAGTCATTCCTCCTTACGTGCAAATTACAATTTGACATGATCTACACGTGTTAGGTTGACTCATTTAATTCTATGATTGACACATAGCATTATCACCTAATAACATAGATAGATTAAGTTATATAGTAGAGATATGATGAAATCAGTACATTTGAAATTTTGAAGTAAGGCCATTGGAGGGAAGGAAACCAAGCCATACTTAGAAATTTAACAATCAGTTCTTCATTGGCTAAAGATTTATGTAGCTGGGTTTAACCAAGGTTAAGGACACACTTGTCCAAATATTCAACAGCTACCATCTTGAATTTAACACTTGGCAATTCAGATATATATAATAAAAATGTGAAATTTGCATGATTTGGAAGGTGAATCATGCAAATTTTGCAGATAAATGTAGTTTGCAGAAGATATATATGCTGCACATTGTGGGTGGCATTGTCCTTAAATAACCTAAGCTCATCTTAGATTCTGAAAGCAAGATAAACAGTTTCCATTTTATGATTTTGGTTTAAATTACCTGAGATTTAGTATATAATCAAATAAATGGGGAAAGGGTTGTGTTGGGGTGAAGTGATTAGATTAAGGGGGATGAAGATGATGGTAATTATGTTGGGAGTGACAGTGACTCTAATTAGATGTGGGGTGCTTGTGGAGGCTGATTTGTTCTCTAAACAGAAGATTTTGGAAGTTGAAAGAAAATTAACCCAACTTAGAAGACCTGCAGTTAAAACCATTCAGGTTTGAATTGTCCAGAATGAGCCCTCCACACATGAGTTTTTTTCTTATTATACTTCATATGTTGTATTCATTCCCACCTCAAATGATTGTTTGTAGAGTGAGGATGGTGATATCATTGATTGCATTGACATTTACAAGCAGCCAGCTTTTGGTCATCCTGCTCTCAGAAACCACACCATCCAGGTCTGCCTTTCTGTTGTTCTAGTTGCAAGTAAAAAAAAGGGAAAGATTTACTCTGCAACTTCAATCCTTTTACTACCATATAACAAGTGGTGTGAGTCTTTTTAGATGGCACCTACATATGATGCAACAAAGGAGACAAAGACAATGGGAAAAATGGACAGATGGAAGAAGAGGAATGAAGAACAATCTCCCACTACAGTGAAGCAGACATGGCAGAAAAGTGGAAGCTGTCCTCAGGGAACAATCCCGGTCCGAAGAATCCGGAAAAAGGAACTTCTGAGAGCCAGCTCGGTTAAGGACCATGGAAGAAAGAAGCACAGTTTACCCTGTCTCGTCATGTTTCAGAGTTTAGTGACAACAAAACTGTGAACCTTCAACGAGCAAACCACTCGGTAAATCAAGTCCCCACACACATTTTTTAATTAATTGGTAAATTAACTACAACTATACATCTAATGGAGAGGGGTTTTTTTTGTTTTTTGGTTTTTGTGTTTGTGTAATTTGTGATGGCCTCAGAAGGCAATATTGTTTACAGATGGGTATAGATATAATGGAGCCAAAGGAGACATCAAAGTTTACAACCCTGCTGTTGAGCTTGATGATGAATATAGTACTTCTCAAGTTTGTCTCATAAATGGTGCTTATTATGACTTTGAGAGTGTTGAATCTGGATGGGCGGTATATATATTAAAATTAATAAACCCTTTCACTTTCATCTTGAAGCTACTTACTTCTGTTACATTTTATGTTGATGGCATTACTTTTTGGTCTGAAAAAATGCTCCCTTCAGGTAAATCCCAGCGTATACGGGGACAGACAGACTGGATTTTCGTATACTGGACTGTAAGCTGACATGAATCATAAATTAGTTTTCATATGAGTAATTCCACTAGATTTGATATGATTTCTGATGTTCCTGCAGGTTGATGGTTCAAAGAAAACTGGTTGCTTTGATCTTACTTGTCCTGGATTTGTTCAGACTAGCCATGAAATTGCTCTTGGTGCAGCAATCTATCCAATCTCTGTTCCTAATGGGCTTCCATATCAAATAATCGTCTACATCTACAAGGTCAGGTCAATAATTTAACAACATAACGTACCTAACTGATAATTTAGCAACATAACATGTCAACATTACTACTCGTAACGCAATAATAGGTTTTCTTCTCGGATCTTCGATTGAATTTCTTTCTGTTTTTGTCTCCAAATATAGGATCCGGTAACAAGCAATTGGTGGGTTCAATATGGGAGAGAATTAACGTTGGTTATTGGCCACCGGAGCTGTTTGTTGCACTGATCTACCATGCAACGAGTGCTGAATGGGGAGGTGAAGTTTATAGCTCAAGAGTGGGAACAACTCCTCACACAAAAACAGATATGGGCAGTGGACACTTCGCTGATTCTGTTTGGGGGACTTCAGGCGCCATAAGAAGAATCCGAATACATGAAAATTCACCTGGGCTGAAATTCCCTGATATAGTTACTACTTTGATGGATGAGTTCAACTGTTATAATGTTAGGTATCTTTCAGATTATGTTGAAGATCCTGAGTTCTATTATGGAGGGCCTGGCAGAAATTTTATGTGCCCTTAAGCTTAGCTTAGCTTTGCTTTGCTAGGACTTGTTTAAGGACCATTAGAATGGGTAATTATGTCGTTTTAAACTTCCATTTATTTTTCCAATATAAACTATAAAAACCCAAAACTCTTATCCTCAAAATAACGTGGTTTTGGACATAAACACCAAAAACACAGATGATTCTATTTCGTCCAAAAAAGAAAAGCCTTATTGAGTGGAAATCTCCTAATTAATTGGAAAAAATTTTGCGTTAGTTACTTACCATCTTCAATTTGACCGAAGTTCTATCCAAAGGTTGCGCAATATTTGAATTCAGATTTAGAGGGAAGTGACGTTTTTGGTGTATAGGCGTCGATTATGTGTACATTAACAAGTTCAATTTTGCACAAAGGACTCGGAATTTCATTTTTTAAAATAATAAATCAAGAAAAAAAATTAGTCCCTTGCTAAAAATGAGTCGTTCATTTTTAGCATGCAAACTACAATTTGACATGAGTGTAAATTTTTTAACATGCTTTGAAAAGTGATTTATGTATACGTGTTAAGTTGTGATTTGAAAGTAAGGAGAAACGACTTGGTTAATTCTATAAATCAAACTGAGAAACACATACACGTGCGTGTGTAATTTGCTAATTTGTAATACCGGTTACAAAGAGAAAGTAGGTATGCTGGAAGTTTGAGAGTCCATTGAGGGTATAGCCGAACGGCTCTACTTTTAAAATTTTCTAGGAATTCTCTAAAAACGCCGTGAATGCAAATTTTACACGTACATTACCCCCAAATATATTTGTAAACCAAAGCCACGCGACTATACTGTTGCTATAATAACAACGAAGTATAGCGCACGGCTAACCATGCGTTGGAGAAAAACCCTAGTGGGGCCAGCGCCCATTTTCCCCTTACACGCCAAAAAGTATAGCCCTGAATTCTCTTGAAAACGCCTGTGACGCAAATTTCAGACATACATTACCCCCAAATATATTTCTAAAACCAAAGCCACGCGACTATACTTGCTTTGTTATAATAACAACGTCAATATATAGCTCACGGTGCATACCGTGTGTTGCAGAAAGAGCCCGCTTGCTGCAGCGCCTATTCGGCTACACTGCTCACAGTATAGCCGTAATTCTTGAACGCGTGAATGCAAAATTTCATACATACATTACCCCCAAATATATTTGTAACCAAAGCCACGTGACTTATACGTCTTTGTTATATAATAACAACGACAGTATAGCCGCTCGGCTATACCATGTGTTGGACAGAAAGAGCCGGCGGGGGCCTAGCCCCATTTCGGCTACACGTTAAAAATAATATAGCCAGCGGCTGTACTATTTTTATAATTAAAACCTTAATATAGCCAGCCGGCTATACTATTTGTAATAAAAAAACCCACCGCCTGGCGCCTGCGACCGCTTGTCACCAGCGTCCCAAGTAGAGCGGCGATACTATTTTTAATAATAAAACCACAAGTCAGCCACGTATAGCCGCTCGGCTATACTCTGATAAATATAATGTTTTAAAGGTGTAGCCGCACGGCCATACTCGTTTTCCACCTAATTTTCAAAAAAAGTATAGCCAGTTGGCTTTACTAGGTATTGTCTTAAATTTTTTAAAAATAGATAGCCAGCGGCTATACGCGTTTTCCCCTAAATCTCTTTTTTTTTTAAAAAAAAAGTAAAGCCGAGGGGAAGGAACCAAGCCATATTGGGGAAATTTAAGGATCATTTTTCATTGGCTAAAGATTTATGTAGCTAGGTTTAACCAATTCTAAGGAATTGTTTAAATATTCAACAGTATACTATTTTGAATTTAACATGTGACAATTCAAATATTGAATAAAAATGTGAGCCTTGCATGATTGGAAGGCTAATCATGTAAATTTTGCAGATATATAAAGTTATCAGAAAATATATATGGGTTTAAGGAAGATAACCCAAGCTCTATGGAGATTCTAGAGGAAGATGATCTATCTCCATTTTATAATTCTGGGTATTTGAATTACCTGAGATTTAGTACTAATCAGACAGAGTTTAGTTAACAACTGGGGAGAAAGGGTTGTCTTGTGGTGAAGTGATTAATATTAAGGGGAGATGATGGTAATTATGGTGGAATAGTGACAGTGACTCTAATCAGATGTGGGGTGCTTGTGGTAGGGAATGTGCTTCCTCAACAGAAAGACTTGGCAAGTCCAAGCAAATTAACCCAACATAGAAGGCCTGCAGTTAAAACCATTCAGGTTTGAATTTTCCAGAACTTGACATAAGTTTTCTTCTCATTGTATTCATTTAATCAGCTCATATGATTGCTTGTAGTGAGGATGGTGATATCATTGATTGCATTGACATTTACAAGCAGCTAGCTTTTGACCACCTGCTCTCAGAAACCACACTATCAGGTCTGCCTCTATAAGTTCTAGTTGAAAGAAACACATTTTTCTTCTCTTCTACATTATATATTTACTTGATAATATAACAAATGCTTTGAGTCTTTTTTCAGATGGCACCAACATATGATCTGACTAGGAAGACAAAGACAATGACAAAAATGGGATAGATTGAAGAAAGGAGTGAACAATCTTCAGTGACAGTGGAGCCAACATGGCAGAAAAGTGGAGCTGTCCCCGCAAGGAATGTTCCTAGTCCTAAGAATTGAAAAAAGGACCTGCTTAGAGCTAGCTCAGTTAAGGACTATGGAAGAAAGAAGCACAGTACCCTGTCTGGTCATGTTGCAAAGTAGTCTAGTGACAACAAATCTGCTCAACCTTTTACTAGCAAACCACTCGGTACATTAACTCCCAATTTTTCATTTTACTTCTGACTAATTACAACTATACATCTCATGAAAGAGGGTTTTTTTTGTTGTTGGTAATTTGTGATGGCCTCAGAAGGCAATATTGCTTACAGAAGGGTACAGATATACTGGAGCCAAAGGAGACATAAAAGTTTGTGCCCCTTCTGTTGAGCTTGATGATGAATATACTACTTCTCAAGTTTGTTCATAAATGGTCCAAGTTTTGCCTTTGAGAGTGTTGAATCTGGATGGGCGGTATATTAACATAAACCCTTTCACTTTCATCTCTATGCTACTTACTTCCTGTTGCATTCTATGTTCATGGCATAACTTTTAGTCCTAAAAAATAACTCCTTGTAAATCCCCTCTTTAGGTAAATCCAAGCGTCTACGGGGACAGAAATACTCCAATTTTGTATACTGGACTGTAAGTCCACTAGGCTGATGGTTCAAAGAAAACTGGTTGCTTTGATCTTACTTGTCCTGCATTTGTTCATATTAGCCATGAAATTGCTCCTAGCAATTTATCCAATCTCTGTTCTGATGGGCTCCCATATGAGAGCAACTCTGTTTACATCTTCAAGGTCAGCTCAACAGTACAATAACATAACATGTACAGTTTAGCAACATATATATAACATATCTGAAAATATCTAAAAAAAGACAATGTAATATTAAGTGTTCTTCTCATATCTTAGATTGAGTTTCTTTTTTATTGCTTTTATTTAGGATCCAGTAACAAAGCAATTGGTGGGTGCAATACGGGGAGAGAAATTACATTTGTTATTGCCCCGTCGGAGGTGAAAGTCGATAGCTCAAGAGTAGGAACTACTCCCCACACAAAAACAGATATGGGATGGGGATGTTTGCTGAGTACTGTGGACTTCAGGTGTCATAACAAGAATGAGAATACATGACAATTCACCTGCACTGCAAATCCTTCAACTGCTATGATGCTATCTATGCTAAGACTATGTTGAAAGATCCTAACTTCTATTATGGAGGGCCTCGTAGAAATTATAAGTGCCCTTAAACTTAGCTTAGCTAGGAATTGTTTAAGACAAGCACCAAAACCACAAGTTCAATAATACTAATTTCGCCGAAAAAGGAGAACGTATCCAATTTTCAATGTTTACCAAAATGGCATATCAGCTTAATTTCCAGGTTTTCAAATGAGGTTTTTTTCTTGGTAGCTGACATGGAATCTGTGTTTGTATGTAATTGTCCTGAAATATCTTAGAGAAAGTGAGACAGAAAGGTAACAGAAGACCTGAAGGCAAATGTCCACCATTGAGTATATTTTACTTCTTAATTCAATAAAACTACAAAATGCTGCTAATGGGAACATCTTAATTCACTGGTATAAAGATAAAACCCGTTTTCTGTACATGCAATTATGTCCAAATATTGCACCAAGACAAGAGTACTTATTATGTTTCTTATACTTAAAAGAGAGGCGCGCATGAACTGCACATTTGACATGTGGATGAAGCCGCGAGGACTTGCATCATATATATATAATAACACATTATCTCCTTCTTCTTTCTTTCAACTCAGACACGCCTTCTCATTTGGTTCTCGAAAAGGGAACTGTTTTATCTATAGCTTGATGCTGTATCTCTGTGTGTGCAAGAGTGAAGTGAGACACAAAAAGAGATTGAAGATGGCGAAGAAGAGGGCTTTAATGTTCTCGTTAGCATTGGGATTGTTTGTTTTTTGTGTTAAGTGAGTAGACAATTACCATGTGAATGCTAAAACCTAAACAAATTTCTTTGGAAGTTCATAAGAAAGTCTCGAAAGCTTTTGAAGTAAGTGTGGTGTGAAGACTATCAAGGTCTGATTTTCTGCCATTTTTATTAGCTTTCTGACTAATCACACTTTAATATAATTCTTTTTCCTCCCTTATTCTCTCATTTTTTAATATTCTCAGCTCAACCCTTTGTGCTTATTGCCTCTGCTGCCTCTGCTGTCTTAGTATCTTCACAATTTCTTCTTTGTTCTGCTGCTGCTATGATTTTGAAGGCTCAGAGGACTGACTGTATGTTTGACCACTTGATTATTTGATTTCTTGCAGAGTGAGGATTTGGATATCATTGACTGTGTCTACATCTACAAACAGCCTGCTTTTGATCATCCGGCATTGCGCAACCACAAAATTCAGGTCGACTTTTAAACCTTTGTACATTTTGGAGAGAATGTATGAAACAAAAAATAAAACATTCTCCAAGTTTTAAAAACAATCATGTTTTCTTCCTAATGTTGATATAGTTGGTGTATAATATTGGCAGATGAGACCCAGTAGTCATGTACAAAATGATCATAATTCTTCTCAGCTGGTATCTCAAATTTGGCAAACGAGTGGAAGCTGTCCAGACGGAACCATTCCCACTCGGAGAATCGTAAGTAAGATTCATTGAGAGGACTTCACGTGTAAACTTTGGGAAGAAAATGCCAGTGCATTCTCCCACCCCACAGATGACAAAGGCACTGTGTACATCAACAGCACCCGAGTTCGAACTTCGGGCCTCAAGTCAATCGTTCAGTAAGCAAACACCATGAAAGATTTAATTAACAAAGTTTACTTTCATCCTTGCTCGAACTTGAGCAAAACTGTGTTTGCTAGGCTGCTATCCTGTTACTACTGGATACAATATATATAGGTGCTCAAGGAGATATAAAAAATATTTGGACTCCAAGAGTTGAATCACCGGATGAGTTCACTACTGCTCAAATCTGGCTTAAGAATGGACCTGGAGAGGCTTTTGATAATAGAAGGAGGCCGGGTGGTAAGTAGTATATTATGGTAACTTCATTTGAAAAATATTACTTTTTAACTGTCAGTTCCTCAAAATCACTCCACATAGCTGTATGTAACTGCTACTCTTTTTTGCTTTCTCTTCGTTTGGCTTCTGCAACAGGTAAACCCAAAAGGTAATTCGTATGAGTAGTCGACTTTTCGTATATTGGACTGTAAGTACTTCATTACAACAAAATGATCAAAAGAACAGGAAAATGTAGCATATATTATGGTTGTTCCATCTAAATGTGTCTGCACTTGATTCTTCTTCTTCTATTTTTGGGTTTTTTCAGAAGGACTCATACAAATCATCAGGTTGCTTTGATCTCACCTGCCCAGGATTTGTGTAAACGAACAAAGACATAGCCCTTGGTATGGTCCTTGGACCTGTATCATCTAAATGGGACCCCAAATATCAAACCACCTCCAGCATCAACAAGGTTTGAAAATCTTAAATCACTTTTCTTGTGCATTCTTCGAACTTCATTTCCATTGTTAGTCAACGGGATTAGCCTAGTGAAGGGCTTTGACTTGCGTACTTAGTGGTTCTTAGTTCCAATCCCCATGACACATTGACAGTTGCGTGTGTGAGAAAACCCCTTTCCCCTTCCTAAATTTGGTGCACAAAGACATTTCCATTGTTGAACATAAATGTGATGGTTTAAAACACATGTCTAGGAACCAACAAGAAATTGGTGGGTGTGTATTGGCCAAAACGTTCCTGTGGGATATTTGCTGCAGAGCTTTCTATTATTTGACACGCGGTGCTGCAACATTAGTTGAAATGGCAGTAGAAGTGTTTAAGTCGCAGGTGAAGCAAAATCATCCACACACTGCAACAGGGATGGAAGTGGAGATTTTGCATCGGGCAAATTGGGCAATGCATGCTATGTGAAGCAAGTTAGGATTTTAGACTATTCAAAGCAATTGAAGTACCCAGAATGGGTAGGCACTTATACAGATGAAGAGTATTGCTACTCTGCATTGAACTATGCTCTGTCACTTGCTCAAGAACCTGTGTTTTACCCTCCAGCGGACCGGGTCCAGTAAATGGATCCGTATTGTCCCTGAAGTTGTTCATAATCTCAAATGAGGACGCTTAATTTCCGTAGTTTTTTCTCTAAATAATGTCCAAATTATATGATGGCTTGAGCCAATGTGAGAAATACCTATTGATTTGAAGCCTATTGTTATTGATTTATATGTGATCAGAAATGGACT